>JAJHZJ010000462.1:0-435107 GCA_023548195.1 Bettongia penicillata ogilbyi | reverse complement strand
GGCCTCTGGACCAACTGGGGATGTCCAGGAAAACAATCTCTTAATAGGTTCAAATGCTGAGAATGATATGGAAAACCATGCGAGTTTGTTCAATCAAAAGCTTTATTGCAAGCAATAGGAAGAGAGGGAAGAGGAGATAGAGAAGGAAGAGAAGAGAGGAAAAGGGACCTTACATTCAACCTAGGCATACACAATGCAAAGCAGAACTCACATGAATGAAGGGCTGCTTTGGGGAGCACAGAGACACAGGTCCATTTAAGTTGACAAGACCTTAAAAAATTGCTCACCATCCTTTTATCCCTTTTATTTCTCAATTTAAAGTTACAGTTTCCCTCAAAAAGAGCCTGTGATGGTGATTTCTAGACCAGAAGGACCAATCTTATAATAACTATTAAATAGAAAAAAATGATGTGATAAAAAACTCATTTGCTTACTCATCAATCAATTAAGCATCCAACATTTTTTAAGATTGATTCTGTGCAAGCCACTGTGCTAGGCCCTGGGGTTTCAAAAATAAAATAAAAAAGCCTTTGCCCTAAAGATTACCCACTACATTACCTAAGGTAATGATAGTAGATGAGATTAGACATATTAGGCTGTGTTAGAAGAGTTTTTTAATATCTAGCCTAAGGAATTTAAATTTGAGTCATTAGACAAAGAGGACTCATTGAATTTGGAATCAGAGAACCCAAACTAACATCTCAAATTTATGATTTAATAGGGGCAGCTAGGTGGTGAAATTTATAGGGTGTAAAGCCTGGGAAAGAAGTTATGCAAAGAAAATCTTCATATGGAAGGTAGCATTTAAACTGTGTCTTGAATAAAGTTAGGGATTCTAACAAACAGATATGAGGAAGGAATGAATTCCAAGTATAAGGGACAGGGAGTTCAAAGTTATACGGACAGGGAGTGAAATGCATAAATCACATAAGAAAAGTAGGTCATATTCAATACTGGGAGTGTGAAGTGAGGCACGTATAATCAGGTTGGAAATAGAAATTTAGGCCAAGTGTCAAAGAATTTTGACCAAAAAACAGAGGAGAAAGTGGAAATTATTGGTTAGTGGAGTGATTTCACCCAACAGGCATCTAAATCACTTAAAAAACACCATTAGAATAGCACATATTGAACTCCGTGTGACCAGTTTTATAGATAATGCTATTCAGAGAAAATTTGTGAATCATAGGTCTCTGAAGGAATTAATAGCAAAAATCAAATTCTAAAAATCCAAGAAGTATTTGAAACAAGGGACACAAACAAGCATAATAATCTCCAGCAGAGAGGAATAGAGGGAAAAAATCCATTCTATTCAACAGGAAATGTATGCTGTAAAATTAAAACAATAAATATTGAAAGCAACAAAAAGAAACCTCTTCAGTATCAATGAAAATCTGTATTTGTCTCAGAACCACAGTCTAAATGAGAAATAGTACATAAAATTATAATATGACCCCTTGAGCAAAGAAAAAAAATGTTTATATACCAACATAAGTCCTCAAGAATTGAAGGTTCAAAGGGAATAAAAAGGAATTTGGGTAATTTATTTAGGAATTTGGGCAATTGATTTAGAAGAAATCAGTGAAGAAGGTAAGCAGAGTATTGAATATGCTAACATTTTTAATAGGAGAAAATCAAAAAAGTAAATAAGTGGATTTAAAATAAAATACTACGTAATGAAGTGAATTCTCTCATACTTAGTGTAAAGCCATTCTTTCAAATATATACAAGTGCATATATGCATGCATGCACACACACACATACATACACACATCCCAAACAATCTGTCACATTAAGTGTTAATGAGAGAAGAATCAATATTTAAGGGCAATAGAAATGCAGTGGGAAACACCTGAATGGATTGTTGGCAAAAATAGATATGAATGATATGTTTAGTTCTGAATAGAAATATTTTAGAATATATATGTGTTCAGTATCAATGACACAGTTATGGAAACTGATCATGTGATAGAAATAAAATATAGAACATTAAACAGATGTATTGAAGATTTATAAACCATACTTTAATAAAAATAATACAAGTATGGAAATTAGCTGGATTGAGCGCCTCTATTTTAAAATTGACCTACTGATGATGCTTTATGGAAGAAAACATATATTCTACACCTTTCACATCCTCTTCTGTATGTTCCTATGTCCAGGAAGCTGTTGCTTTTCTGTTGAAGCTAGTCAAACTGAAGTCATCCTTATGTAATTCTTATGTCATTCATGCCCTTAACTCAGTTTTTATTTTATAATGGAATCTGTATAGAGAGTTTATTAAAATCTATATAAAACAGATATGATATAATTATAATATATACATATCATATGTATATATGATATATGTATATAAGGAGAAAATATAAAAATGTTATATAACACTTTTAAGAGGAAAATATAACAGAAAAGTGAAAAAAGTAAAACAAAATATAATGAACAAAGTGATTTCAGAACAGTGAAGAAATAAGTAAAATTACAATAAAATGTAAAACCAAATTGTGTGTCAGTTTGCTAACAATTTAGAGGAATTAGGCAATTATTGAAAAAATAAATACAGAGAAAGAGCAAAATAAGAAATAACTTTCTTTTTTTTTACAAAATCCAATGTTAGTATGAGACTTCAAATTACTCAAAAATTATATGTTACAAAGCAGAAAAAAAGACCTAGATAAATTTATAAGCAAATTCTATCAAAATATAAGTGGTATTAAAATAAATTAGTGTCTGCTCTACTGAAATATTTCTCAAAATTTTGCAGGAGAAATTTGTGTATAAAATTTGTTTTGTGAAAGAAAATAAAGTCTAACCAAAGAATGAATAAAGTCAAAAGAGAGACTTACTAACCATTTTTTTCTAATGAATATATATATATATACAAATTTTACATAGAATTCTATGTATATGCACATAGATAGACACATATTATATATGTGTATATATGTCTATGCATACACATATATGCACATATTTTCAATCCTACAATCCAAGACTTTCATTTTATTCAACTTTGTGTGGACTGCAAATGTGAAAGTAAGAAAATACACTGATTATAATTCCTTGAATATCATGGATGACTACATGAAATTGATGGAATCAAGTACAGAAGCCCATCATTTTCCACTAGAGATTTCCTTCCCATTTGACAATGATCCATTAATCATTCTTCTTTGGGTCAACCATTCCATCAAGTTTGAATCCACATTAATCTATTACTCTCCCTCTTCCATATCATCCTGTCTTGTCTATATTAAATCCTGAAAGTTACTATTCTTTGATGAAATCCAGGTATATTATGTCTGAGGAATTCCATTTGATTGACCAATCTCTAAAAAGAAAATTAATTAAGTCTAACCACTGTCAAATCAACAAACCTTTTTTTAATCAATTATTATATTCCAGGCGCTGTGCTAAGTACTGAAATGCAAATACAAGCAGAAAGAAAGACAACCTCTGCCCTCAAGGAGTTTGCATTCTAACGATCCAATCCAATAAATATCCAATAAAAATATTAAGCCTCTACACTGTTCCAGACATTACACCAGCAATGTAGACATAAACGATAAAAAGAAAGAGAGGCTTTGTGCTCAAGGAGCTTAAAATGTAATGGCAGTGGAGGACAATAGAGACACACAAAAGGAGGTTGAAAAAGCAGAGGGAGGAGGAGGACACCAGTGTATCCAGTGTAAAGGCATCTCTTTCTAGCGAGTTGAAATCAGACAGAATGGCAGGTGCAGAGTGAGGTGAGTCCAAAAATTGTGTTTCTGACTCCCTTAAACGAAGGCATTGAGAAGAGTTTGGAACTCCATCCCCCAACATTTTAATCTGAGGGGACAGGAGGGTGAGTCAGGTGGTATCTATCTAGACTTGATCTATCAACATGATGATTCGAGATGATGAGCTTAATTTGGGGTGTGCGCATTCGTCCTTCATTGCCAAAGAAGACCATGCCATCAGAGAAATGACATGACTTTGTTTTTAGTGAGACAGGGCTGTGCAGGTCACCAGCCTCACTTCTCCTCCAGAGCCATCTGAATCTAGTGACCAGATATTCATCAGGATGACAGGAAATGACCCAGGATGAGGCAATTGGGTTAAGTGACTTGCACAAGGTCACACAGTTAGTGAGTATCAAGAGTCTGAGTTGAGATTTGACCTCAGATCCTCCTATACTCCTGCACTGGTGCCCTATTCACTGCACCACCTAGCTGCCCCTGTTTAATTTGGGAGGGACATCCCAAATTATATACCAGGGAGTTGAAACCAGTCAACCAGCAGATGCAGAGTGAAGTGCTAGAAAACCACACACAAAAGGAAGCTGGAAAACTGGTGGTGGGGAGAAGGAAGGAGAAGAGATGGAGACACTCAGCATGGAAGTATAGTAGAGAGAGTTCCATGGGCATGAATTTTCACTGTTACTAGAGAGGAGTGGAAACCTGGTTTGGTGTCTGCCTCCTCCTTAAAATGCAGGTTCTGGGAGGATCCAGCAAATCACAAAGAGAAGTTTTAAGGGCAGAAGGTAATTTCTCATTGGAGAACTAGTTCAGCAATGATTTCAGCTTAGAAACAATTTCTAGTGACTGTAGAAAAATCTATGGCATGGTAGACATGTAACCTGAAGAAAGATGCAGATGGGATTCCCTTCTGATAAACCTAAATTGGATCTTAATGATCACAACCGTACTTTCTTAGTACTCAGAATAAACATTCTTTAAAATATTTTAGAATTTTTCCATGAATCATATTTAAATTTATTGGCTTAATGTTTCCTAAATATTTTCTCTCCCACTTTTAGAAAATGAAACAAACAGTGGATGCCCTCAAATCAGAGATTGCTATTGCTGACTCACCAATTATAATTGAATTTTCTGTATACATTTGGGCCCCAGTATTCTCATCCTGATTTCCAAGTTTGAGATGCAAATAGGGAGATGAAAACTCTAGTTCTCACTTCCAGTTTTACCTTCTAACTTGCTTTATACCCTTAGGTGCTTCAGCTTTCCTGAACTTCTGGTATCACCTTTGTAAATGGTAGAAATGAGAAACGAATGTCTGAGAGGAACTAGCTTAGTCTAGAAATGACTGAGGGCTGGAGAGAGGAAGTGCAGATAAAATGTTTTCTTATATAAAAAATAAAATCGCACAAATATGAAGTTATAGATTGTATCTTCATACAGATTATTAAATCCTCATAAAGACTGTTGACCTGTCATACACCAACTCTCTAAGAATGTTCATAGAATTGCTACTTAATTTCAGGTATAAACAAACATGTAAAATGAACCAGGAATAAACCAAAATTCTACTAAAAGTCATTCTAAACTTTACATGATCCTAAAAAGAAATACCTAATTTAAACTAAATTCTGAGCTTAAAAAAAAGAAGAGGTTAATATCCCTTACTTTGCCCTTGGGCAAACTTTTATCTTTAGTACTAAGGCTTACCACTGAATTCCAGTCACAAACAAGGAGGAAGACATAAAAAAGACAAAGACTACTTGGGAAGGGAAGAACCTATGTGGGAAAGTAAATGAAACTGACATTCTGGTACAGAAAGAACAACTGATTCAAAATTGAAGAATTAGAATTGAAACCTGGTTTTCTTGCTGGCTAACTCTATAACTTAGGCAAAAATGTTTAAACTTCCTAGAGATTTTCCCTTTATCTTCCCACTTCACAAAATTGTTGGGAAGGTCAACTGAGGTGATATATGGGGAAAAAATTCATAAATTATGATGTTCTAAAGAAATGTGAGTTATGATGGGAAAGGCAGGTGATGAGGATGGGAGAGTAATGACTAATGATTATTTAGAGGTACTTGATGGTGTGTTACTTAGCAGAGGACATATTCACCTGTGCAGAAACTAAAGAATGGATCACAGGAATCCTTAAGCTCAATTCTGGCTTAAAAAATTTCAAGAGTGCTCAAGAAATGATCTAGTCTGCTGTTGATTACACCTTAATTAGCTGGTGGTGGAAAGATAATGCCATCACAGTCACAAGAATTGTCCATGCTTAAATGTCCTGGGCAAGTCAATTATTCTCATTTTTCTCATCTGTCACGTGGGGATAATAACTTTAAAATTCTCTATTTTACAAACTTTTTTTTCTTTTGTTGCTGCTAACTTTATTTTTAAGAGTTTATTTCATTTATACTTTATGGAATAAAGCAAGCATTTCTATAACATAGGATAATAAAAATGTGTTTATACATGAGATTTCCAAACCACTATGTATACCTCACTATTCCTTTTTTAATGTACAATAAATTGATCATGTATATTTCTTTTTTTTCAAAGTGATATTTTTATTTATTTTCAAGTAATGCATTCTTTCATTCATTTACCAGGTTATTTCAAAGTCCCAAGGAGATAATAAATAACAGGCACTATATAATATATGAATTGTCATCATCTCTTTCCTCTTCTTCCTCCTTATCAATTCTATCACCAACATCATCACTTTTGCAATCCTTAAGATGTTGCACAGTCCCTTGATAAATTGGACTTTGATAAATACTTAAACAAATGAGGGAATCAAATATATAATTGCACCTATCCTTTAAGTCAAGTTACATAAAATCGGACAATATGAAGCAGTACAGTCCAAAAAGTTGAACATCCCTACTCAACCCTTGTCTGCCATGTTCAGCTATAAGAATATTAAATCTTTTCCCTTAAGTCCTAACTGAGTCCAGGGATTTATCTCTTCCAAGCTCCACGTTGACTCATAGACTGAGGAGATTTCTACTATTCCTCAGAGAATTTCTGAGAGTGCTATGGAGTGGGAGGGGTTGATGAGATAAACTGTGGTCTGCAATCTGTTAGGCATAGAGGCTGAGAAGCCTCTATCTTAAACCCATGCAGAATTCTTGGTTACATAGAAGCCTAGATCCTGGTAAGTTCCAAATGTTCCAGTGCACTTCTCCAGAAATTCTCAAACACAGAAGAATAGGAAGAAGAACTGGGGGGAGGGGAGGTAGTGTGTCTGAGATGTCAGGTCGTAATCTGAGCACCCAAATACATAGGAAGGGACCCATATATGAATGTGTATGTATGTATGTGTGTTATGTGTGTGTCTGTGTGTGTGTGTATACAGAGAGAGAGAGGTGTGTGTATCTATATATGTATTACAAAGCATTTTCTTTTCTAAGTACATCAATATATTTGTTTATGCTTTCACTAATGCATATGTATCAGTAAATATGTTTGCATAGCAATCCATTTATATACATATATACACATGTATAGCATATAATTGAGTATTAACATATGGGTGTGAGTAATAATATTCAGGTAAACATTAGACAGAATGACTGTTCACCTCTGGGACTCTGGGTTTGTATGTATATATATATATATATGTGTGTGTATATATTATATATATGTGTGTGTGTGTGTGTTTACATGTGTAGGTGTGTGTATTGCAAGGTGTTTTTCTTATAGAAGCATATGTGTGTAGGAAGGAGTATATGTGTACTCAGATATATGAATAAATATTGGGATGAATGAAGAAGGAAGTGTTGGAAGAATGGGTAAAGTTGAGTAGAGCCCCAACTCAGGGCAAAAGATAGAAAGGAGACATGTTCCATTCAGTTATCAGATAGGTCCTGATGAAATTTTTCTCTTACTGTTCTCAGAGACCCAAACTTTGAGTCTGAGAGGTGGCATATACATTTCTGGCAAGATGGCGCAGAAAAGAGGGTACTGGTAGAGAAATATTAGCCCAGATTTTATGCAAATTATCCAGGAAGCAACTTGTGTTGTCCTTATATACCTCTTTGATGAACATGTTTTGAACTTTCTCCATACTGGGAAATGTATGGGGCCTTTAGTAAGTCCCAGTGCTGAGCAACAGAGAAGTAGTGAGGTATTTTAGGGAAAATAATCTGGGACTTAGAGTTCTGGAATAAGTATACAATACTCATTTTGTGTTCTGACTGCATCTGTCCGGATCTAGAGTATTGTATTCAGTTTTGAGGATAAAGGGTTCTAATTTTTGAAAGGACATTGAATAAATAAAGAGTATCCAGAGAAGGTCAACCAAGGTGGAGAAGACTGGGGAGTTCATGTTGTAAAACGATTGGTTGAAGGAGCAGGGTGTTTAACCTACAGAAGTTTCAGTAGAAAAGATAAGGGCATATAATATTTATAGGACTGCCATGTGGAAGAAGAAATAGATTTGATGGAAATAGAAATAATAAAGAAAAGTGGGAAAAAATAGATTTGGGCTTGATATAGGAAAAAGTGATCGGGGACAGGAAATTCTGAATTCATATCTTGATACTTACTAGTTGTATAAGCCTTGGCAAGTCATTTAACCACTGTCTACTTAAGTTCCTCCATTTGTTAAATAGGAATATTAAGAGAACCTATATCCCAGAGCTACTTTGAGATTTAGATGAGAGAATATTTATAAAATGCTTTGTAAACCTTCAATACTATTTGTATTATCAATGATTAATTTTAACAAAATTTAAGCTATTAAAAACCAGAATTTCTCAAGAGACCGCTCATCTCTAATCACATTACAGTCTTCCATGGCATTCTGGTTAGGAGCATAGAGTAACACAGTTTGCAATGAATGAACTTTAGAAGTCCTTCATTCCAATCGCAATATATCGAGTAATTCTTTAACATAACTAATATGCATGTATTAAGTTTCTATTTGAACAACTTCACTGATGATGAGTTCACTCCCATTTTCTCATTCTGTCTCCCTCTCCCCCTCCGTCTGTTTCTCTCTCCCTTCCCACCTCCTTCCCTTCTCATTTCTCTCCCTCCCTTCCTATCTCTTTCTCTCAGATCAAGGGCTCTTTAATTTGTGTGTGTCACAGACCCCTTCGGAAATATGCTGAAGTTTGAAGACTGCCTTCTCATCATAATGTTTTTAAATGCATAAAGTATATACACATAAGTGTGTGTAATTATATATATATATACATATGTGTGTATCATAATTACAAATGAAGCAATTATATTGAAATAAAGTTATCAATATATTTTTAAAAACTCATTTGATGTAAATGATACTGTTACTCTTTATTGCCAAAATATCTCTATTCATGTCATTTTTTAAATTTTTTTTATTTATATCATTTTAGATCTGGGAACCGAATTGATCTTCTTTCTCATCATGTCAGACTTCAATACCTCTGAGGTTAAGCTGTTTTTCTTGATTGGGATTCCAGGGCTGGAGCATGTTCAAATATGGATTTCTATCCCTATCTGCCTCATGTATTTGATTACCATCCTCGGAAATTGCACCGTCCTGCTTGTGATCAAGACAGAAACCTCTCTCCATGAGCCAATGTACTATTTCCTTGGCATGTTGGCCATCTCTGACCTGGGTCTCTCCCTCTCCTCCTTACCCACTATGCTGAGAATATTCTTGTTCAATGCACCAGGGATATCCCCTGATGCCTGCTTTGCCCAACAATTCTTCATCCATGGTTTCACCGTTATGGAATCCTCGGTGCTTCTCATCATGTCCTTTGATCGTTTCATAGCCATTCACAACCCCCTGAGATATAGTTCAATTTTAACTACTGCCAGAATTTCCAAAATGGTGCTGGTCTTGGCCATCAGGAGCTTCCTTTTAGTACTTCCATTTCCTTTGACTCTGAAGAGGCTGAAGTATTGTCGCAAAACCCTCTTGTCCCACTCCTACTGTCTCCATCAGGACGTCATGAAGCTGGCATGCTCTGACAACAGGGTTAATGTTGTCTATGGTTTTTTTGTTGCACTCTGTACCATGTTGGACCTGGTATTCATTGCTTTGTCCTATTTGTTAATCCTAAAGACAGTTCTTGGCATTGCCTCTCTCTCAGAGAGACTCAAGGCCTTCAATACTTGTTTCTCTCACATCTGTGTTGTGCTCATCTTCTATGGGACCTTCATCACCCTAGCTGCTATGCACCGCTTTGCCAAGCACAAATCTCCCTCTCATGATGATCCTCATTGCCAACATCTTCTTGTTAGTGCCACCCCTGATGAACCCCATCGTGTACTGTGTGAAGACTCGGCAGATCCGGGAGAAGATCCTAGGAAAACTGCTTTCCACATGTGGCAGATGATATGTGTAAACACAGTCCTAGACATCAGGCCTTGCCCAGTCATGTAGGGTAATATTCATCATACACAAATATATAGAATGCATGATGCTATACAGTAAGTGCCTGAGATCAATGCTATGAAATTTCTACACAATGTTCAATGAGAAAATATCATTTCTGACTGGTAAAAATTGAAGAAATCTAATTGATTCCATTCTGTAATTGATTTTATTTTGTATTGCTCCCCATGTTTTGTGTATACTACCTGTCATGTTTCATTTGTCTTTGAATTAAGTTTGAAAATTCAACTTTCCTGAAATCACTTGTTATCTCTCAGTTAAGTTTAGAAGTTGTCTTCCTGTTCCATTGTTCTTGAAATCTGTTGTCCCTGAAGGATACAAGTGCATCCCAGGGAATCTGGTCAGTTACCTCTGTCACATTATCGTTAAAGAAAGTCTGGTCTGTTATTGCTGCAACAATAACTAGTTATGCAGGTAGACATCACCATGAGTTACCCAGAGTACCAAGTAGTTAGTTTCTAGCTAGCCCTGAATTCTGAATTTCCAACCAATCACATTGTCTCCAATCTAGAAGCTTCTGACTTTGTAACAAATTCATTTTCCCCATCTGTGATGCTACTTTCTAGTTTTGGGATGCTCCTCCTTTTGTCCATAACAGTGATCTATCACCCCTCTTTCAAGATCTTAGCTAGTTGAAGAAAAATTTGTTCTTTGCTAATTGTGCTTAGAGCTGTGTGCCTCAGTTGACTTAATTTCATTTGTGACACTGGATTTATCAAAAGCTTCATAAAAGAGATGGTACTATAGCTAGGCATAAAACGATGAATATAAAAGTGGAGAGGTAAAGGACATAGGGAGAAAATTCCAAGTGTAGAGAACTAAATGAACAAAGTTATGGAAGCAGGAAAATATTGACTGTTTTGGGGACAATGAAATTGGCAGGCATCTTTGATACTATTCCAATCCTAAACTCTGGTCAGATCACTTAACTTATTGAACTCTGTTTCCTCATCTACGAAGTGAATATAATAATAGCATCTACTTTATAGGGTCAGGATTATTTTTTCTGGACTAAATGAGACTATTTGCAAATTGCTTTGTAAACTTCAAAGCCCTATATATATTAGCTATTAATAGGTGTATGTGTATATATTTGTGTACATACACATATTCTTACACACATACATACAAGCATATATATGCAAACGTACATATTTGAATAGTTTTTGTTCTTAGGCTTTCCTAGTCACCAGTGGGATATGTGCTTGCTCCCACACTTTTTTGACATGATATTTTCAGTGATGTTGTCAGATACCTTCCATGGGAATAAAATAGCATCAAGGTCAGCTATCACACTGATGGCAAACTACTTAGCTTGACAAAGCTGTAAGTCAAGACTAAAGTGGAGTGAGAATTGGTATGTGACTTTTTGTTCACAGATGGTTGTGTACTGAGTGCAGTCCCTGAGATTGAGACACAACAGATTATTGATTGATCCTCTGCTGTTTCTGCTAATTTTTGCCTAACAATTAAAACCAATCATCCTGTACTTGAATCATAAAAATCATAAATCAACATTAAAAATCATTTAAAGATGTGAAACCATGACAGGTAATAAAATATAGTTTTTATAGTGCTTCCAGGGATATACCTATAAATACCCTACTCTTTCTTTACTCTCTGTAATCTCAGAAAATAAAAAAATATTGGGGGGAGTGAATTTGGGTAATTAGTTGGTCATGGTTGTACATTTAAAAACATAGACGTATTCCACCAGAGGGTGCTCCAGCTACGTACGTGTAAACTCCCTCCTCACAAACATAGAAGCTCTACATAGACAGACGACAACACTCACCCAGGGACTATGTAGACATAGTGTCATGTCATGGAAAATCATTCAACATTATTAAAAATAAGAAAATTTTTCATAATTTATTTGATGTTCCATTTTATTTTTGGTTTACCCTTTCTTATTCAGAAGTGAAAAGTCATTGAACTGAGAAAATTCATTCATTCACTCAAGGATTCATTACTTATTTTTTTAATCATCTATCACCTATCTGTCAATCTATGGATATATCTATAGATTTATCTGTTTATCTACCTACCCCCCTTGATTTGTCTTTAATGTCTGTGATGGACTGAAATATAGTTATTTAAAGAAAAGTAAACTATAACATAACAGAAGAGCCAAATTATAAAGCTTGCAGAGATCAAGCTGGGGTGAACGTACTTTACCTAGCAACCTCCCCTCCTCCTGAAACTGTTCCTAGTCAGTAGATACGGAAAAGAACAAAGAGATTCTGAGTTCTTTTGTTTTGTTTTTGGACTTTATAGCAGCTCTTCATGAAGTTAAAGAAATAAGAGGAAGTTGGAAGTCACCTGTACTTTCAATATGGTATCAATCTTCTCTATGACTATGGGTTCCCAAGAAACTGTCACCGTTTTTTTTTTTTTAACAACAATCCCTGTTTCTCTACTCTTTTATCCTTTTCTATTTTTTCTTCTATTTCATTCTTTTGTCTTCTTGTTTCCACTAATATTTCTAAAACTATATCAAACAAATACAGTGAATGGGCAATTCCTTGCTTCACTGCTATATTTGTTTAAAATCTTTTAGTTTCATGATGGCAAGCTCACATGTGTTCTGGATGGTAGACAATGCCTTTATGCGTTCCTAGTCACCAGTGCAGTGAAGCAGGAATGTGTGCTTGCTCCCACATTTTGTTGGCAAGGTGTTTTCAGCGATGTTGTCAGATACCTTCAATGTGGATAGAATAGCATCGAGGTCAGTCATCCCACTAATGGTGAATTATTTAGTTTAAAGATGCTGCAAGCCAAGACTAAAGTGGAGGGAGAATTGATATGTGACTTTTTGTTCAGAGATGATTGTGCACCAGTGCAGTCTCAGAGACTGAGATACAACACAATAGGAATATATTCTCTGCTGTTTATGCTAATTTTCATCTAACAATTAATACCAAGAAAATAGAAGTTCTCTTATCAACCAGAACCATACCATTCATACATAGAATCCTTGGTTACAGCAAATGGAGAAATTTTGAATGTTCAGGAGGAGTTCACTTACCTTGGCAGTGTGCTTTCCACACACAGAGATGATGAGGTTGACAAGCACACATTTCTAGAGTTAGTTCAGTGTTTGGGAGACTACCAAGGAAAGTGTGGGAGCTAAGAGGTATTAGACTTCCTACTAAGTTCAAGGTCTACACAGTCATTATATTGACCTTACTGTTGTATACCTATGCAACCTGGACTTCAGACCAGAACCATAACTGAAAATTGAATCACTTCCATTTGAATTGCCTTAGGAAGACTCTCAAGATTATCTGGCAAGGTAAGGAACAGGTTACTGAGGTCCTTACTCCAGCTGAACTGCCAAGCAATCCAACTCTATTTGAGAGAGCACAATAATGAGGAGCTGGCCATATTGTTTAAATGCCAAACCTACATTTGCCTAAAAGACCATTCTACTGAGAATGTTCGCAAGGCAAGCATTCACATGGAAGTCAGAAGTAACAAAAGGACACTCCCAAGGTGTCTCTTAAGAACTTAGGAATTGATTGTGAGACATGGGAGACACTGGCCCAGGACCACCCAGCATGGCATACCCTCAAGACAGAAGGTGCTGTGCTCTATGAGCAGCAGAACTGCAGGAGCTCAAAAGAAACTAGAGATGCACAAACTGAGAAACATCTCCGTTCCAAATGTCCAAATGGACTGTTTGTGCTCAGCCTGTGGTAGAGCCTTCTAAGCTCATTGTCATCTTATAAGGAAGAGTCAGACACACTCTACCTTGACCCTAACGTAGTGATGCCATTTTGATCTTCTTCTAGAACGAAGAACAACAACCACATTTAGAATCTTCTAGTCTTCCTCTCTTCCATATGAACCCAGCTTGTGGTTTTTGCATATACACTTCTTATAACTTTTTAATGTTCTTTTTATGCGTAGGCTTTTTTTTTTAGCATAGACCAGTGTTATACATTTTGAAAGTATTTTTTTCTTAATTTAGATATTATAATACAAAGCCAGAAGTGACCTTGAAGACTATGTACTCTAACCGCTTCATACCACAGATGAGGAAAAGAGGCCTGCAAATGTGAAGTGACTTACCTAAGATCATACAACGATAAAGAAGTCAGGACTAGAACTCCCATCCTTTGACACTCAATCTGAAACTTCTTCCTCTGTACCACACTGCTGGAATGTTATCTTTGATACAAATATGCCCATTGTTTTCCTATAATCTTTGTATGCCCTTTATAAATCCAATTTTATCCAAGTGAATATTCCTTTTTGCTATATGGTTATTGTTTGTTTTGGACATGATATTGCCTAAAATTTTTGAATCCATAGTCACTAATATTATCAATTTATAATTTTTCTCAATTTATAGAGTTTTGCATTGTCTTTTCTTTCTCCTTCAATTTGGTATAATTAGGTATTATTAGTTTCTCACTTTGAAAGAATTCATGTAGCCCTAAGGCCACCTGCAGCATGGACACTTAGTAGGTCTTTAGAATTAGCTTAATTTCTTTTCTTACATTCAATTGTTTACAATCTCTATTTCATGTTCTGCTAATTTGTGTATCTTTTATGTTTCTAGTTGTTTCTTCATTACTTTTTGCACTCACTTTTGCTGGAATATGATCATACATAATACAGTCTTAAAATTCTTTTCATTTTTCTCTTTATTGGTTAAGGTTTTCTTTAATCTATGTCTAAGAGGAGTGAGGGAATATTTCATTTTACTCAAGCTACTTAATCAGATTAACACCATATTTTTCACTTTCATTATTCTTTATAAAAATTAGCTGGTAATTTTCGAAGTTATTATAATTTCACTGTTTTCTTAAAAATCTATTCCATAGAAAGATAGATGTATAAATATTTACATGCAAAAATATATAATATGTATGTGTGTATGCATATATACACACACATACATACATAAATACATAAACAAACACATGTTAATTAGGAAACATTGTGCCTCCAAAGTCTAGTTCCAGTTCTAAGCCTTTTGAGGGTCACCAAATGTGTGCACATGTGTGTGTGTATATAAGTACTTTGCAAACATATGTATGCATGGTCCATGTAAATATATGTCTATGTGTAATTAAACATTTTTTATAAAATATATAGAATCCCACAGACATTTCAAACCCAAAGTGACCAAAATGAATTTATTATTTCTTTCTCCTCAAAATAACTCCCCTTCCTAACTTTCCTTTTTATGTCAAGAATACATATTTTAAAGAAGCTTCCACAATTGTAAACAGGATAGGGATGAAAGGCAGAGAATGTAATATTCTTAAATCCCGACGATATCAATTATCACATATGGGTTTACTTAAATATTAAGAAGTATCTACTGTTTCTGACTTAAGAAAAAGCTGTGCTGAAGATAGATATATACATATATGTATGTATATTTTACATTTAGCGTATAAATGACATACATTTGCACATGTTTACATACGTGCACTATATAGGACTTTTCAAAAATCTCAGTATAGTTTAAACTTCAGTGGTTTAGAATTGAATTTGGGGAAACACTGAATATATTCTATATATTGGAAGTTATTGTTTCAATTATTTGACATATGGTACTTTTACAGAGCTTGTCACACATTACAGTAATGTGTAATTTGCCTAGCACATGTCACACATTATTTCCTTTCATCCTCAATGCAATATTGAGGGATAGGTACTATAGGAAGTCTTATTCCATTTTACAGATAAGGAAACTAAATCTGAGAGAGGTGAAGGGACTTGTTTATTCTCATGGAGATGGCAAGTGTCAGAAACAGGACATGAACAAGGGTTTCCTTTAATCTGTGTCTGCCACACTGTCTACTATATCATACTAATACATAATTCACCTTCACGTTGAAAACACATACTTCAATGATGGTGGAGTGATTAGATTGCTGTACTTGAAGTTAGGGAAATGTAAATTCAAATCCTCCTTTCTGACATTTGACACTTAGATTCTGTAAGTAAATGATTTTAACTCTCTGAGCCTCATTTTCCTCATATGTAAAATGGAGATGGCCATATGTATAGGGCTATATCACAATGTTTTGTTTTTGTGCTCAAACATAAAGTATTTGAAAGGGCTACAGGAACATAAAATTTGATTATTTATCTGTTTCCCATAATTGTGGGTACTCCCCCAAAAGGTACAGGGATGCCATTCCTAGTCTGAATAATTCTTCTTCATGTCCTCTCATAAACAGGTCTTGTTGGTGATATTATGACATTGTCACTGTCCCTGTCATTACACAAAATTAACCATCTCAAAGCATACATAGATGCAGAGCACACACACACACACAAATGTCATTATTTACTAAATTATTTAATTATGTAGTAAATTATTTATGGAGTATGAATTATGAAGTAAATTATTTAATTATGATTCAAGAAGGGCTCATTAATGATCGACATGTTAACATGGCTGCCTTTGTAACTGGGTCGTCTTATTCCCTCATCACTAAGCACCCACCCCTCCCATCCCACAAATCTCATGAAAATGAAAAGTTGAAGTAGCATATTCTGTCTAGGGAAACGCTGCTTCCAGTTTTAGCCACTGCTAACAATGGAGGGTTTGGATGATGCGATCCCTGATCTGCTTGGTCTTCACACTGTAGACAATGGGGTTCATCAAAGGTGGGACCAGAAGGTAAACAAACCCCATGACCACCTGAATCAAGTGAGGAGCCTGCTTCCCAATGAATGACTGATAGGCCAGTCATGGATGTGTAGAAGAGTAGTACTGCACAAATGTGGGAGACACATGTGTTGAGGGCCTTGAGGCGCTCAGTCTGGGAGGCAATGGCCAACACAGTGTGCAGAATCAACACGTAGGAGAGAAGGATGAGCATGGAGTCCACACCCACAGTGGAGATGATAACAAACATGCCATAGATGCTGTTGGCAGTAATGTCAGCACATGCAAGCTTCATGACCTCCTGGTGCAGGCAGTAGGAGTGGGTGAGGACTTGGGAACCACAATAGGGGAAGCGTCTGAGCATGAAAGGGAGTGGGCAGATGAGTGCCACACTCCGACCCAAGGAGCCCAGCCCAATTCTGCTGACAACTTTGTTGGTAAGGATGGAGGCATATCTCAGAGGGCGGCAGATGGCAACAAGATGATCAAATGCCACTGAAAGTAGCACTGAGGATTCTAGGAAGGACAGGCAGTGGATGAAAAAGAGCTGAAGGAAGCAGGCATCATGATAAATTTCTTGGGCTCCAAATAAGAAAATGCTCAGAACTGTGGGAAGGGTGCATATGGACAGGCCTAGATCTGTCAGTGCCAGCATAGATAGGAAGAAATACATGGGTTGGTGGAGTGAAGATTCTGTCCTGATAATGAAGAGGATCATGCAGTTCCCCAGGATGGATACAAGGTACATAGAAAACAGAGGGATGGAGACCCAGATGTGGATATGCTCTAGTCCAGGGAGGCCACTTAAGAGAAAGGTATAAGGTCTGAAAGTGCTGTTTTGAAAGGATTTCATCATCATGTTGGATGGTGGGAGGAGGAAAATTCACGTTCCCACAGTCTGTGATGAACTGAAGAGTCACTATGATCAGTATAAGCCTGGACAGGAATTAGAGAGGTGAATTACATACATCATAAGACATTGCAAGGAATCTTAAAAATCATCCAGTCTAATTGTATAATTCTTGTGATAAGTAAACTAAGGTCTATAAAAGCTAATTAATTTCCCTAGTTTCACCCAGATAATAAGTAGAAGGATAAAGACTGAAACCTAGTCTTCTGCTGCCAGATTTTTGCTTCCTCCTACAAGACAATATGGCCTTGATAAACCTAACACTGGAAATGTTCTCCAGAAGTTATCAGAACCATCCCCATAACTCTTGACGAGACTTCATTTGATCTGTACCAAAATGAGGGCTTCATTTTTCCTGTTCTTAAGTATTTCAAAAAAAATGATTCGTCTGTATTTCTAGGTTTCTCATTTCTCTATTTTTTGTTTCATTTTCCTCATTGGAAGTTTCTTGCTAGTATCTAGCCTTAATTAGTCTTGCTACACAGATTTATTAGTCTAAGGATGACTATATCACTGATAAAAAATACATATATGGCATGCAATTAGAGCATGGCAGTTGTGAGACCATTAATATAGGTTTAATCCCAGTAGATACTTGACTTCCCATAGAGGAAAATCATGATTTTACATTGAAGACAAATTCTGAACCATGATAATAGCTTGTTCCTTAATCAAGATTGTAGAAGAGCTCTACATCTGGACATAGATTGCACTCCAATCCTAGTCAAAGACTAAGCCCAGATATTGGTAAAGACTAAGTTCAACCCTGCTTAAATATTGATTCCTTGTCATACAATATCAGCAGGAGCAGCAGCAGCATCGTTATTATAATTACATTTACATAGCACTTACTATGTGGCAGACACTGTGCCAAGTTATTTATAATAATTTATTTCTTTTAAATTTAATTACAACAACCCTCAGTGTTAAGTACTCTTATTATCCCCATTTTAAAGCTGAAGAAACTGAGGCAAACACAAACAAACTACTACAAAGTATCTGACCCCAGATTAGAACTTAAGTCATCCTGACTTCATGTTTTGACACTCTCTTCACTGGACAATTTTTCTGTCAAAGAATGAGCCCCTACCCTACCCACAGACCTGCACTTAACCATAAACAGATAGCTCACAAGCATTTACCATTATGACAAAGGGAAGTGGGCAAAAAATATTATATTGTTCATTACCAGTTACCCTCGCTGTTGGGGACAGAGCTTATAGAACATAGAATGTTTAAACTAGGAAAGACTATAGAATATAAAATAAATAAAATAAAATAAAGAATGAGAGATCAAGATGACAACTTAAAATAGAACATAAAATGACGAAACCGAAAGGAATTTTTGAATATAGAATACAGAATGTTAGAGAAAGAAAGAACTTTGGAACATGGACTATGTAATGTTAAAATTGTGGAAAAAAAAAAAAAAAGAGAGAGAGACCAGAGGGTATGAAGTGACCCATTTTCACAGAGGATAAGACACAGCTGAAGCCTCTGGATTCCCAGCACAATGCTCTATCCATTTCCCATACGTGTTCCCTGTGGGTGGGATTGTTAGTTCACACAAAATATTTTTTTTTCCAACTATGGGTGCATACACAGTTACTTAACTCTCAAAAACCTGCTTCCTCAATAATGGTTTCTGTAAGGATACAGCCATCTTTCACAACCTCAGAGTTAGCCTTGAATCTTCACTTTCCCTCACCACACATTCAAAGAGTTGACAAATTTTCATCTCCTCTGACTTCTCTGGCAACTCACCAGTCCTCACCCCTAACCCTAGCACCCCAACATTCTATATCTCTCTATACATGGCCTCTATTTTCTTCTTCACATTCACTCGTCAAGTCTTTGTAGTCAGACTGCTGACCTCATCACCCAACTGAAATAGTTTTCTCCAAAGTTAGCAACTATCTCTTTATTTCCAAATTGAATTGTTTCTTTATTGCCCAGAAGCAGCCATCTATATCACTTTCCAGTTCGCTTCTTACCCGTGACATCTGCACTTTCGTCATTATCATTAATATTCTCTAGCCAGGAGAAATCTGGACTGTGGCCTGGGGAAACTGGGCTCAGAGAGATCAGCTGCTGCTCTACCTTGTACATAATATGTATCCAATGCTCTGTCATCTCCACTCCATCTTTCTCCTTTTCTTCTTTTCTTTCTTCTTCCTTCTTCCCTATTTCCCTCCCTCTCCCCCTTCCCTCCTTCTTTTCTTTCTCTCTTCCTTTTTCTTCCCTTTCTATCTTCGTTTTTCCTTCCTTTCTGTCTTCCTTTCTTCAAATTCCTATTCATTACTTTGTCTCTTAGAACTTTGAGGGAAGTAGCTTCCTCCAAAACTCGGTTCAAATATTAACTCTTACATAATTTCTTTCTCAATTCCCAAGATACTAGTAGTGCAATGGCCTCCAAATATTATTTTGTATGTACATAACATATATCTCCTTTAGACCCTTACATGCACACTTTGCTGTTCCAATAGAATGTAAACTCTTAATGTTTCTCTTTATCTTTTTATCATGAGCAAACAAATAACACTTAGTATAGTAAATAATTTATAATTTCTTGTTGATGGGTAAATCATCCACCAGTCAGAAAATAACAATTTAAATAACACAGTGTTCACCTAAAGTTCTTCTCAAGTATTTGTCTTGGTCTCTCATTTATTTTTGAACCAGTAGTGTATCAATGGTTGTCAAGAATCACCATCCATGATATACTGGGTTCTGAAGAAGAGTGATGTGCACAGCACAATCAGATAGAAAACTGAAGTAGTTCACATATATTGTAATGACCAACAACATCCATCTGGGACAGAAAAAATAATCTCAAGTTCAGAGTGATCCCTGACAAAGCACTTAGTTAGCAATGATATACAGTTGCTGTTGAAAAAAAAAAAAACTTGTTAAAGAAGTCATATATGTCAATCAATTGGGAAATTTTGAATTTTTCTCTCACACCATTAACCATGGTCTTGATTTCGGAGACTAGGATTTTGGAAGGGTAAAAAGTCACAGAGAAATGAACGATTGGGAAAGGATATCTAGAAGGAAATAATATGAGAAAGAGTTGAGAATGTTAGGATAAGGTAGATGGGTGTGGTTGTATTATCTAGGGTGTGTCAGGAAGTGTACAACACAGATTGGTGGCCCCTCCTTGAGGCAGGTTTTGGGTGTCTTGACGTTTGAATATCTGTCCTGCTTTCATGAATCTTAGAGTTCAAGATCCAATACTACCTGATAATTGTTTCACAAAACCTCACATAAATTTAGACTTCACCAGAAATAAAGTCAAAGTATAACTGCACTTTTGTCAAGTCATTTTTCAGTTATGTCTGACTCTTTTATCTGTAGCAAAATCTAGAAGGAACTGTAGTATAGGATAAAGACCATTAGGCTCAGAATTGGGAGATCTGCTCCCAGATCTCCCACTAGTTCACTATAGGAGATAATTTACCCCTCGCTCAGTTCTATACTATTTTTTTTTCCCACTCGCTAAGTGAAAATAATACTTGCTCTTGCTCCCTCTAATGACCATTGTGAGAATACAATTCATCTTGTCCTCTAGACATAATCTCTGACGTTGACCCTAAATCTGAAATTTTGGGAATCTATTAAACTCACATAAGATAAAAGGACAAAACCCCCCACCAAACATTTGGAAGAATGAAAGTTCTATTAGGTGTCCTATGATGCATTACGAAGCTTTCTCTTCCCCAAGAAGAGAGGCATGGAACAAATGAGATTTGGACTGGAATGATTGTCAGCATGTCACACACTCTTGAGTTTTTGGTCCTGAACTTTCTTTTCATGGCCAAGTTGGACCATGGTTCTGTCCTTGAATGCCAGTGCTTTGTTGACCACTGCCACCTTTTTTTGTATACCTCAGTGACTACCCTTTTGACTTTTGTTGTTTTTTTAACCATGTCTGACTCTTCCTCCTGAGGTTTTCTTGGCAAAGATACCGCAATTGTTTGTCATTTCCTTTTGCAGCTCATTTTACAGATTAGGAAACTGAAGCACACAATGTTCAGTGACTTGCACAGGGCCATCCAACTAGTAAGTGTCTCAGGAGAGATTTGAACTCATGAAGGTATCTTACTCATTCAAAGCCCAGTGCTCTTTCCACTACCCATCTATCTACCCCTTAATAGACAGTATTACATAAATGAAAGGAGATTAAGAGGGACATTACAACAGTTTTGTTTTTTTTTTCCTAAGCATGACAGGTAAGTAGTCTACTAATACTAAGTTCTACAGAGAAATTTTGGTGAAGAGAAACTCACTATTTGGATTGCTTTAATTGTGAAGAAGTTCATTTAATTCAACTGAAATATCCTTCCTTGCAACCTCTAGTTTTTAGGATTAGTTCTCTTTTGAGCCATAAAGAGTAAGTCTAATCCATCTACCACATAATAATGGTTCAAATATTTGAAAATAATTATTATTCCCCTTTTCACTTTAATTTTCTCTTCTTCAGCTTCAATATCTCCAGTTCCTTCTGTTGTTCTTTATATGACACATCTGATCTTCTCATTATGTTAGTAACCCTTTTCTACAATTGCTCCACTTATCAGTACCATCCTACAGTAACACCTCAAGAACTGAACAAAGTACTCCAGGTGTGATCTGATAAACGCAGAGTATAATATGACCATCACATTAGTTACCTTGTCACTACGCCTCTCAGTACCATTTGAGAGTATGTTAAGTTTATTTTGCTTTTGGATCATGATATACTATTGATTCAATTTTTAGATCACTGGAATCATTTTTTAAAAATTTCTTTTTAATATGATCTGCTGGTCTAAACACACTTCTCCTTTTCACCACTTAAGCATTTTATTTTTCAACATGTGTTTCAGGTTATTAGATTTAGCTCTTCTACTTATAATTTTCTTAATTTTCACCCTGTCATGATGATATTGGATTATGATTAAGTTAAATAGAATGTTGTTCTCTCTATTGGTTTTTTTGTCATTTGCAAATGTGGAAAGTTGGTGTATCTATCAATTCATCTAGCTGGTGTGACTATGCCTACATCTAAGTCATTCATTATGCATACACACATATATAATACACCTATCCATGTAAGCACACATATATGCATAAATATTTTATATGAATCTATGCTTTATCTAATAGATGCATATATATATAGAGAGAGAGAGAAAGAGAAAGAGAAGTAGATAGATAATGATAGAGATAGATGAGAGAGAAAAAAGAGAGAGACAATGAGAGAGATGGACAATAGAGAAATAGAAAAGATTGTGACAGAGACAATATGAAGGAAAGAGGAGAGACAGAGAGGAAAAACAGAGAAAGAGAATCAGAAAAAGATCTAGAGATGGAAAAAGAGAGAAGAAAACAAGTTCCAAAACTTAAGTCATGACTCTGTCCACATGGAGTACCATGACCTGGGTGTTGACTTCTTCCAGAAAGAATCCAACTCTTCCTTTTCGTTGCTCTCTCTGATCCCATATGAAGTATCTAAATATGGTGAGGTAGCAGCACTGCCCTGTGACTTGCAAACCTCCCTTGCCCAACACAACTGACCAGAGGGGAGGTGAGTGCCTCAAAAAGAATTCTTGAATATAAAGCCAGAAAATGAAATAATAATCAGGATGGAAGTCATGGTAGATGAACATGGTAGGGGATCACAAAAGAATATCTATCCAGTTGGCATGTCTGACTAGGGTAAATTCAAGAAATGATCCTATGCAGCCTACAGCATTTTTTTCTACTTTTCCTTGCAAGGTTATTTCTTTCTTTTCTCTGTACCCTACTTCCTAATCCCTCTGATGAAGATCCCCTAGGCTTGGAATCTGAAGCACAGAATGGATAGGTCTCAAGTATGATTAAAAAGTCCACAGCTTGAACATCTACCACTTTATAGTTACTCATCTACTTCCTATCCAGACGTTCTAGTTCACAGAGAAAAATGGGAATATCCCAGACATTAGAAATAGGGCAACCTGTTTGAATGATTGATGGCCAATGGAGATTTTTAGAATAGAAGAATTCTGAGTCTGATAGAAACAGAAGTTGCTGGAAAAGAGTTTGCAGTATTTGTCAGTGACAAGTGAAACTAATTAAATGTGAGCAAGGGAGTCTAGCTGAATGACAGTTTATGGACTCTCACTCCCTGGTCTTTGTTATATTACCAAAGCCCCTGCCCTTCTTACCTTCTAGGCTCACATCTTCAGCACAGCTTTTCACCTTCTCCAAACAAGGTTGCCCTTCACTTTCAGACTGTCCTGTGAATTTATGGAAGTGATGGCTCTGGGAAGTGAGGAACAGGGGAACACACAACAATACCCAACAAGAAAGATGACAAGGAGACACTATATTCTCTTCTCTGTGGGAGTCTGGTGTGGCTACAAGGAGAGAGAAGGCTTAATGTTGTATATCTTGTGTATAAGTGTCCTGCTGGAGCTTAGGCCTTGGGGAGCAGGAAGCAGCAAGCCCATCCTAGAGGGAATTCTGAAGTGGATTGCTCCAGGGTTTTATCCTTGGTCCCATGAGAGTCAATGTTTTTGAAAATTACTTGGGTAAAATTATCACTTGTGGGTGATAAAAGCTACATAATATAGTTAATATATTGGACAACTAGATCAGGATCCACAAGGACTGCAGGATGACAGACTGAATTTTGAAAATATGAAATATAAGCAGCGTTACATTATATCTTGGCCTTGAGATTAAAAAAAAATCTTTGGAAGTGTAGAATAAGGAAATGTGGCTAGACAATCCATTTATATGAAAATTCTACAGATGAGAAAGAAAGGTATAGTTGATTACAAGGTTCATCTGACTCTTGACATAGCCTGAAAAAAGTATGACCCTAGGGTGCATGAGGAAGACAGTGTTTAAGACTAAAGAGGTGACAGTCCCACTGCCTTTGTCCCCCTTCAGTGCAGTGTTCAGTTCCAGGCACCAAGTTTGAAAACGGGCTTTGACAAACTTGAATATACAATCTAGATTATAAGACTATGACAATGGCATATGAGCTATCTTGAAAGGAATAGGGGCAACTTATCATAAAAGTGGTAGATTGAATTTGAGGTAAAATTAGCTGTGTTTAAGTATTGGAGGAATTTTGAAATATAAATGGCATTAGGTTTGTTTTTTTTTTCTTTTTTCCACAGAGGGCTAATCCAAGAGGTAACTGCAAGGATGCTTTTCACAGGAACGTTTATTTTTATCTATTCATTATTTTTATTATTATTATTGGAATTTCTACCTATTTCTCCAGGTTTAGCTGCATGTGCTCAAAGAGAGTAAGCACAAGCTTAATTTCATGTGCAAATACCTGAAGAGTCCTTGCTGTTACATATATCCAGACAAATTTTCTTGTCTATACAAACATTTTTTTTGTAATCTGAATATCATCTGTAAAGAGAAAGGAAGATAACAGGAATAAGCATTTATATAGCACCTACTATGTATCAGGCACTGTTCTAATTGATTTTTACAAATGCTGTTTCTTTTGATAGAGGTGCTATTATTACCTCCATTTTATAGTTGAAGAAACTTAGGGAAAGGTTAAATGACTTACCCAGGATAAGATAGTGATTAGGCATCTGAGAGCAGATTTGAACTCAGATCTTCCTGCCTCTAGGCCCAGCTAGCTACCTCGTCTGTTAGTTATTCCTCTAATCATTATGTCTTCTAGCTTTTGGGGCAGCTAGGTGGTGCAGTGGATAGAGTATTGGTGCAGGAGTCAGGGGGACCTTAGTTCAAACCTCACCTCAGACACTTGGCACTCAGTAGCTTTGTGACCTTGGGTAAGTCACTTAATCCCAATTGCCTCATCCTGGGCAACTCCAGTCATCCTGATGAATATCTGAACCCTGGATTCAGATGGCTCTGGGGGAGAAGTGAGGCTAGTGACATGCACACCCATTCCTCACTCAAAACAAAGTCAAGTGCAAGTCATGTTATTATTTCTCTGATGGTATGGTCTTCTTCTGCAACAAAGGATGAACACACGTGTCTTCTACAAATTGGATTTCTGTGTCACCAATCTCCTTTTTCCTTTTTATTTTTTAAACACATCTTAGACACATCCGCAGTGGAAATGATCTATGGTGGAACAATTAGGGGAAATTCTTTTTAAAACTGAAATCCTACCTAAGGCACATATGAACTGTATGATCTGGGAAGGTCACATAATTTCATTAAACCTTGTAAAAAGGGGAAAAAATTAATAGCATCTTATACCTCCATTTCCTATGAAAATTGAATGAGAAAACATATAAAAGCTTTTGCTGATCTTAAAATTTTATGTAAATTCAAGCTATCCTCATAGTATATGGGGTTTTTTCAGACTGGGGAGAATGAATCATGTCATCAGAAGAGTGCTGGAAACGTAACAATAGGAGCATCAAACGCTTAGATTGAATCTTGTCTTCTTGCAATCCTGGCTGCCCTTCTTAATATCTCCATAGCTCCTGCTACCACCCCCTTCACCCTCATTACTACTCAAGTTCAGTCCTTGTTACTTTACTCTGAGTGGTGGTTGAGTTTATTAAACTGAATAAATGGAAGCAACTATTGAAAATGAACAAACAGTTAAAATTCATAACTGCACCAAGGACAGGCCTCAATGTTGGTTGCTGTGCTTAGAACTCTCTCTTCAATAACTAGTCTTTCTACGCCAATCTGGACTTTAAATAAGTGAAATAGTTTGAACGGAAAAAGCCTCAGAAACTTCTTTATGAAACTAAAAGGATTTCTTATCTATCTTATCAATTCATATATATGGCGTAAATGTGTCAAGATGGAGTTAGAGGTCCCCTCCAGTTGCAGGACACTGAACATGAAAACACTGACAGTTAGGAAACCTTGATCCTAAGTTAATGACTCATGCTGCAAGTACTTGGCTCAATGCCCTATATTTTATTTGAAGATGGACCCCACTAGAAGTATAACTTAAACAATGAATGGGAGATTTCTTGTGTTGCTTGTGTGCTCCTTTGCCCACTCAGAGAATTGATTGTGAATCAGGAAGGAATCCAAACGGTGATCCTGTTAGAACTCTTGACTTTCACCTGGTTGCTGAACTGCAGCGGCAGAATGTGTAGAAGTAGGAGGAAGGAAGGGCTTGAACCCATGCTTAAATATCTTATTATAAAATTGGTTTGGGGTGTTTGTTTCGTGTTCTTATTCTCATGCCAACAACAATGAACTCTGTTCTTTTGAATATGTTGTATCTACTCGAATGGGAAACAGCTTCGTTATACCATAGTGAAATGAAGGTTGCTATGAAGCATAGCAAATTTTAAGGGACAGACTTTTGCCAGAAAGTACAGATATCAGAACAGATTCAACAAGAGGTTAACTAACAAAGTTAAATCCTCACTAATCAAATTCTTTAGAAGTGACAAGTCCAGGGGTGGTCACCCAGAAAGAATAAGAGTGGGCTTGGGATTTACTCAGTACCCCCTTTTTTTTAATATGATCAGCTTAATAGATATTAATGACACCTGTTGTTTAGTAAATCAAGATAAGAAAAAGACATTTTCTAAAGCTGTCTACTGAGAAAGGAGGTAGATCAAAGAACGAATAGGATCACATACATAGAATGGGTGTGATTTGATGCTCTCTCTCTTTCTCACACAAACATACATACACACACACACACAAGTAAAATTATGTTTGAACTTAAAAAGACAAATGTAAACTATCTAAGAGAGAGTTGATTCCCAACATAGTTAATGAGAGAAAGAGGATGAGGAAACACCTAATTGTCTTTGATGAGTTAAAGTCACTACCTCCACATGTACTTTTTCCTTGGCAATACAAAGAACTGGTCAGTGTGATTGCTAAACTTCTGGCAATGATCTTTAATAGACTGTAGAGCTGAGGAAGGCTGAATGGTCCCTCAGTTTCAAAAAAATTAAAAATAAGAATAGCTACCATTTGTATAGTACTTTCAGATTTAGTGCCCTTTACAAAGAGATAGATAAATTTTATCTGCACAAAAGATCAGAATATACAACCTCAGTGAGTCTTTTTGATTCTCCACAAAATTCTAGAAACGTTATTTAAGGGAGATTTGATCAATAAATTAGAAGGGAAGAAGTGAGAACAAAATCTAGAATGACTGTACCACAAATAAGTTATACAAGGCTTATGTCTTCCTTCCTTTAAATGAAGTACAAAGGAACACCTACAGATAGTTTATACGGTCTTTAATGAAAAAGTGACTCACCTTATTCTTGAGCAAGAAATGTAGCAACGTGCACCAAAGTATAGACAGAGAGAAAGAGAAGCCAGAGAAGGGGAAAGAAACAGGGAGATAGAGATAGACAGCATATCATACATATATACTTACATGCCGGCATATATGTGTATTGTGCATATGATATTGTTCATCCTTCATTTTTGAAGATCAGTGACCTCACAGGTGATGAAGACATGCATAAATTGGATTTAAATGAGGTAGAGTTTCCCCAAGTTGCCAGCCTCACTCTCTGTTCCTGAGTCATAGCCAGTGGCAGAACAAAAGTGAAGACAGCTGGTGATGCCCAGAATTCAGTGGATGACTTTGGTATCTTAACTGTCTAATGAATCTCTAAGCACTCCATAGCTCCTGCTACCACCATCTTCATGACAGGTAGATGTGTGGAGAATTTGAACATTTACTAAACTCATGTTAAATGCCAAGCACTGCCCTAAGAGTTTATACACACACACACACACACACACACACACACACACACACACACACACACACACACACACACATATATATATATATATATATATTATGTTTATATATTCAAATAGGAAATATAGCCCTATCTTTGAATGTTTGTGTTTATGTAAAGAAAATATATAAAAGGAAGTTAGAAAGGGGGAAAGAATACTTGAATTATGGCATAGGAGAGAAATGGCTGGGAAGTGAAAAGGAGTCTTGGCACTCCAGTTTCACAGGTTAAATTCTTTTCTTTACAACTGTCTGAAAACCTGGTTCCAGTTTAAAATCCTACTGAAAATGCCACCTTCTACAAGAAGTGTGTCCTGATCCCTCTTATTTCAAGTGGGCTCCCTCTAGTGATTATTTACAGTTTATCCTGTACATTCAGCTGATAAGTATATGGTTATTTGCACATTGCTTCCCTATGGCCTTGTGGCCTCGAGGCCACATGTGCCCTTCTAGGTCCTTGAGTGTGACCTCTTGAGTGAGGCCAAGTTTTAACAAATCATTTTCTTAAGGGGATTTGTTTTGTGATATTTGGATTCAGCCAAAAGGCAACACTTGATGACCTAGAGGGCCACTGTAGCCTTGAGGTTGCAGTTGATTCCCCACCTTGGCCCAGCTCATCTACCATGTGACCATGTTCCAACCTATAGATGCGACTGAGAGAAATATGAGAGTAGGTAGTGTTAATTACACCTTGATGAAGACTGAAAAGATGGGATATTTAGATCCTTGACCTTAGAGTATTGGCAATTCTGAGCAGGAAAGGCAATAGGAGAGTCACATTAGGAGCTGCCAGGAGCAGTCTAGTCTGCGAGAATGTGTAGCTAGCCAGCAGTGGATGCTGCATCAGAAGACAGAAGATAGCTAGTTAACCAACTGCCAAAGGCCATGGCCACAAACACTGAAGACTTCAGAAACGAAAAGGAATGATCAAAAAACACCTAGAAGAAGCAATCAACTGTGACACTCCAACAGGAATCAAACCGGAAGACAGTACACTAGGTGGTTTGAAGAGGGCCAACCCCAGTTTACAGGTAGATAAGAGAACTGGAGAGTGACTCACTGACTCTTGAAGACTGTGGTCAGCAGAGACAATATACAGGATTAGCAAGTTGTCCAGAAAGGAGGGAAAATGAATAAAACAAAGAGGGATGAGTAGCCAAAAGGGAAAGCAGTTAGTAGACTAGCTAGAGAGCCAGGGCTAGAGTCAGGAAGACTCATCTACCGGGAGTTCAAATCTGGCTTCACACATTTTCTAGTTGTGTGAACTGATTAAATCACTGAACCCTGTTTACCTTGGTTTGCTCATGTGTAAAATGAGCTGGAGAAGGAAATGGCAAACCACTCCAGTGTCTTTGCCAAGAAAACCATAAATGGGCTCATGAGGAGTCAGATATAATTGAAAAAGTGACTGAAAAATTACAATAACAAAAATTGAAACAGTAGTTACTGAGGGATACCAAATAAAGATGACAGTGGCCAATAAAGCACTGTCATTCAAGGGCAGAGCCTTGGTCTAACTTGGCCATGAAAGAAAGCTCAGGATCAAAAACTGAGTCAGAGGGAAGGCATAACACATTGGTAATCATTCCAATCCAAATCTCATTTGTTCCATGCCTCTCTCTGCATAGGGAAGAGAAGGCTCCATAATCTATCATCTGACACCTAATAGAACTTTCATCCTTTCAAAGGTTTGGTGTGGGGTTTTTTGTCCTTTTCTCTTATATGATTTTTTAGAATCCCAAAATCTTTGATTTAAAACCAACTTCAGAGATCATGTCTAAAGGATAAAATGAACAGTACTCTCAAAATGGCCATAAAGCAGAACTAGAGGAAGTATTATCATTTCCATTTTGTGAGTGAAAAAATTGAAACTGAGGGCCCAGTGATCCCCCGTAGTGAATTAGGAGGAGATTGGGACCAGATCTTCCAATTCTGAGCCTAGTGGTCTTTTTCCTACACCACAGTCCCTCTTGCAGATGATGAAGAACACTGCCTTTACGAGCTAGAACTTGCCCTCCTTTCATTTGGTAGGAAACAAAATTTGACTTTGATGCAATTTTACCTTGTCCCTTTCCTTTTTCCTTTTGATCTTAACTCCCTATCTATTTCTCAAATTTCTCCTCAACCTAAGGCCCATAGATTCACTCTAAGTGGTTCATGACCCTACCTTGGACAGAGTTAGGGGAGGAAGAATATTAGATTTTCCTTTTTTCCTTCCCCCATTAAAAGTATTCCCAGATGTTTTTATCTGATAAACTTGCAGTATAGAGTGAATGAATGGCAGTTTATTTGTCCTGTCTGCCTTCACACAGGCCTTTCTTGTTACTTGTCCCAAAAAAATGAATCTCTAACTGAAGTATAGGAGGGATAAATTGTGGTGCAAGGTTAAAGCCTTCAAGTTGTTTAATGTGGTCCACTAATTCAATAATGTTATTGCCTACTCTCCTTTTGGGGAAGACTAACTTAATGACATTGGGCAGCTATGTGACACAGTGGATAGAACAATGGGCCTAGAATCAAGGGGATCCAGGTTCATGAGTTCAAATCTGATCTCAGACATTTACAAGCTGTGTGACCCTGATCAGGTCACTTAACCTTTTTACTGCAGGCTCCTCATCTGTAAAATGATCTGAAGAAAGAAATGACAAAATCCTCTGGTGTCTTTGCCAAGAAATCCACAAACTGGTGTCATGGAGAGTTTGACACTACTGAAATAATTTCATATCAACAACAGAACTTACTGACCATAGTTTGCCTCTGCCACCCTTCCAACCCCCTTTAGTAATGGTTCAGGGAGCAAAATTATATTTAATTATTCCAGTCCTTTCCACAGTACCTTACTCCCCAAAATCATCTATTTTCTCTTCATTACTTACCCTTTTCTAGGATGGCTTCTTTCAGTATGAGTGCTGTATAAGTCCCTGGTTTTTATCACATGCTACGTTATTTCTTTTTCTGTCCAATCCTAGGGCCAGAGTGGTACTCTTGTGATCCACCTACCCATTCATATGACATTCTTGCTATGTGTGTCTTCCATTCATTTTCTCTAACCTAGGAGGGTTCTTTTCACTGCCCTACATTCTAAGCATTTGATTTTTCTATATTTCTCTTGTTTCTAAAATCCTTATGGAGAACACATTCCTCTTACCTCTGAAAGCCTGAGAAGGACAGACAGGCTCATGGGATACATGGGGTATGTTGTATAAAAGAGACCAAGCAACCTAAGCTTCTTCTAAGACCACTTTTCCTCCACCCCTTCTTTGAGTTAGGTGCAGTGGTTTCCTTCTTCCTAAAGAACCCTGAGTTATGGTGAATGCCTATTTGTCAAATCACTTAATTTCTCTATGCCTTAGTGTCTTTATCTATAAAAGGAGAAGGTTGGTGCAAAACTCTTTATTGTCCCTTTCAGCACTGAATCTATGATCCTACCATACTATGATTCCATTATCTAAGATATTTCTCATGTTTTTGTCAGGTATTCCTATATGTTCATATATATAAATTTGATTTCATGCATATATACATATATATATATCATAGTAGAACTGATAGCCTAATATGATTGTATTTTTATTTATGTGCATATCTTGTTATACACATATACACAAACATCTATGTATATGTACACATGAATATGTATCAATTTATACATAGATGCATCCACATAGATACCCCTATATATATGTATATGTACATATGCATTTGCATGCATGCACATATATGTGTGTACATAACTATGTGTGCCTATATATAATATATTTAACTTTAAGCTCTGTCAAGCACTTTACATGTATTATTTCATTTGGTCTTCAAAATTATCCTGTGAAGTAGATGCTGTTATTGTCCTCTTATAGATGAGGTCATACAGCTACCAAATTGTCAAACAAGATTGAAACTGAGGACTTTCTGACTCCAAGTTCAGTGTTCCATTCACTGGGCCACTTAGCAGCTTAACTGCATCAATACCTAAGAGATTGCAAAGGGTTCAAGGAGTTGCTATTGGACCTGGGACTTGTTTCTTCCACTGTGTTCTAAATTTTCTTGATTTTTAAACCCAATTCAACTTGCTTAACCTCTTGTCTGTGTCACTTTTGTATCTGTATCTTCAATACCCTGCCTAATACCTAGCATACAGTATATAATTAATAGAGTTATCATATAAATATCTTGTGACTGGATCCAGATGGCTCAGGAGGAGCAAGTGAGGCTGATGATCTTGAACAGCCCTCCCTCACTCAAAACAAAGTCAAGTGGAAGTCATGTTATCATTTCTCTGATGCAATAGTCCTCTTCACAAACGAAGGAGAAACACGAAAATATAATTAATAATTTGTTGTGGATTGATCCATTCATTTATCTTATTTTTTTTGGTCAAAAGATTCCTAGCATGGAATAGCTAGTTCTTTGTCTCGATATATATATGGGGAGGGAGGCTGGCGTGGTTGTTGTGATGGTTGTGGTAGGGGTGGTATGAATGCCCTTCCCTGCCCATCAGATTAGAAGGAGTTTGAACAGCTTATTAAGCCTTTGCACTGCCACTTCCTATGGACTAGTGGACATTATTCCCAACAAGGCTGGACTATACCTGGTATGGGCAACTACATAACAAAAGATACCCAGGATCTGAGTGAGATCCATAATATGGTAGTATACTCTATCTACCTTCACCATGCCACACTTCTAATACAGCACATTTAGATCTAGCCTTCTCTGCCTTATCTATTATTATCAAGGTCCTTTTCATTTTCAAACTCTTGCATATCCTGCTAGAGTGAAACTTAGATTTCTCCTGAAGATACCATGTCTTGATATCATTGGCAAGACTTATTGTGGGCAGCTGGGTGGTGCAGTGGATAGAACACCAGTGCAGGAGTCAGAAAGAGCTGAGTTCAAATCTCACCTCAGACTCTTGACACTTACCACCTGTGTGACCTTGGGCATGTCACTTGACCCCAAGTGCCTCGTCCTGGGTCATCTCTAGTCATCCTGATAAATATCTGGTCACTGGATTCGGATGGCCCTAGAAGAGAAGTGAGGCTGGTGATCTACACAGCACTACCTCACTCAAAACAAATTCAAGTGCAAGTCATGTCATCATTTCTCTGATGCCATGGTCTTAGGCAATGAAGGATGAACACACACCCAAGACTTCTTGTCACTTTTCTTTCTTCTCCTACCATACGTTTGTGTAGTTTGTTTGAATCACCAATTCTGACTTCTTATCAGGAGAGCTACATTTCGTGGATTCTGTTTCTGAATCTATTTACAGACCTTGGCTTCATATTATATATAAAGACCTCAGGGATCAGGACTGGCTACTCATCCTGACTCCTCTACTGACTAATAGTATCCTTTAATCATTTTTTCTTGCTCATCCTATACTTAGAGAGATCAATAAAACTTTTCATAACATCTACTGTGGGCATGGCACTGTTCTACATAGTATTACAGCCATAAAGATGTTTAAAATAATGACTTTTCCTCAATGGATTTATATTATTTTGTAACTAGATCAAAGCTATGAAAAGATAACAAGGCAATATATGACAAAGGATAGTGAAGCTGCCAAAAAAAAAAAGTGACTGATACTGGTGTTTGAAACAGTAAATAACAGTGGAAGAGGAAGCCAAGAAAGGAGACAGAGGAAATATGAACAGGAGTTTAAATTGTTAATAGGGATATAGCAAGGAACGCCAACGTTGGTTTTGTCATTCTGCTCACTGAACAAATTGTTTCATGAGAACTAGTCCTCTCGTATTAGGGAGACTCTCCTTGAAGGATGTAGGATTCCCCTGTTGACAACTGGGCTACCAGTGCTCTACTCCACCAGTATAGGTGTTGCTGCAGTAGGCTAAGTTCTCATTGAGGTATCCAGTTTATGTCTAAAGAAAGGTCTCTGGACCAACTGGAGATGTCCAGGAAAACAATCTCTTAATAGGTTCAAATGCTGAGAATGATATGGAAAACCATGCGAGTTTGTTCAATCAAAAGCTTTATTGCAAGCAATTGGAAGAGAGGGAAGAGGAGATAGAGAAGGAAGAGAAGAGAGGAAAAGGGACCTTACATTCAACCTAGGCATACACAATGCAAAACAGAACTCACATAAATGAAGGGCTGCTTTGGGGAGCACAGAGACACAGGTCCATTTAAGTTGACAAGACCTTAAAAAATTGCTCACCATCCTTTTATCCCTTTTATTTCTCAATTTAAAGTTACAGTTTCCCTCAAAAAGAGCCTGTAATGGTGATTTCTAGACCACAAGGACCAATCTTATAATAACTATTAAATAGAAAAAAATGATGTGATAAAAAACTCATTTGCTTACTCATCAATCAATTAAGCATCCAACATTCATTAAGACTGATTCTGTGCAAGCCACTGTGCTAGCCGCTGGGATTGCAAAAATAAAATAAAAAAGCCTTTGCCCTAAAGATTACCCACTAAATTACCTAGAGGAATGATGGTAGATGAGATTAGAGATATTAGGCTGTGTTAGAAGAGTTTTTAATATCAAGTCTAAGGAATTTAAATCTGACTCATTAGCCAATGAAGACTCATTGAATTTGGAATCAGAGAACACAAACTAACATCTCAAATTTATGATTTAATAGGGGCAGCTAGGTGGTGAAATTTATAGGGTGTGAAGCCTGGGAAAGAAGTTATGCAAAGAAAATCTTCATATAGAAGGTAGCATTTAACCTGTGTCTTGAATAAAGTTAGGGATTCTAACAGACAGATATGAGGAAGGAATGCATTCCAAGTATAAGGGACAGGGAGTTCAAAGTTATATGGACAGGAGGGGGAGTGAAATGCATAAATCACATAAGAAAAGTAGGTCATATTCAATACTGGGAGTGTGAAGTGAGGCAAGTACAATCAGGTTGGAAATATAAATTTAGGACAACTGTGGAAGAATTTTGAGCAAAAAACATAGGAGAAAGTGGAAATTATTGGTTAGTGGAGTGATTTCACCCAACAGGCATCTAAATCACTTAAAAAACACCATTAGAATAGCACATATTGAACTCCATGTGACCAGTTTTATAGATAATGCTATTCAGAGAAAATTTGTGAATCATAGGTCTCTGAAGGAATTAATAGCAAAAGTCAAATTCTAAAAATCCAAGAAGTATTTGAAACAAGGGACACAAAAAAGCTTAATAATCTCCACCAGATAGGAATAGAGGGAAAAAATCCATTCTACTCAACAGGAAATGTATTCTGTAAAATTAAAACAATAAATATTGAAGCAACAAAGAGAAACCTCTTCAGTATCAATGAAAGTCTGTATTTGTCTCAGAACCACAGTCTAAATGAGAAATAATACATAAAATTATATGACCCCTTGACCAAAGAAAAAAATGTTTATATACCAACAAAAGTCCTCAAGAATTGAAGCTTCAAAGGGAATAAAAAGGAATTTTGGCAATTCATTTAGGAATTTGGGTAATTTATTTAGAAGAAACCAGTGAAGAAGGTGAGCAGATTATTGAATACGCTAACATTTTTAATAGGAGAAAATAAAAAAAGTAAATAAGTGGATTTAAAATAAAATACGAAGTAATGAAGTGAATGGTCTCATACTTAGTATAAAGTCATTCTTTCAAATATACACAAGTGCACATATGCATGCATGCACACACACATATACATACACACATCCCAACCAATCTGTCACATTAAGTGTTAATGAGAGAAGAATCAATATTTAAGGGCAATAGAAATATTGTGGGAAATACCTAACCGGATTGTTGGCAAAAATAGATATGCATGATATATTTAATTCTGAATAGAAATATTTTAGAATATATATGAGTTCAGTATCAATGACACAGTTATAGAAACTGATCATGTGATAGGAATAAAATATAGGACATTAAATATAGATGTATTGAAGATTTATACACCATACTTTAATTAAAAAAATAATACAAGTATGGCAATTAGCTGGATTGAGTATCTCTGTTTTAAAATCGACCTACTGATGATGCTTTATGGAAGTAAACATATATTCTAGACTTTTCACATCCTCTTCTGTATGCTCCTATGTCAAGGAAGCTGTTGTTTTCCTGTTGAAGCTCGTTAAACTGAAGTCATCCTTATGTAATTCTTATGTCATTCATGCCCTTAACTCAGTTTTTATTTTATAATGGAATATGTATAGAGAGTTTATTAAAATATATATAAAAGAGATAGGATATAATTATAGTCTATACCCATCATATGTATATATGACATATGTATATAAGCAGAAAACATAAAAATGTTATATAACCTTTTTAAGAGGAAAATATAACTGAAAAGTGAAAAAAGTAAAAAAAAATATAATGAACAAAGTGATTTCACAATAGTGAAGAAATAAGTATACTTATCATAAAATGTACAACCAAACTGTGTGTCAGCTCACTAAGAATTTAGAGGAATTAGGCAAGTATTGAAAAATGAATACAGAGGAAAGATCAAAATAAGAAATAACATTCATTTTTTTTATAAAATCCAATGTTAGTATGAGACTTCAAATTACTCAAAAATTATATGCAAGTGACAAAGGGGAAAAAAAGACCTAGATAAATTTATAAGCAAATTCTATCAAAATATAAGTGGTATCAAAATAAACTAGTGCCTGCTCTACTGAAATATTTCTCAAAATTTTGCAGGAGAAATTTCTGTATAAAATTTGTTTTGTGAGAGAAAATAAAGTCAAACCAAAGAATGAATAAAGCCAAAAGAGAGACCTACTAACCATTTTTCTCTAATGAATATATATATATATATATAAATTTTACATAGAATCCTATGTATATGCACATAGATACAAAAACACATATTATATATGTGCATATATATATATGCATACACATATACGCACATATTTTCAATCCAACTATCCACAACTTCCATTTTATTCAGCTTTGTGTTATCTGCAAATTTCAAAGTAAGAAAATACGCTGATTTTAATTCCTTGAAGGTCATGGATGACTACATGAAATTGATGGAATCAAGTACAGAAGCCCATCATTTTCCACTAGAGATTTCCTTCCCATTTGACAATGATCCATTAATCATTCTTCTTTGGGTCAATCATTCCATCAAGTTTGAATCCACCTTAATCATTTGCTCTCTCTTCCATATCATCCTGTCTTGTCTATATTAAATCATGAAAGTGATTATTCTTTGATGAAATCCAGGTATATTATGTCTGAGGAATTCCATTTGGTTGACCAGTCTCTAAAGAGAAAAATAATTGAGTCTAACAACTGTCAAATCAACAAACCTTTTTTAAATCAATTATTATATTCCAGGCGCTGTGCTAAGTACTGAAATGCAAATACAAGCAGAAAGAAAGACAACCTCTGCCCTCAAGGAGTTTGCATTCTAACGATCCAATCCAATAAATATCCAATAAAAATATTAAGCCCCTACATGGTGCAAGATATTATACCAGCAATGTAGACATAAACAATAAAAAGAAAGATGAGCTTTGTGCTCAAGGAGCTTAAAATGTAATGGCAGTGGAGGACAGTTGAGACACACAAAAGGAGGTTGAAAAAGCAGAGGGAGGAGGAGGACACCAGTGTATCCAGTGTAAAGGCATCTCTTTCTAGCGAGTTGAAATCAGACAGAATGACAGGTGCAGAGTGAGGTGAGTCCAAAAATTGTGTTTCTGACTCCCTTAAACTAAGGCATTGAGAAGAGTTTGGGACTCCATCATCCAGCATTTTAATCTGAGGGGACAGGAGGCTGAGTCAGGTGGTATCTATCTAGACTTGAGCTATCAACATGATGATTCGAGATGATGAGCTTAATTTGGGGTGTGCGCATTTGTCCTTCATTGCCAAAGAAGACCATGCCATCACAGAAATGATGACATGACTTTGTTTTGAGTGAGGTAGGGCTGTGCAGGTCACCAGCCTCACTTCTCCTCCAGAGTCATCTGAATCCAGTGACCAGATATTCATCAGGATGACTGGAGATGACCCAGGATGAGGCAATTGGGGTTACGTGACTTGCACAAGGTCACACAGTTAGTAAGTATCAAGAGTCTGAGTTGAGATTTGACCTCAGGTCCTCCTATACTCCTGCACTGGTGCCCTATTCGCTGTACCACCTAGCTGCCCCTTTTTAATTTGGGAGGGACATCCCAAATTATATACCAGGGAGTTGAAACCAGTCAACCAGTAGATACAGTGTGAAGTGCTAGAAAACCACACACAAAAGGAAGCTGGAAAACTGGTGGTGGGGAGAAGGAAGGAGAAGAGATGGAGACACTCAGCATGGAGGTATAGTAGAGAGAGTTCCATAGGCATGAATTTTCAGTGTTACTAGAGAGGAGTGCAAACCTGGTTTGGTGTCTGCCTCCTCCTTAAAATGCAGGTTCTGGGAGGATCCAGCAAATCAGAAAGAGAAGTTATAGGGGCAGAAGATAATTTCTCATTTGAGAACTAGTTCAGCGATGATTTCAACTTAGAAACAATTTCTAGTGACTGTAGAAAAATCTATGACACGGTAGACATGTAACCTGAAGAAAGATGCAGATGGGATTCCCTTCTGATAAACCTAAATTGGATCTTAATGATCACAACCGTACTTTCATAGTACTCACAATAAACTTCCTTTAAAATATTTTAGAATTTTTCCATAAATCATATTTAAGTTTATTGGCTTAATGTTTCCTAAATATTTTCTCTCCCACTTTTAGAAAATGAAACAAACAGTGGATGCCAACAAATCAGAGATTGCTAATACTGACTAACCAATTTTATTTGAATTTCCTATATACATTTGGGCCCCAGTATTCTCATCCTGATTTCCAAGTTTGAGATGCAAATAGGGAGATGAAAACTCTAGTTCTCACTTCCAGTTTTACCTTCTAATTTGCTTTATACCCTTAGGTGCTTCAGCTTTCCTGAACTTCTGGTATCACCTTTGTAAATGGTAGAAATGAGAAACGAATGTCTCAGAGGAACTAGCTTAGTCTAGAAATGACTGAGGGGTGTAGAGAGGGAGTGCAGATAAAATGTTTTCTTATATAAAAAATAAAATCACACAAATATGTAGTTATAGATTTTACTTTCCTACAGATTATTAAATCCTCATAAAGACTGTTGACCTGCCATAGATCAACTCTCTAAGAATGCTCATGGAATTGCTACTAAACTTAAGGCATAAACAAACATGTAAAATGAACCAAGACTAAACCAAAACTTTACTGAAAATCATTCTAAACGATTCCATGATCCTAAAAAAAAATACCTAATTTAAACCAAATGCTGAGATTAAAGAAAAAGAAGAGATTGATATCCCTTACTTTGCACTTGAGCAAACCTTTATCTCTAGTACTAAGACTGACCACTGAATTCCAGTCACAAACAAGGAGGAAGACATAAAAAGACAAGGACTACGTGGAAAAGGAAGAACCTGTGTGGGAAAAGCAATGGAACTGACTTTCTGGTACAGAAAGAAGAACACCTGTTTCGGAATCGAAGAATTAGGTTTGAAACCTGGTTTTGTTTCTGGCTAACTTTGTGACTTGGGCAAAAATGTTTAAAAATTTTCTAGAGTTTTCCCTTTATCTTCCCACTTTACAACATTGTTGGGAAGGGCAAGTGAGCTGATATATGGGAAAAAAATTCATAAATTATGATGTTCTAAAAAAATGTGAGTTATGATGGGAAAGGCAGGTGATGAGGATGGGAGAGTAATGACCAATGATTATTTAGAAGTACTTGATGGTATATTATTTAGCAGAAGACATATTCACCTGTGCCCCAGAAACTAATGAATGGATCACAGGAATCCTTAAGCTCAGTTCTAGTTTAAAAAACTTCAAAGGTGCCCCAAAAGTGATCTGGTCTGCTTCTGATTACACCTTAATTAGCTGGTGGTGGAAAGATTATGCCCTCACAGTCACAAGAATTGATCATACTTATATGTCCTGTGCAAGTCAATCATTCTCGTTTTCCTCATCTGTCAAGTAAGGATAATAACTTTCAAATTCTCTATTTCACAAAGTTCTTTTTTTTCTTTTTTCTCTTTTTGTAACTGCTTATATTCTTTTTAAAATTTATTTTCTTTGTAATTTATGGAATAAAACAAGCATTTCTATAACATAGGATAATCAAAAGATGTTTATACATGAGATTTCAAATCTACTATGTATACCTTACTATTCCTTTTTAGTGTACAATAAATTAGCCATGTATATGTCTTTTTTTCCAAAGTAGTATATTTATTTATTCTCAAATAATACGTTCTTTCATTCACTTACTATGTTATTTCAAAGTCGCAAAGAGATAATATATATATGACATTATATAATGTATGAATTGTCATCATCTTTCCTCTTCCTCCTCCTTATCAATTCTACCACCAACATCATCACTTTTGACAATCCTTAAGACGCTGCACAGTCCCTTGATAAAATGGACTTTGATAAATACTTAAACAGATGAGTGAATGAAATATGTAATTGCAGCTATCCTTTAGGTCCAGTTATATAAAATCACAAAACATGAAGCAGTACTCTCCAAAAAGTTCAACATCCCTACTCAACCCTTGTCTGCCATGCTCAGCTATAAGAATATTAAATCTGTTCCCTTAAGACCTAACTCAGCCCAGGGATTTATCTCTTGCAAAGCTCCATGTTGACACAGAGACCAAGGAGATTTCTCCTATTCCCCAGAGAATTTCTGAGAGTGGTATGGAGTGGGAGGCGTGGATGAGATAACCTGTGGTCTGCAATCTGTTAGGCACAGAGGTCGAGGAGCCTCTGACTTAAGCCCATGCACAATTCTTGGTTACATAGAAGCCTAGATCCTGGTAAGTTCCAAATGTTCCAATGAGCTTCTCCAGAAATTCTCAAACATGAGAGAATAGGAAGAAGAGCTGGGAGAAAGGAAAGTAGTGTGTCTGAGATGTCAGGCCTGAACCTAAGCACCCAAATACATAGGAAGGGACCCACATATGAATGTGTATGTATGTATGTATGTATGTATGTGTGTGTGTGTTTGTACAGCGGGAGAGAGAGAGAGAGAGAATGGTGAATATATCTATATATGTATTACAAAGTGTTTTCATTTCCAAGTACATCAATATTATTGTTTACGCTTTCACTAATGCATATGTATGAGTGAATGTGTTTGCATACAAATCCATTTACATACATATATATAGCATATAGTTGAGTATTAACATATGAGTGTAAATAATAATATTCAAGTAAACATTAGAAAGAATGACTGTTTATCTCTGGGACTCTGAGTTTGTATATATATATATATATACATACATATGTATATGTATGTATATATATATATGTATGTGTGTGTTTGAAGGTGTTTTTTGTATAGAAGCATATGTGTGTCGGAAGGAGTATACGTGTTTTCAGATATAGAATGATTGAAGTTGAGGAGAACCCCAACTCAGGGTAAAAGAGAGAAGGGAGATATTTTGCATTCAGTGACCATGTAGGTCCTGATGAGATTTTTCCCTTAACATTCTCAGAGCACCAAACTTAGAGGCTAAGAGGTGGCATATACTTTTCTGGCAAGATGGAGCAGAAAAGAGCATACTGGTAGAGAAAGCTTAGCCCAGATTTTATGCAAATTTATCCAGGCACCTACTTGTATTGTCCTTATACACCTCTTTGACTAATAAATTTTGAACTTTCTCCATACCATGAAATGTATGGGGCCTTTAATAAGTCCCATTCCTGAGCAACAGGGAGGGAGTGAGGCATTTTAGGGTAAAGACTCTGGGACTTAGATTTCTGGAATAAGTATAAAACACTCATTTTGTGTTCTGACTCCATCTGTCCAGATTGAATTCAATTTTGAGGATAAAGGGTTCTAACTTTTAAAAGGACATTGAATAACTGAAGAGTATCCAGAGAAAGTCAACCAAGATGGGGAAGACTGTGGAGTTCGTGTTGTAAAAGGATTGGTTGAAGGAGTAGGATGGTTAACCTACAGAAGTTTCAGTGGGGAAGATAAAGGCCTATAATATTTATAGGACTGCCATGTGGAAGAACAAATAGATTTGATGGAAATAGAAATAATAAATGAAAGAGGATAAAAATAGATTTGGGCTTGATGTAGGGGAAAATGATCAGGGGACAGGAAGTTCTGAATTCAAATCTTGATACTTACTAGTTGTATAAACCTTGGCAAGTCATTTAGCCACTGTCTATTTAAGTTCCTTCATCTGTAAAATAGGGATATTAAGAGCAACCATGTCCCAGGGATACTTAGAGATTCAGATGAGAGAATATTTATAAAATGCTTTGTAAACATTCAAATACCATATGTATTATCAATTAATATTAACAAAACTTAAGCTATTAAAAACCAGGATTTCTCAAGAGTCCACTCATCTCTAATCATATTACAGTCTTCCATGGCATTCTGTTTAGGAACATAGAATAACAAAGTTTGGAATGAATGAACTTTAGAAGTCATTCGATCCAATCCCAAGATATCTAGGAATTCTTTAACATAAATAATATGTATGTCTTAGATTTCTATGTGAACAACTTCATTGATGATGAGATCACTCCCATTTTCTCATTCTGTCTCCCTCTTCCCCTCCGTCTGTTTCTCTCTCCCTTCCCACCTCCTTCCCTTCTCCTTTCTCTCCCTCCCTTCCTATCTCTTTCTCTCAGATCAAGGGTTCTTTAATTTTTGTGTGTCACAGACGCCTTCGGAAATATGCTGAAGTTTGAAGGCTGCCTTCTCACTATAATGTTTTTAAATGCATAAAGTATATACTTATAAGTGTGTGTAATTATATATATATATACATGTGTGTATCATAATTACAAATGAAACAATTATATTGAAATAAAGTTATCAAGATATTTTTAAAAACTCATTTGATGTAAATGATACTGTTACTCTTTATTGCCAAAAAATCTCTATTACTATCATTTTTAAAATTTTTTTTATTCATATCATTTTAGATCTGGGAACCGAACTTATCTTCTTTCTCATCATGTCAGACTTCAATGCCTCTGAGGTTGAGTTGTTTTTCTTGATTGGAATTCCAGGGCTGGAGCATGCTCAAATATGGATTTCTATCCCTGTCTGCCTCATGTATTTGATTACCATCCTCGGAAATTGCACCGTCCTGCTTGTGATCAAGACAGAAACCTCTCTCCATGAGCCAATGTACTATTTCCTTGGCATGTTGGCCGTCTCTGACCTGGGTCTCTCCCTCTCCTCCTTACCCACTATGCTGAGAATATTCTTGTTCAATGCACCAGGGATATCCCCTGATGCCTGCTTTGCTCAACAATTCTTCATCCATGGTTTCACCGTTATGGAATCCTCGGTGCTTCTCATCATGTCCTTTGATCGTTTCATAGCCATTCACAACCCCCTGAGATATAGTTCAATCTTAACTAATGCCAGAATTTCCAAAATGGTGCTGGTCTTGGCCATCAGGAGCTTCCTTTTAGTACTTCCGTTTCCTTTGACTCTGAAGAGGCTGAAGTATTGTCACAAAACCCTCTTGTCCCACTCCTACTGTCTCCATCAGGACGTCATGAAGCTGGCATGCTCTGACAACAGGGTTAATGTTGTCTATGGCTTCTTTGTTGCTCTCTGTACCATGTTGGACCTGGCATGCATTGTTGTGTCCTATTTGCTAATCCTAAAGACAGTTCTTGGCATGGCCTCTCTCTCAGAGAGACTCAAGGCCTTCAATACCTGTGTCTCTCACATCTGTGCTGTGCTCATCTTCTATGTGCCCATCATAACCCTAGCTGCTATGCACCGCTTTGCCAAGCACAAATCTCCTCTCATGATGATCCTCATTGCCAACATCTTCTTGTTAGTGCCACCCCTGATGAACCCCATCGTGTACTGTGTGAAGACTCGGCAGATCCGGGAAAAGATCCTAGGAAAACTGCTTTCCACATGTGGCAGATGATATGTGTAAACATACTACTAGATATCAGGCATTCCCCAGTCAAGTAGGTTAAACTTCATCATATAGAGGTAAATGGAATGCACGATGCTACACAGTAAGTGCCTGAGATCGATACTAAGAAATTGAGACATAGTGTTCAAGCAGCAAATGTCATTTCTGACTGGTAAAAATTGAGGAAATCAAATTTATTTCATTCTGTAATTGATTTTATCTTGTATTGCTACCCATGTTTTGTGTAACTCCCTGTCATGTTTCATTTGTCGTTGAATTGTTTGAAAATTCAGCTTTGCTGAAATCACTCATTATCTCTCAGTTAAGTTTAGAAGTTGTTTTCTTGTTCTGTTGTTCTTGAAATCTGTTGTCCCTGAAGGATGCAAGTGCATCCCAGGGAGTTTGGTCAGTTACCTCTGTCACATTATTGTTAAAGAAAGTCTGGTCTGTTATTGCTCCAGCAATAATTAGTTACACAGGTAGACATCACCATGAGTTGCCCAGAGTGCCAAGGAGTTATTTGCTAGGTAGCCCTGAATTCTGAATTTCCAACCAATCACATTGTCTCAAATCTATAAGCTTCTCACTTTGTAACAAATTTGTTTTCCCCGTCTGTGGTGTTACTTTCTAGTTTGGGAATGCCCCTCCTTTTGTCATAACAGTGATCTATCACTCCTCTTTCAAGATCTGAGGAAGCTAACTGAGGAAGCTGAAACTGTTTATTGGAAAATTCTTTTTTTGCTAATAAATTGTGCTTAGAGCTGTGTGCCTCAGTTTACTTAATTTCATTTGTGATGCTGGATTTATCAAAAGCTTCATAAAAGAGGTGTTATTATAGCTAGGCATAAAAAGATGAATATAAAAGTGGAGAGGTAAAGGACATAGGGAGAAAATTTCAAGTATAGGGAACTAAATGATCAAAGATATGGAAGCAGAAAAATATTGACTGTTTCGGGCATAATGAAATTGGCAGGCATCTTTGATATTATTCCAGTCCTAAACTCTGGTCAGCTCACTTAATTTATTGAACTCTGTTTCGTCATCTATAAAATGAAGATAATAATAGGATCTACTTTATAGAGTCAGGATTATTTTTTCTGGATTAAATGAGGCTATTTTCAAATTGCTTTGTAAACTTCAAAGCCCTATATAAATATTAGGTATTATTATGTGTATGTGCATATATTTATGTACCTACACATATTCTTACACACATACATACAAGCATATATCCAAACTTTCATATTTGAAAAGTTTTTGTTCTTAGGCTTTCCTAGTCACCAATGGGATATGTGCTTGCTCCCGTACTTTTTTGGCGTGGTATTTTCAGTGATGTTGTCAGATACTTTCAGTGGGAATAAAATAGCATCAAGGTCAGCTATTACACTGATGGCAAACTATTTAACTTGACAAAGCTGCAAGTCAAGACTAAAGTAGAGGGAGAATTGGTATGTGACGTTTTGTTCACAGATGGTTATGCATTCAGTGGAGTCTCTGAGATTGAGACACAACAGATTATGGATTGATCCTCTGCTGTTTCTGCTAATCTTTGCCTAACAATTAATACCAATCATCCTATACTTAAATCATAAAAATCATAAAATCATAAATTAACCTTAAAAAAGCATTTAAAAATATGAAACCAAGCAGGGTAGTAAAATATAGTCTTTATAGTGCTTCCAGGGATATACCCACAAATACCCTACTCTTTCTCTACTCTCTGTAATCTCAGAAAATAAAAAAAAAACTTGTTGGGGGGTGAATTTAGCTAATTAGTTGGCTATGGTTGTGAACTTAAAAAGACCCACATATTCGACCAGAGGGTGCTCCAACTACATATGTGTAAACTCCCTCCTCACAAACATAGAAATTCTGCTTAGAGAACAACACTAGCCCATGGGCTGTGTAGACTTAGTGTCATGTTATGGAAAATTATTCAACATTATTAAAAATAAGAAAATTTCTCATAATTTATTTAACGTTCCATTTTATTTTTTGTTTCCCCTTTCTTATTCAGAAGAGACAAATCACTGAACTGAGAACATTCATTCATTCACTCAAGGATTCATTACTTATTTATTTAATCTTCTATTTATCTATCCCACTATCTATAGATTTATCTATAGATTTATGTGTTTATCTATCTATCTACCCACCTTGGTTTGTCTTTAATGTCTGTGATGGAGTGAAATATAGTTATTTATAAAGAAAATTATAACATAACAGAAGAGCCAAATTATAAAGCTTATAAAGAGCAAGCTAGGGTGAAAGTACTTTACCTAGCGACCTACCCTCCCCATAAAACTCTTCCTAGTCAGTAGATACGGAAAAGAACGACAAGAGAAATTACGAGTTCTTTTGTTTTGTTTTTGGACTTTATAGCAGCTCTTCGTGAAGCTAAAGAAATAAGAGGAAGTTGGAATTCACCTGCACTTTCAATATGGTGTCAATTTTCTCTATGACTTTGGGCATAGAGGCAACTATTACCTATTTTTTTTAACAACTATCCCTATTTCTCAAGTCTTTTGTCCTCCTCTATTTTTTTCTTCTATTTCATTCTTTTGTCTTCTTGCTTCCACTAGTATTTCTGAAACTATATCAAACAAATACAGTGAATGGGCAATTCCTTGCTTTACTGATATATTTGTTTAAAATCTTTCAGTTTCATGATAGCAAGCTTACATATGTTCCAGATGGTAGAAAATTCTCTTATGCTTTCCTAGTCACCAGTGGAGTGAAGCAGGGATGTGAACTTGCTCCTACATTTTGTTGACAAGGTGTTTTCAGCAATGTTGTCAGATATCTTCAATGCGGATAGAATAGCATCAAGGTCAGTCATCCCACTAATGGTGAATTATTTAGCTTGAAGAGGCGGCAAGCCAAGACTAAAGTGGAGGGAGAATTGATATGTGACTTTTTGTTCACAGATTATTGTGCACTCAGTGCAGTCTGAGAGACTGAGATATAACACAGTAGGAATCTATTCTCTACTGTTTCTGCTAATTTTCATCTAACAATTAATACCAAGAAAATAGAAGTTCTCTTATCAACCAGAACCATACCATTCATACATAGAATCCTTGGTTACAGCAAATGGAGAAATTTTGAATGTTCACGATGAGTTCACTTACCTTGGCAGTATACTTTCCACACACAGGGATGATGAGGTTGACAAACACACATTTCCAGAGTTAGTTCAGTGTTTGGGAGACTACCAAGGAAAGTGTGGGAGGTAAGAGGTATTAGACTTCCTACTAAGTTCAAGGTCTACACAGTCATTATATTGACCTTAGTGTTGTATACCTATGCAACCTGGACTTCAGACCCGAACCATAACTGAAAATTGAATCACTTCCATTGAATTGCCTTAGGAAGACTCTCAAGATTATCTGGCAAGGTAAGGAACAGGTTACTGAGGTCCTTAGTCCAGCTGAACTGCCAAGCAATCCAACTCTATTTGAGAGAGCACAATAATGAGGAGCTGGCCATATTGTTTAAATGTCAAACCTACATTTGCCTAAAAGACCATTTTACTGAGAATGTGCACAAGGCAAGAATTCACATGGAGTCAGAATTAACACAAGGACACTCCCAAGGTGCCTCTCAAGAACTTAGGAATTGATTGGGAGACATGGGAGACACTGGCCCAGGACCACCCAGCATGGCATACCCTCAAGACAGAAGGTGCTGTCCTCTATGAGCAGCAGAACTGCAGGAGCTCAAAAGAAACTAGAGATGCACAAACTGAGAAACACCTCCATTCCAAATGTCCAAATGGACTGTTTGTGCTCAGCCTGTGGTATAGCCTTCTAAGCTCATTGTCATCTTGTAAGGAATAGTCAGACAACTCTAACTTGACCCTAACGTAGTGATGCTATATTGATCCTCTTCTAGAACGAAGAACAACAACCACATTTAGAATCTTCTAGTCTTCCTCTCTTCCATATGAACCCAGCTTGTGGTTTTTGCATATACACTTCTTATAACTTTTTAATGTTCTTTTTATGCCTAGGCTTTTATTTTTAGCATAGACCGGTGTTATACATTTTGAAAGTATTTTTTTCTTAATTTAGATATTATAATACAAAGCCAGAAGTGACCTTGGAGACTATCTACTCTAACCCCTTCATACCACAGATGAGGAAAAGAGGCCTGCAAACGTGAAGTGACTTACCTAAGATCATACAATGAGCAAGAAGTCAGGACTAGAACTCCCATCCTTTGACACTCAATCTGAAACTTCTTCCTCTGTACCACACTGCTGGAATGTTACCTTCGATATAAATATGCCCATTGTTTTCCTATAATCTTTGTATGCCCTTTATAAATCCAATTTTATCCCAGTGAATATTCCTTTTTGCTACATGGTTATTGTTTGTTTTGGACATAATACTGTTTAAAATTTTTGAATCCATAGTCACTAATATTATCAATTTATAATTTTTCTCAATTTACAGAGTTTTGCATTGTCTTTTCTTTCTCCTTCAATTTGGTATAATTAGGTATTATTAGTTTCTCACTTTGAAAGAATTCATGTAGCCCTAAGGCCACCTGCAGCATGGACACTTAGTAGGTCTTTAGAATTAGCTTAATTTCTTTTTCTTACTTCAATTGTTTACAATCTCTATTTCATGTTCTGCTAATTTGTATATCTTTTATGTTTCTAGTTGTTTCTTCATTACTTTTGCACTCACCTTTACTGGAATATGACCATACATAATATATTCTTAAAATTCTTTTTATATTTTTCTTTTTTGGTTAAGTTTATCTTTAATTTATGTATAAAGGGAGTGAGGGAAGATATCATTTTACTCAATCTTCTTAATCAAATTAACACCATATTTTTCATTTTCATTATTCTTTATAAAATTTAGCTAGTAATTTTCTAAGTTATGATAATTTCATTGTTTTCTTAAGAATCTATTCCACAGACAGATAGATGTATAGATATGGACATACAAATATATATATATAATATATATATATGTGTGTGTATGCATATATACACACATACATACATTCATAAACAAACACAGGTTAATTAGGAAACATGCGTCCACAGTCTAGTTGCAGTTCTAAGCCTTTTGGGGGTCACCAAATGTGTGCACATGTGTGTTCATATAAGTATTTTGCACACGTATATGCATGGTCTGTGTAAATGTATGTCTTCATGTAATTAAACATTTTATATAAAATATATAGAATCCCACAGACATTTCAAACCCAAAGTGGACAAAATGAAATTTATTATTTCTTTTTCCTCAAAACAACTCCCCTTCCTAACTTTCCTTTTTTTGTCAGGAATACATATTTTCAAGAAGCTTCCACAATAGTAAACAGGGCAGGGATGAAAGGCAGAGAATGTATTATTTTTAAATCCTGAATATATCAATTTGGTTTTACTTATGGGTTTACTTAAATATTAGGAAGTATCTACTGTTCCTGACTTAAGAAAAAGCTGTGCTGAATATATATATATATATATATATATATATATATATATATATATATATATATATATATATATTTTACATTTGGCATATAAATGACATACATTTGCACATGTTTACATGTAAGCACTATAGAGGACTTTTCAAAAATCTCACTACAGTTTAAACTTCAGTGGCTTAGAATAGAATTTGGGGACACATTGCATATATTTTATATATTAGGTGTTATGTTTTTAATTATTTGACATATGGTATATTTAGAGAGTTTTTCACACGTTAAAATAACTATCATTTGCCTACCACATGTCACACATTATTTCCTTTAATCCTCAATGCAGTATTGGGGGATAGGTATTATAGGAAGTGTTATTCCATTTTATAGATAAGGAAAGTAAAACTGAGAGAGGTTAAGGGACTTGTCTATTCTGATGGATACAGCAAGTGTCAGAAACAGGATATGAACAAGTGTTTGCTTTAATCTGTGTCTGCCACACTGTCTACTATATAATACTAATACATAATTTACCTTCACGTTGAAAACACATACTTTGGGTGAGGAGCCAAGATGGCGGAGTAGAAAGATTCACGTATGCTAACTCCAAACCCACAACCCATAAATTTCCTGTAAAAAGAACTCCCCACAAATTCTGGAGCAGTGCAATCCATGCAGCAATGGAGTGGAGGAGATTTCCATTCCAGAGAGCCCTGAAAAACCGGCACCAAAGGTCCGTTGTGCACCAGACAGCAGAGCGCAGCCTTGCATGCATGGCCCCGAGAGGAGCAGATTTGCGCAGGCTTCAGGGACAGGCCTCCAATGCCCGGGAAGGTCCCTCCACCCACAGGCGCTACAGGTCAGTGAGAGAGACTTCTGGGCTGGCCGAGAGGGGAGCGGGATGTCTCCATAACACAGGCCCCCTCGGGAGGTAGTGGCAGAGGCAGAGGCAGCAGTGGCCAGGGGCTCTCAGAGTAGGCAGGAGCTCAGGGCCATTACTGAACCTCTCCCTATAAACCCCCTGAGGGAACTAAGCCTGGGAGGTGGCCCTGTCCCGACCAGAGAACCAGAACTTAAGCTCACATTGAATAGCAGCCACACCCACCACTGAAAGCCCCTGAGGCTGGGGAGCAGCATTTGAATCTCAGACCCTAAGCACTAGCTGGGCAGATCTTGGCAGTGTTGGAGAGGAATCTCAGAAGTCCAGTAACTGGCTGGGGGAATGCCCAGAAAAGGGAAGAAAAATAAGATCATAGAAGGCTACTTTCTTAGGGAACAGATGTTTCCTCCTTTTATTTCTGATGAGGAAGGGCAATGCTTACCATCAGGGAAAGACATGGAAGTCAAGGCCTCTGTATCCCAAACATCTGAAATAGATATCCAATGCGCTCAGGCCATGGAAGAGCTCAAAAAGGATTTTGAAAATCAAGTTAGACAGGTGGAGGAAAAACTGGGAAGAGAAATGAGAGAGATGCAAGAAAAGCATGAAAGACAGGTCAATACCTTGATAAAGGAGACCTCAAAAAATGCTTAAGAAAGTAACACCTTGAAAAATAGGCTCACTAAATTGGCAAAAGAGGTGCAAAAAGCCAATGAGGAGAAGAATGCTTTCAAAAGTAGAATTAGCCAAATGCAAAAAGAGGTTCAACAGCTCACTGAAGAAAATAGTTCTCTCAAAATGAGAATGGAACAAATGGAGGCTAATGACTTTCTGAGAAACCAAGAAATCACAAAAGAAAACCAAAAGAATGAAAAAATGGAAGAGAATATGAAATATCTCATGGGAAAAACAACTGACCTGGAAAATAGATCCAGGAGAGACAATTTTAAAATTATGGGACTACCTGAAAGCCATAATCAAAAAAAGAGCCTAGACATCACTTTCATGAAATTATCAAGGAAAACTGCCCTGAGATTCTAGAACCAGAGGGCAAAATAAGTATTGAAGGAATCCATCGTTCACCGCCTGAAAGAGATCCAAAAAGAGAAACATTGTGGCCAAATTCCAGAATTCCCAGGTCAAGGAGAAAATATTGCAAGCAGCTAGAAAGAAACAATTCCAGTATTGTGGAAATACAATCAGGATAACACAAGATCTAGCTGCTTCTACATTAAGGGATTGAAGGGTGTGCAATAGGATATTCCAGAAGTCAAAGGAACTAGGACTCAAACCAAGAATCACCTACCCAGCAAAACTGAGTATAATACTTCAGGGAAGCATATGGTCTTTCAATGAAACAGAGGACTTTCAAACATTCTTGATGAAAAGAACAGAGCTGAAAAGAAAATTTGACTTTCAAACACAAGAATGAGAAGAAGCATGAAAAAGTTAACAGCAAAGAGAAGTCACAAGGAACTTACCAAAGGTAAACTGTTTACATTCCTACATGGAAAGACAATATTTGTAACTCTCAAAACTTTTCAGTATCTGTTTAATTGGTGGGACGACACACACATACACACACATGTAAATGTGTGCACGTGCACACACATGTACACATGCATGCACATACAGAGACAGAGAACACAGAGTGAACTGAATAGGATGGGACCATATCTTAAAAGAAATTAAGGTAAATGGTGAGAGAGAAATGTATTGGGAGGAGAGAGGGTTAAATGGAATGGGGTAAATTATCTCTCATTCAAGAGGCAAGCAGGAGGCTTTTTAGTGGAGGGAAAAAGAGGAGAGCTGAGAAAAAACATGAAGTTTATCCTCATCACATTCGACCAAAGGAAGGAATAAAATGAACACTCATTTTGGGATGAAAACCTATCTTACTATACAGGAAAGTGGGGGAGAAGGAGATAAGCAGGGTGGGGGGATGATGGAAGGGAGGGCAATGGGAGGAGGGAGCAATTTGAAGTCAACACTCTTGGGGAGGGACAGGATAAAAAGACAGAATGGAAACATTGGCGGGTAGGATGGGATGGAAGGAAATATAGTTAGTGTTACACAACACGACTATTATGGAAGTCATTTGCAAAACTACACAGATAGGGCCTATATTGAGTTGCCGGCCTTCCTAAAGGGAATGTGTGTGAAGGGAGGGATGGGGAGAATTTGGAACTCAAAGTTTGAGGAACAACTGTTGAGTATTGTTCTTGCTACTAGGAAATAAGAAATACAGTTAGTGGGGAATAGAAAGTTATCTGGCCCTACAGGACAAAAGAGAAGATGGGGACAAGAGAAGGGAGGGATGACGGATGAGAGGGCAGATTGGTGCTAGGGAAAATTAGAATGCTTGGTGTATTGGGGTGGGGGAGGGGATAAATGGGGATAAAATTTGGAAGCCAAAATTTTGTGAAAATGAATGTAAAAAGTTAAATAAATTTATATTAAAAAAATATAAAAAAAAGAAAACACATACTTCAATGATGGTGGAGTGATTAGATTGCTGTACTTGAACTTAGGGAAATGTAAGTTCAAACCCTCCTTTCTGACATTTGATACTTAGATTCTGTAAGTGAATGATTTTAACTCTCTGAGCCTCATTTTCCTCAGATGTAAAATGGAGATGGTCATATGTATAGGGCTATATCACAATGTTTTGTTTTTGTGCTCAAATATAAAGTATTTGAATGTACTACAGGAACATACTATTTGAATATATATCTGTTTCCCATAATTGTGGGTAATCCCCTCAAAGGTACAGGGATACCCTTTCTGGTCTTTATAATTCTTGCTCATGACCTCCTATAAAAAAATCTTGTTGGTGATATTATGACATTGTCACTGTCCCTGTCATTACACAAAATTAACCATTTCAAAGCATACATAGGTGCAGGGCACACACACACACAAACAAATAAGATATTATTTAGTAAATTATTTAATAATTATGTAGTAAATTATTTATGAAGTACAAATTATGAAGCAAATTGTTTAATCGTGATTCAAGAAGGGCTCGTTAATGATCATCATCTTAACATGGCTGCCTATGTAACTGGGTCGTCTTTTTCCCACATCACTAAGTACCCTTTCCTCCCATCCCACAGATCTCATGGAAATGGAAAGTTGAAGTAGCATTTTCTATCTAGGGAAACGCTACTTCCAGTTTTAGCCACTGCTAACAATGGAGGGCTTGGATGATGCGATCCCTGATCTGCTTGGTCTTCACACTGTAGACAATGGGGTTCATCAAAGGTGGGACCAGAAGGTAAACAAACCCCATGACCACCTGAATCAAGTGAGGAGCCTGCTTCCCAAATCGGTGAATGACTGATAGGCCAATCATGGGTGTGTAGAAGAGTAGTACTGCACAAATGTGGGAGACACATGTGTTGAGGGCCTTGAGGCGCTCAGTCTGGGAGGCAATGGCCAACACAGTGTGCAGAATCAACACGTAGGAGAGGAGGATGAGCATGGAGTCCACACCCACAGTGGAGATGATAACAAACATGCCATAGATGCTGTTGGCAGTAATGTCAGCACATGCAAGCTTCATGACCTCCTGGTGCAGGCAGTAGGAATGGGTGAGGACTTGGGAACCACAATAGGGGAAGCGTCTGAGCATGAAAGGGAGTGGGCAGATGAGTGCCACACTCCGACCCAAGGAGCCCAGCCCAATTCTGCTGACAACTTTGTTGGTAAGGATGGAGGCATATCTCAAAGGGCGGCAGATGGCAACAAGACGATCAAATGCCATTGAAAGTAGCACTGAGGATTCTAGGAAGGACAGGCAGTGGATGAAAAAGAGCTGAAGGAAGCAGGCATCATGGTCAATCTCTCGGGCTCCAAATAAGAAAATGCTCAGGACTGTGGGAAGGGTGCATATGGACAGGCCTAGGTCTGTCAGTGCCAGCATAGATAGGAAGAAATACATGGGTTGGTGGAGTGAAGATTCTGTCTTGATAATGAAGAGGATCATGCAGTTCCCCAGGATGGATACAAGGTACATAGAAAACAGAGGGATGGAGACCCAGATGTGGATATGCTCTAGTCCAGGGAGGCCACTTAAGAGAAAGGTATAAGGTGTGACAGTGCTGTTCTGAAAGGATTTCAGCATCATGTTGGATGGTGGGAGGAGGAAAATTCACGTTCCCACACTCTGTGATGAACTGATGAGTCACTATGATCAGTACAAACCTGGACAAGAATTAGATGGGTGAATTACATAGCATCATAAGACTTAGAGTTTGCAAGAAATCTTAAAAATCATACAGCCTAATTGTATAATTCTCAAGATAAGGAAACTAAGGTCTAGAAAAGTAAATAATTTCCCTAGTGTCACACAGATAAGAAATGGAAGGATCAAGATTGAAACCTAGTCTTCTGCTGCCATATTTTGGGTTCCTTCTACAATATAATATTGCCTTAATAAACCTAATGCTGGGAATGTTCTCCAAAAGGTATCACGGCCCTTTCCATAACTCTCGACATGACTTCATTTGATCTAAACCAAAATGAGGACACACTTGTCCTATTCTTAAGTATTTCAAAAAAAGTTATTCCTCTGTATTTCTAGATTTCTCATTTCTCTATTTTTTCTTTCATTTTCCTCACTGGAAATTTCTTGCTAGTATCTAGCCTTAATTACTCTTGCTACACATATCTATTAGTTTAAGGATGACTATATCACTGATAAATATATATATATATATATATATATATATATATATATATATATATATATCAAGCAATTAGAGCATAGAACTTGTGAGGCCAATATCATAGGTTTAATCCCAGTAGATACTTGACTTCCCATAGAGGAAAATCATGTTTTTACATTAAAGACATATTCCGAACCATGATAATAACTTGTTCCTTAATCAAGGGTGTAGATGAGCTCTACATATGGACATAGATTGAACTCCAAGCCTAGTCAAAGACTAAGCCCAGATATTGGGAAAGACTAAGTTCAACCCTGCTTAAATACTGATTCCATCATACAATATCATCAGCAGCATCATTATTATAATTACATTTATATAGCACTTATTATGTGCCAAACACGATACCAAGTGTTTTATAAATATTTATCTCTTTTAAATTTAATTACAATAATCCTCAGTGTTAAGTATTCTTATTACCTCCATTTTACAGCTGAAGAAACTGAGGCAAGCACAAATAAAGTGGTTTATCTAGCGTCACACAACTACAAAGTATCTGATCCCAGATTACAACTCAAATCATCCTGACTTCAGGTTTTGGCACTCTCTTCACTGGACAACTTTGCTATCAAAGAATGAGCCCCTACCCTACTTATAGACCTACAGCTAACCATAAACAGATAGCCCACAAGCATTTACCATTATGACAAGGGGAAGTGGGCAAAAAATAATTATGTTGTTCATTCCAGGTTACCCTCGCTGTTGGGGACAGAGCACATAGAACACAGAATGTTTAAACTAGGAAAGAATACAGAATATAAAATAAAGAATAAGAGATCTAGATGACAACTTAAAATAGAATATAAAATGACTGAAAGGAATTTTTGACTATAGAACATAGAATATTAGAGAAAGAAAGACCCTTGGAACATGGACTATGTAATGTTCAAATTGTAAAAAAAAAAAAAAAAAAAAGATAGAGAGACCAGAGGGTATGAAGTGACTTACCCATTTTCACAGAGGATATGACACAGCTGAAGTCTCTGGATTCCCAGCACAATGCTCTATCCATTTCCCATACATGTTCCCTGTGGTTAGGATTGTTAGTTCACACAAAACATTTTTTTTCCAACTATGGGTGCATACACAATTACTTAACTCTCAAAAACCTGCTTCCTCAACAACTGTTTCTGTAAGGATACAGCCATCTTTCACAACCTCAGAGTTAGCCTTGAATCTTCACTTTCCCTCACCACACATTCAAAGAGTTGCCAAATTTCCTCTCCTCTGACTTCTCTGGCAGCTCACCAGTCCCCACCACCAACCTTACCACACCAACATTCTATCTCTCTCTGTATTGCCTCTACTTTCTCCCTCACATTTACTCCTCAAGTCTTTGTAGTCAGACTACTGACCTCATCACCCAACTGAAATAATTTTCTCCAAAGTTAGCAACTATCTCTTTATTTCCAAATTGAATTGTTTCTTTATTGCCCAGAAAGTAGGCATCTATATCACTTTCCAGTTCTCTTCTTACCCCTGACATCTGCACTTCCATCATTATCATTATTATTCTCTAGCCAGGAGAAATCTGGACTGTGACCTGGGGAAACTGGGCTCAGAGAGATCAGCTGCTGCTCTATCTTGTACATAATATGTATCCCATCCTCAGTCATCTCAACTCCATCTTTCTCCTTTTCTTATTTCTTCCTTCCTTCCTTCTCCCTTTTTCCCTCCCTCTCTCCCTTCCTTCCCTCTTTTCTTTCTTCCTTTCTTTTCCTTCTGTCTTGCTTTTCCTTCCTTTCTCTATTGCTTTTTCCTTTTTTCTGTCTTCCTTTCTTTCTATTCCTATTCATTACTTTGTCTCTTAGAACTTTGAAGGAAGTACCTTCCTCCAAAACTCAGTTCACATATTAACTCTTACATAATTTCTTTCTCAATTCCCTAAATACTAGTGTTGCAATGGCCTCCAAATATTATTTTGTATGTGCATAACCTATATTTCATTTAGACCCTTACATAGGGTCTAACCCTTACACTTTGCTTTTCCAATAGAATGCAAACTCAGTGTTTTTCTTTGTCTTTTTATCACGAGCACACAAATAACACTTGGTATAGTAAATATTTAGTAATTACTTGTTGATGGATAAATCATCCACCAGTCAGAGAATAACAATTAAAACAACACAATGTTTGCCTAAAGTTCTTCTCAAGTATTTGCCTTGGTCTCTCATTTATTTTTCAACCAGTAGTATATCAATGGTTCTCAAGAATCACCAACTATGATATACTGGGTTCTGAAGAATAGTGATGTGCACAGCACAATCAGATAGAAGACTGAAGTAGTTCACGTATATTATAATGACCAACAACATCCATCTGGGACAGAAAAATAATCTCAAGTTCAGAGTGATCCCTGATAAAGCACTTAGTTTGGTTCACAATGATATGCGGTTGTTGTTGAAAAAATAAAATTAAACAACTTGTTGAAAGAAGTCACATATGTCAATCGATTAGGTTTTGAATTTTTTCTCTCACACCATTGACCATGGTCTGAATTTCATAGACTAAGATACTGAAGAGGTACAAAGTCACAGAGAAATGAACTAGACTGGTAAAGGACATCTAGAAGGAAATAATACGAGAAAGAGTTGATAAAATTTGGATAAGGTAGATGGAGGCTGTTGTATATGCTAGGGTGTGTCCAGAAGTGTAGTACACAGATTGGTGGCCCCTCTTTGAGGAAGGTTTTGGGGATCTTGACATTTTAATATCTGCCCTGGTTTCATGAATCTTAGTGTTCAAGATCCAAAACAACCTGATAATTGTTTCACCAAACTTCACATAAATTTAGACTTCACCAGAAATTAAGTAAAAGTATAACTACACTTTTGTCGAGCCATTTTTCAATTGTGTCTGACTCTTTCCCTGTAGCAAAATCTACAAGTAACTGTAGTATAGGAAAAACACTACTAGGTTCAGAATTGGGAGATCTGCTCTCAGATGTCCCATTAATTCACTATAGGAGATCACTTAGCCCTCACTCAGATCCACACTATTTTTTTTTTCCCACTCACTAAGTGGAAATGATAATATTTGCTCTTGCTCCCCCTAATGACCACTGTGAGGATACTATTCATTTTATCCTTTAGATATGACCTCTGAAGTTGACTCTAAATCTGAAATTTTGGGAATCTATTAAACTTACATAAGATAAAACGATAAAAATCCCCACCAAACATTTGGAAGAATGAAAGTTCTATTAGGTGTCCTATGATACGTTATGAAGATTTCTCTTCCCCAGGCAGAGAGAGGCATGAAACAAATGAGATTTGGATTGGAATGATTGTCAGCGTGTTACACATTCTTGAGTTTTTGGTCCTGAATGTTCTTTCCGTGGCCACATTGGACCATGACTCTGTTCTTGAATGCCAGTGCTTTGTTGGCCACATTGGACCATGACTCTGTTCTTGAATGCCAGTGCTTTGTTGGCCACATTGGACCATGACTCTGTTCTTGAATGCCAGTGCTTTGTTGGCCACATTGGACCATGACTCTGTTCTTGAATGCCAGTGCTTTGTTGGCCACATTGGACCATGACTCTGTTCTTGAATGCCAGTGCTTTGTTGGCCACATTGGACCATGACTCTGTTCTTGAATGCCAGTGCTTTGTTGGCCACATTGGACCATGACTCTGTTCTTGAATGCCAGTGCTTTGTTGGCCACATTGGACCATGACTCTGTTCTTGAATGCCAGTGCTTTGTTGGCCACATTGGACCATGACTCTGTTCTTGAATGCCAGTGCTTTGTTGGCCACTGCCACCTTGTTTTGTATACCTCAGGAACTACCCTTTTGACTTTTCTTGCTGTTTTTCAATCATGTCTGACTCCTCATGACATCATTTGAGGCGTTCTTGGCAAAGATACTGGAGTGATTTGTCATTTCCTTTTGCAGCTCATTTTACAGATTAGGAAACTAATGTTCAGTGACTTACACAGGGTTACCCAACTAGTAAGTGTCTCATGATAGATTTGAACTCATGAAGGTATCTTATTCATTCAAACTCAGTGCTCTTTCCACTACCCACCTAGCTACCCCTATATAGACAGCATTTCATAAATAAAAGGAGATTAAGAGGAGCATTAAAACAATTTTTTTTTCCCTACAGAATGACAGGTAAATAGTTTTCTAAGTGCTACATAGAAATTTTTTTGACCAGAAACTCACTGTTTGGATTGCTTTAACTGTGAAAAAGGTCATTTAATTCAACTGAAATATACCTCCTTGCAACCTCTAGGTTTTAGAATTAGTTCTCTTTTGAGCCACAGAGAGTAAGTCTAATCCATCTACCACATAACAGTAGTTCAAATATTTGAAAATAGTGATTATTCCCCTCTTTCACTTTAATTATCTCTTCTTCAGCTTCAATATCTCTAGTTGCTTCAGTTGGTCTTCATTTGACACATCTGATCTTCTCATTATGTTAGTAACCCTTTGCTAGGGTTGCTCCAATTATCAGTACCATCCTAGAATAAGACATCAAGAACTGTACAAAGTACTCCAGGTGTGATCTGATAAACACCGAGTATAATATGACCATCACATTAGTACCTGGTCACTGTCCCTCTCAGTACCATTTGAGATTATGTTAAGTTTATTTTGCTTTTAGATCATGACATACTATTGATTCAGTTTTTAGATCACTAAAAGCATTTTTTAAAAATTTGTTTTTAATATGATCTGCTGGTCTAAACACACCTCTCCCTTTCAACATTTAAGGATTTTATTTTTCAACATCTGTTTCAGGATATTGTATTTAACTCTTTGACATATAATTTTCTTAACTTTCACCCTGTGAAGATAATTTTGGATCACGATTTTATTAACTAGCATATTGTTCTCTCTATTGGTTTTTTTGTCATTTGCAAATTTGGAAAATTGGTGTATTTATCCTTTCATCTAGCTGATGTAACTATACCTTCATCTAAGTCATTGATTATGCACACACACACACATATATAATACACCTATACATATATATAAGCACACATACACGCATACGTATTTTATATAAATCTATGCTTTATTTAATAGATGCATATATATATATAGAGAGAGAAGTAGGTAGATAATGATAGAGAGGGATGATAGAGAAAAAAAGAGAGAGAGAGACAAAGAGAAAGACAGAGAATCGAGAAATAGAAAAAGATTGTGACAGAGACAATGTGAGAGAAAAAGGAAAGACAGAGAGGAGAAACGGAAAGAGTCAGAAAAAAGAGCTAGAGATGGAAAGAGAGAGAACAAAACAAGTTCCAAAACTTAACTCGTGACTCTGTCCACATAGAGTGCCATGACCTGGGTGTTGACTTCTTCCAGAAAGAATCCACCTCTTCATTTTCATTGCTCTCTGTGATCCCATATGAAGTATCTAAACATGGTGAGGTAGCAACACTGCTCTATGACTTGCAAACCTCCCTTGCACAAAAGAACTGACAAGAGCCAAGGAGAATACCTCAAAAAGAATTCTTGAATACAAGGCCAGAAAATGAAATAATAATCAGGATGGAAGTCATGGTAGATGAGCATGGTAGGGGATCGCAAAAGAATTTCTATTTAGTTGGCATGTCTGACTAGGGTAAATTCAAGAAATGATCCTATGCAGCCTACAGTATTTTTCTCTACCTTTACTTGCAAGGTTATTTGTTTCTTTTCTCTCTACCCTACCTCCTAATCCCTGTGATGAAGATCCCCTAGGCTTGAAATCTGAAGCACAGAATGGATAGGTCTCAAGTATGATTAAAAAGTCCACAGCTTGAACACCTGCCACTTTATAATCACTCATCTACTTTCAATTTAGAAATTCTAGTTCACAGAGAAAAAATGGGAATATCTTAGACCTCAGAAACAAGGGAACCTGTTTGAATGAGTGATCACCAATGGAGACTCTAGAATAGAAGCGTTGTGAGTCTGGTAGAAACAAAAGTTGCTGGAAAAGTGTTTGCAGTATTTGTCAGTGACAAGTGAAACTAATGAAACATGAGCAAGGGAGTCTAGCTGAATGACAGGTTATGGACTCTCACTCCCTGGTCTTTGTTATATTACCAAAGCCCCTTCCCTTCTTACCTTCTAGGCTCCCATCTTCAGCACAGCTTTTCACCTTCTCCAAACAACGTTGCCCTTCACTTTCAGACTGTCCTGTGAATTTATGGAAGTGATGGCTCTGGGAAGTGAGGAACAGGGGAACACACAACAATACCCAACAAGAAAGATGACAAGGAGAAATTATATTCTCTTCTCTGTGGGAGTCTGGTGTGGCTACAAGGAGAGAGAAGGCTTAATGTTGTATATCTTGCGTATAAGTGTCCTGCTGGAGCTTAGACCTCGGGGAGCAGGAAGCAGCAAGCCCATCCTAGAGGGAATTCTGAAGTGGATTGCTCCAGGGTTTTATACTTGGTCCCATGAGAGTCAATGTTTTTGAAAATTACTTGGGTAAAATTATAGAAAGCACATTTATCACACTTGTGGGTGATAAAAGCTACCTAATATAGTTAATATATTGGACAACTAGATCAGGATCCACAAGGACTGCAGGATGACAGACTGAATTTTGAAAACATGAAATATAACCAGCATTACATTATATCTTGGCATTGAGATAAAAAAAATCTTTGGAAGTGTAGAATAAGGAAATGTGGCTAGACAATCCATTTCTATGAAAATTCTGCAGAAGGGAAAAGAAGGTATAGGTGATTAAAAGGTTAACCTGACTCTTGACATAGCCTGAAAAAAGTATGACCCTAGGGTGCATGAGGAAGACAGTGTTTAAGACTAAAGAGGTGGCAGTCCCACTGCCTTTGTCCACCTTCAGTGCAGTGTTCAGTTCCAGGCATGAAATTTGAAAAAGGGCATTGAGAAACTTGAATATAGAACCTAGATTATAAGAATATGAAAATGATTTCTTGAAAGGAAGAGGGGTAAGTTATCATAGAAGTGATAGATTTAATTTGAGCTAAAATTAGCTGTATTTAAGGATTGGAGGAATTTTGAAATTAATATGGCATTAGGTGATTAGGTGATTAGGAATCCAGGAGGTAACTGAAAGGATGCTTTTCACAGGAACATTTATTTTTATATATTTTTCATTATTATTATTATTGTAATTTCCACCTATTTTCCAGGTTTAACTGCATGTGGTCAAACAGAGTAAGTACAATCTTAATATCATGTGTAAATACCTGAAGGGTCCTTGCTGTTACATATATCCAGACAAATTTTCTAGTCTATAAAAACCTTTTTTTTGGAACCCAAATATCATCTGTAAAGAGAATGGAAGATAACAGGAATAAACATTTATATAGCACCTACTATGCATCAGGCACTGTTGTAATTGATTTTCACAAATGCTGTTTCTTTTAATATAGGTGCTATTATTATCTTCACTTTACAATTGAGGAAACTGAGGCAAAGTTTAAATGACTTACAGAGGGTAAGATAGTGATTAGGTATCTGAAGCATATTTGAACTCAGATCTTCCTGCCTCTAGGCCCAGCTAGCTGCCTCTTCTATTAGTTATTCCTCTTAACATTATGTCTTCTAGCTGTAGGGGCAGCTAGGTGGTGCAGTAAATAGAGCATTAGTGCAGGAATCAGGGGGACCTGAGCTCCAAACTCACCTCAGACACTTGGCACTCACTAGCTGTGTGACCTTGGGCAAGTCACTTAACCCCAATTGCTTCATCCTGGGGCAACCCCAGTCACCCTGATGAATATCTGGTCACTGGATTCAGATGGCTCTGGAGAAGATGTGAGACTGGTGACCTGCACAGCCCTCCCTCACTCAAAACAAAGTCAAGTGCAAGTCACGTAATTATTTCTCTGATAGCATGCTCTTCTTCATCAACGAAGGATGAACACATGTCTTCTACCAATTGGATTAGTGTGTCACCAATGTCTTTTTTTCATTTTTTTTTAAATACATCTTAGATATCTCCCCAGTGGAAATGTCCTATGGTGGAACAATTAGGTGAAACTATTCTTAAAGTTGAAATCCTACCTAAGGGACATATGAGCTATATGACCTGGGGGGGAGGTCACTTAATCTCACTAAACCTCTTAAAAAGGGGAAAAAAATAAATAACATCTTATTCCTGCATTTCCTATGTAAATTAAATGAGAAAACATATAAAAGGCTTTGTAGATCTTAAAATTTTATGTAAATTTAAGCTATCATCATTATATATGGTGTTTTATCAGATTGGGGAGAATGAATCATGTCATCAAAAGAGAGCTGGAAATGTAATAGGAGCATCAAACTTTTGGATTCAATCTTGTCTTCTTGAAGTCTTGGCTGCCCTTATTAATATCTCCATAGCTCCTGCTATCACTCCCTTTACCCTCATTAATACTCAAGTTCAGTCCTTGTTACTTTAATCTGAGTGGTGGCTGACTTTATTAAACTGAATAAATGGAACCAGTTATTGAAAATTAAAAAACAGTTAAAATTCATAACTCTGCCAAGGACAGGCCTCAAGGTTGGTTGCTCTGCTTAGAACTCTCTCTTCAATAACTAGTCTCTCTACGCCAATCTGGACTTTGAATAAGTCAAATAGTTTGAACTGAACAAGCCTTAGAAACTTCTTTATGAAACTAAAAGAAATCCTCTGTACTTACGTATCTTATCAATCCACATATATGGCCTAAATGTGTCAAGAAAAGTTAGAGGTCCCCTCCAGTTGCAGGACACTGAACATGAAAACACTGACGATTAGGACTTCTTGATCCTAAGTTAATGCTGCAAGCACTTGGTCTTCTATGCCCCATATTTTATTGGAAGACTGACCCCACTAGACGTATAACTTAAACACTGAATGGGAGATTTCTTGTGTTGCTTATACTCCTTTGCCCACTCAGAGAAATGATTGTGAATCAAGAAGGAATCCAAACAGTGATCCTGTTAGAACTCTTGACTTTCACCTGGTTGGTGAACTGCAGTGGCAGAATGTGTAGAAGTAGGAGAAATGATGGGCTTGAACCCATGCTTAAATATCTTATTATGAAATAGGTTTGGGGTGTTTTGTTTGATTTTCTTGTTCTCATGCCAAGAAAAATGAACTCTATTCTTTTGAATGTGTTGCATCTACTCTAAAGGGAAACAGTTTCATTAGGCAATAGTGACGTGAGTAGGTTTCTGTGAAGCATAGCAAATTTCGAGAAGAGACAGTGTTTTGCCAGTAAGTACAGATCTCAGAACTGATTCAACAAGAATTTAGCTAACAAAGCTAAATCCTCACTAATCCAGCTCTTTAGAAGTGACAAGTCCGGGGGATGGTCCCCAAGAAAGAGTCAGACCGAGCTTGGGATTTACCCAGTACCTGCTTTTTTTTAATATGATCAGCTTAATAGATATTAGTGACACCTGGTGCTTATTAAATCAAGATAAGAAAAAGATATTTTCCAAAGCTGTATATTGAGAAAGGAGGTAGATCAAAGAAGGAATAGCATCACTTATACATAGAATGGGTGTGATTTGATCCTCTCTCTCTTACACACACACACACACACACACACACACACACACACACACCTGGACAATTGTCTTTGGACGAAAAAAGACAAATATAAGCTGGCTAAGAGAGACTTGATACCCAAGATAATTAATGAGAGAAAGAGGATAAGGAAACACCTAAGTGTCTTTGATAAGCTAAAGTGTGGAGTTCCAGATATACTTTTTCCTTGACAATATAAAGAACTGGTCAGCATGATTGCTAATCTTCTGGCCATGATCTTTGAGAGATTGTAGAGCTGAGGAAGGGTGCATTTTCCTCCAGTTTCAAAAAAGTAAAAATAAAAATAGCTACCACTTGTATAGTGCTTTCAGATTATAATGTCCTTTACAAATAGATAGATTTTATCTGCACGGAAGATCAGAATATGTAACATCAGTGAGTCTGTTTAATTCTCAACAAAATTCTAGAAATATTATTTAAGGGAGATTTGGTCAATATATTAGAAGGGAAGCAGTGATGACAAAATGTAGAATGACTGTACCGCAAATAAGTTACACAAGGCTTATATTGTCCTTGCTTTTAATGAAGTCCACAGGAATAATCACAGATGGTTTACATGGCTTTTAATAAACCACTTGAAAAAGTGTGTTATCTTATTCTTCTGCAAAAAATGTAGGAATATGGGCCAGAGTATAGACAGAGAGAAAGAGAAGGCAGAGAGGGGGAAAGAAACAGAGAGACAGATGAGAGAGATAAGAGACAAACAAAATGCCATACATATATACTTACATGCCTGCATATATGTGTATTGTGCATATGTTATTGTTTATCTTTCATTTTTGAAGATCAGTGAACCCACAGGTGATGAAGACATGCATAAATTGGATTTAACTGAGATAGTGTTTCTCAAAGTTGCCAGCCTCACTCTTTCTTCCTGAGTCATTGAAGTCCAGTGGCAGAACAAAAGACAAGAAGGCTGGTGATGCTCAGAATTCAGTGGATGACTTTGGTATCTTTAATGTCTGACAAACCTCTAAGTACTCCATAGTTCCTGCTACTACCACCTTCATGACAGGTAGATATGTGGAGTATTTGAACATTTACTAAACTCATGTTACATGCCAGGCACTGTACTGAGTCCATACACACACACACACACACACACACACACACACACATATATACACACGCACATATATATATATATATATTCAAACATGAAATATAGTCCTGTATTTGAAGGTTTGTTTTTAAGTTAAGAAAATATATAAAAGGAAGTTAGAAATGAGGAAAGTAAACTTGAATTATGGCATAGCAGAGAAATGACTGGGAAGTGAAAAGCAGTCTTGACACACCAGTTTCACAAATTAAATTCTTTCCTTTACAACTGTCTGCAAACCTGGTTCCAGTTTAAAATTCTACTGAAAATGCCACCTTCTACAAGAAGTGTGTCCTGATTCCTATAATTTCAAGTGTGTTCCCTCTAGTTATTACTTATAATTCACGCTAAATTCAGCTGATATGTACATTGTTTCCCTATTGCGTTGTGGCCTCGAGGCCACATGTGCCCTTCTAAGTCCTTGAGTGTGACCTTTTGAGTGAGGCCAAGTTTAACAAATCTTTTTATTAAGGGGATTTGTTCTATGATATTTGGATTCAATCAAAAAGTCACACTTGATGACCTAGAGGGCCACATGTGGCCTTGAGAATGCAGGTGGTTCCCCACCCTGGCCCAGCTCATCTACCATGTGACCATGTTCCAACCCATAGATGTGATTGAGAGAAATATCAGAGCAGGTAGTGTTAATTACACCTTGATGAAGACTGAAAAGATAGGTCATTTAGATCCTTGACCTTAGAGTATTGGCAATTCTGAGCAGGAAAGGCAATAGGAGAGCCGCATTAGGAGCTGCCAGGAGCAGTCTAGTCTGCTAGAATGTGTAGCTAGCCAGCAGTGAATGCTGCATCAGAAGACAGAAGATAGCTAGTTACCCAACTCCCAAAGGTCATGGCTACAAACACTGAAGACTTCAGAAAGGAAAAAGAGTGTTCAAAAAAGACCTAGAAGAAGCAATCAACTGTGACAATCCAACAGGAATCAAACCAGAAGACAGTACACAGGGTGGTTTGAAGAGGGCCAACCCAAGTTTACAGGTAGATAACAGGACTGGAGAGTGATTCTCTGACTCTTGAAGACTGTGGACAGCAGAGACAATATATAGGATTAGCAAGTTGTCCAGAAAGGAGGGAAAATAAATAAAACAAAGAGGGATGAGTAGCCAAAAGGGAAAGCAGTTAGTACAGTGGCTAGAGTGCCAGGGCTAGTCAGGAAGACTCATCTACCCAGAGTTCAAATCTGGCCTCACACACTTTCTAGTTGTGTGAACCTGATTAAATCACTGAACCCTGTTTACCTTAGTTTCCTCATCTGTAAAATGAACTGGAGAAGGAAATGGCAAACCACTCCAGTGTCTTTGCCAAGAAAACCATAAATGGGCTCAGGAGGAGGCAGATATAATTGAAAAAGTGACTGAAAAATTACAATAACAAAAATCGAAATGGTAGTTACTGAGGGATACCAAATAAAGATGGCAGTGATCAACAAAGCACTGTCATTCAAGGGCAGAGCCTTGGTCTAACTTGGCCATGAAAAAAAGCTCAGGATCAGAAACTGAGTCAGAAGGAATGTGTAACACACTGGTAATCATTCCAATCCAAATCTCATTTGTTCCATGTTTCTCTCTGCCTGAGGAAGACAAGACTCCATAATCTATCATCTGACACCTAATAGAACTTTCATCCTTTCAAAAGTTTGGTGCTGGATTTTTATCCTTTTGTCTTATATGATTTTTTAGAATCCCAAAATCTCTGCTTTAAAACCAACTTCAGAGATCATGTCTAAAGGATAAAATGAACAGTACTCTCACAAATGGCCATAAGGGGGAACTAGAGCAAGTATTATCATTTCCGTTTGTTGAGTGAAAAAACTGGAACTGAGGTCTCACTGATCCCCCATAGTGAATTAATAGGAGATTGGGACCAGATATCCCAATTCATAGCCTAGTGATCTTTTTCCTACACCACAGTCCCTCTTGCAGATGATGAAGAAGACTGCCATTACTAGCAAAAACTTGCCCTCTTCTCATTTGGTGGGAAACAAAATTTGGCTTTGATGCAATTTTACCTTGTCCCTTTTCTTTTTCCTTTATGATCTTAAGTCCCTATATATTTCTCAAATTTCTCCTCAACATAAGACCCATAGATTCACTCTAAGTGGTTCATGACCCTGCCTTGGACAGAGTTAGAGGAGGAAGAATTTTAGATTTTCATTTTTTTTCTTCTCCCTATTAAACTTATTCCCAGATAAACTTGCAGTATAGAGTGAATGAATGGCAGTTTATTTGTCCTGTCTGCCTTCACACAGGCCTTTCTTGTTACTTGTCCCAAAGATATGAATCTCTAATAGAAGTAAAACAGGGATAAATTGTGGTGCAAGGTCAAAGCCTTCAAGTTGTTTAATGTGGTCTACTAATTCACCAATGTGAATGCCTACTCTCCTTTTGGGTAAGGCTAACTCCATGACATTGGGCAGCCATGTGATACAGAGTATAGAGCAATGGGCCTAGAATCAAGAGGATCCAACTTCATGAGTTCAAATCTGGTCTCAGACATTTACAAACTATGTGACCCTAGGCAGGTCACTTAACCTTTTTTCACTTTCCTCATCTATCAAATGATCTGGAGAAGGAAATGGCAAAATCCTCTGGTATCTTTGCCAAGAAATCCACAAACTGATGTCATGGAGAATTTGACACTACTGAAATAATTTCATATCAACAACAAAATTTACCGACCCTAGTACGCATCTGCCACCTTCCCAACCCCCTTTAGTAATGGTTCAGGAAGCAAAATTTTATTTAATTACTCCAGTCCTTTCCACAGTACCTTACTCCCAGAAAACATCCATTCTCTCTTCATTACCTACCCTTTTCTAGGGTTGCTTCTTTCAGTATGAGTGCTGTACAAGTCCCTGGTTTTTATCACATGCCACCTGTATTTCTTTGTTTGTCCAATCCTAGGGTCAGAGTGGTACTCTTGTGATCCACCTACACATTCATATGACATTCTTGCTATGTGTGTCTTCCATTCATTTTCTCTAACCTAGGAGGGCTCTTTTCACTGCCCTACATTCTAAGCATTTGATTTTTCTACATTTTTCTTGTTTCTAAAATCCTTATGGAGGACACATTCCTCTTACCTGTGAAAGTCTGAGAAGGACAGCCAGGCTCATGGGATACATGGAGTATGTTGTATAAAAGAGGTCAAGCAACCTTAAGTTCTTATAAGACTAGTTTGTCTCCATCCCTTCTTTGAGTTGGGTACAGTGGTTTCCTTCTTCCTAAAGAACTCTGAGCTATGGTGAATAACTACTGGTGAAATCACTTAAATTTCTCTATGCCTTAGTGTCTTTAGCTATAAAAAGAGAAGGTTGGTCTCAGTATTCTTTAATGTCCCTTCCAGCACTGAGTCTATGATCCTACAATACTATGATCCCATTATCTAAGATATTTATCATGTTTCAGTCAGGTATGTGTACTTAACAAATTTCCTTTCATGCATATCTATGTGTGTATATTATATGTATATATGTAGAATTTATAGCCTAATATGATTGTATTTTCATTTATGTGCTTATCTAGTTATATACATATACACACATACCTATGTATATGTACACATGTATATGTATGAATTTAAACATAGATACATCCACATAGATACTCCTACATGTATGTATATATATATATATGTATTTGAATACATGTACATAAATTTGTGTATATAACTATGTGTGCCTATACATATATATTTTTTTTTCTTTAAGGTCTGTAAAGCACTTTACATGTATTATCTCATTTGGTCTTCAAATAATCCTGTGAATACTTGCTGTTATTATCCTCTTATAGATGAAGAAACTGGGTCACACAGCTAACAAAATGTCAGCCAAGATTCAAGCGTAGGCCTTTCTGACTCCAAGTCCAGGGTTCCATTCACTGGGCCACTTAGCAGCCTAACTGCATCAATACCTAAGAGATTCCAAAGGGTTCAAGGAGCTGCCATTGGACCTGGGACTTGTTTCTTCCACTGTGTTCAAAATTGTCGTGATTCTTAAACCCAATTCAACTTGCTTAACCTTTTGTCTGTGTCACTTTTGTATCTGTATCTTCAATGTCCTGCATAGTACCTAGCGCGCAGTATATAATTAATAGAGTCATTCTGATGAATATCTGGACACTGGATCCAGATGGCTCAGGAAGAGAAAATGAGGCTGGTGATCTTGCACAGCCATCCCCTCACTCAGAACGAAGTCAAGTGCAAGTCATGTCATAATTTCTCTGATGCCATGGTCTTCTTCAAAAACAAAGGAGAAACATAACAATGTAATTAATATTTTTTTGTGGATTAATCCATTCATTTATCTCATTTTAGTTTAGTTTTTTTGTTGGTTTTTTTTTTTTGGCAACAGACTCCTAGCATGGAATAGCTAGTCCTTTGTCCCAGATATTTATATGGTGAGAGAGGCTGGCATGGTGGTTGTGACAGATAGATACATAGATGTGGTAGTGGTGGTATGAATGCCCTTCCCTGCCCATTGGATTAGAAGGAGTTTGAACAGATTATAAAGCCTTTGCACTGCCACTTCCTATGGACTAGTGGACATTCTTCTCAGCAAGGCTGGACTATACCTCGGTATGGGCAATTACATAACAAAAGATTCCCAGGATTTGAGTGGGATCCATAAGATGGTAGCATACTCTATCTACCTCCACCATGCCACACTTCTAGCATAATACACTTAGATCTAGCCTTTTCTGCCTTGTCTATAATTGTCAAGGTCCTTTTCATTTTCAAACTCTGGCATATCCTGCTACAGTGAAATTTAGATTTCTCCTGAAGATACCATGTCTTGATAGCATTGGTAAGACTTATTGTGGGAAGCTGGATGGTGCAGTGGATAGAACACCAGTGCAGGAGTCAGAAAGAGCTGAGTTCAAATCTCACTTCAGATACTTGACACTTACTATCTGTGTGACCTTGGGCAAGTCACTTAACCCCAATTGCCTCATCGTGGGTCATCTCTAGTCATCCTGATAAATATCTGGTCATTGGTTCAGATGGCTCTGGAAGAGAAGTGAGGCTGGTGACCTGCACAGCCCTCCCTCACTCAAAACAAAGTCAAATGCAACTCATGTCATCATTTCTCTGATGGCATGGTCTTAGGCAATGAAGGATGAACACACACCCAAGACTTCTTGTCACTTTTCTTTCATCTCCTACCATGTGTTTGTGTAGTTTGTTTGAATCACCAATTCTGACTTCTTATCAGAAGGAGAACTATATTTCATGGATTCTGTTACTGAATCTATTTATAGACCTTGGATGTGTATTAAATATAAAGGCCTTAGGGATCAGGATTGGCTCCTCATCCTAACTCCTCTACTGACTAATAGTATCCTTTAATCATTTTTCCTTGCTCATCCTTTACTTAGAGAGATCAATAAAACTTTTCATAACATCTACTGTGGGCATGGCACTGTTCTACATAGTATTACAGCTATAAAGATGTTTAAAATAATGACTTTCCCTCAATGGATTTATATTATTTTGTAACTAGATCAAAGCTATGAAAAGATAACAAGGTAATATATGGCAAAGGATAGTGCAACTGCCAAAAAAAAGGTGACTGATACTGGTGTTTGAAACAGTAAATAACAGTGGAAGAGGAAGCCAAGAAAGGAGACATGTAAAATATGAACAGGAGCTCAAATTGTTGATAGGGATAGAGGAAGAAACTCAAACATTTTTTGTCATTCTGCTCACTGAACGAATTGTTTTGTGAGAACTAGTCCTTTGGTATTAGGGAGACTTTCCTTGAAGGATATAGGTTTCCCCTGTTGACAACTGGGCTCCCAGTGCTCTACTCCACCAGTATAGATGTGGCTGCAATAGGCTAAGTTCTCATTGAGATATCTAGTTTATGTCTAAAGAAAGGTCTCTGGACCAACTGGAGATGTCCAGGAAAACAATCTCTTAATAGGTTCAAATGCTGCGAATGATATGGAAAACCATGTGAATTTGTTCAATAAAAAGCTTTATTGCAAGCAATATGAAGAGAGGGAAGAGGAGATAGGGATGGAAGAGAAGAGAGGAAAGGGGACCTTACATTCAAACTAGGCATACTCAATGCAAAGCAGAATTCACATAAATGAAGGGCTGCTTTGGGGAGCAGACACAGGTCCATTTAAGTTGACAAGACCTTAAAAAATTACTCACCATCCTTTTATCCCTTTTATTTTTCCAGTTAAAGCTACAGTTTCCCTTAGGAAGAGACTGTAATGGTGGTCTCTAGATCACAAGGACCAATCTTATAATGGCTATTAAATAGAAAAAAAAATGACATAATAGAAAAACTCATGTGTTTACTCATCAATGAATTAAGCATCTAACATTCATTAAGACTGATTCTGTGCAAGCCACTGTGCTAGGCCCTGGGGATTCAAAAATAAAATAAAAAAGTCTTTGCCCTAAAGATTACCCACTAATTTACCTAGAGGAATGATGGTAGATGAGATTAGAGATATTAGGTTGTGTTAGAAGAGTTTTTAATATCTAGTCTAAGGAATTTAAATTTGACTCATTAGTCAATGAAAATTCGTTGAATTTGGAATCAGAGAACCCAAACTAACATCTCAAATTTCGGATTTAATAGGGGCAGGTAGATGGTGCAACGGATAGGGTGTCAAGCCTGGAGTCAGGAAGATTCATCTTCCTGAGCTCAAATCTGGCCTCAAATACTTGGCTAACTTTATGACTCTAGACAATTCACTTAATCCTATTTGCCTCAGTTTCCTCAACTATAAAATCAGCTGGAGAAGGAAATGGTGAACTGCTCTAGTGTTTTTCCCAAGAATACCCTAAATGAGGTCCTGAAGAGATGGACATGACTGAAACAAATTAGCAGCAAGCGCATGATTTACTAGCTGTGTGGTCTAAAGGAAATCACTTAACACTTATGGGCCTCAAGTTGAATATCTATGCAATGAGTTTATATGGTCCCTTCAAGATTTAAATTGTGATCCTGTAATAATGACAGATTGGGATATTTTTTGTTCCATATTGCCATGTTGTGGTCTTTTCTACATCTATATTACCCAGTAGACAGCTTCCTAAAGTTCACTCGATCTGGTCCAAATCTTGCTGTTTTCTATGGACCTCTAAGACACTCTTCCTTTTCTCCAATTAATTCGATAGCTGGGTGTTTTAGTCTGTATTCTAATCCAAGTCGACTCAAAACCCCATAAACTATAGGATTCTCATCCTCTTCAACTTCAATGACCTTTTCTACGCGCTATTTCAGAACTCCTTTCTCCCAAATGAATTTGCCTCAGCCACCAGCAATCAGTCATGACTCATTCTCTTCTGCTGTCACTCCCCCGAAGAAATCAGATCTGGCATGCACACTCTTTTACTCTTCAAACCAACAGCAACCACTGGAATACATTTTCTCATACATTTTTGTTAGAACAGAAAATATATAAATTCTAAAATAATTAAGGATGGGACAATTAGAAGTACATATAAAAGACAACTATTTATATGATCCAAGCCCACATAGTGCCGAACTTCCTGATCCTGTTTATATTTCGTTTCTCATCTTTCTGAACTACTTTGGGACTCCTCTGACTTTTACACTATGCCCCAAGAAGCTCATTGTTGGGAAAACCTCATTATCTTGCAAGATCTCATCACTTTGGGGAATCCACCACTTCACTACTACTGTCTTTCTGATTGAAGGACAAAGTCATGATCTCCTAAATCTCCATTTAAGAAGAGGGCCCAGTTCAAACATTTCCTCATTTCTCATCTGACTGCACCACATTGAGACTTCTTTGACTTTTCTCCTATACTCCTGCCTCAAGTAGCTACCAACTCCCTGCCCAGTCTCCTTCACTATAACTTAATTTGTAAACACCTTGAAGGCAGGGCTTCTCTTTCTTTTTCCCTCCTAACACTTAGTGTACTACTTGGCACACTACAGGAGCTTAATAAATGTTTACTGACTAACACCTACCCTGCCCAATTTGGTATTCAGTGTATTCTGTTGATCTGTAACACATATTTTGGTCTCCACTTCCCTCCCAGAATATAATTTTTATTTCTGAATATGTATGCACAAATTGTCAACTTACGGAGACCAAATCAAGACTATTTTCCCATGTTGCAATACAGCATTAGCTCTCAGCCTGTTCAGAAGATTCATGATTTCTGGTTACTTTTTTGAGCTCTACCCACATACTAACATAATAAGCTAGCTAGATATTTCCTACAAGTCAGATTTTCCCTTTAAACACATCCTATTAATCTTGGGACTTCTTTTTTACTGAGAAAAAACCCAGTCCACTGGGGTATCTGAGATTTGTTATTGACAGACAGCATCTGATCTTTCAAATGTATCTCAACCTCCGCGCCCTACTCAAAATCTTAGTACCATGTATCCTATTTATTAGGATAATTATAATAATTATAGTTAACATAAGAGTAGATAAATCTATAGTGATTTAAATTTTACAAAGCATTTTCCTCACATTTGTAATCTTTATAAATTGGATGAGAGGGGAGATCCTCATCCCAACTTTCATGTCCACGATCAGTTCAGTTACCTACAAGGTATGCTGATACATCTGTCCCTTAGGGTTTTATGGATATTCCTTTGAGGCAATAGTGTTCTTTTATTGCTATCAGATAAAACCCACATCCCAAGATGTTGCCTGAATATCAATTGACCCAGAGCCATTTAAAATATCTTCTATATTATTATTGATTTTGTGATTAGTGTCCAAATATTATATTGATTGCTATTATTTTTAAATTGAATTTTACTTTTTTAAAAATTTATAAGCATTTATTTTTTTATTGTTCCCTCCTTGTCCCTTCTATTAAAAAGGGGAAAGGAAGGTAAACACAACTCTTGCAAATAATATTCATAGTCAAGCAAAACAAATTCCTGAATTGACCTCATATAAAAACAAATGTCTCCACATCTATCAGACTGGCTATCAAGACAAAACATGAAAATGATAAATGCTAGAGAAGATGTGGGAAAATTGGCACATTGATGCATTATTGGTGGAGTTGTGAACTGATCAAATAATTCTGGAGAGCAATTTGGAACTAGGCCTAAAGGACTACAAAAATATGCATAGCCTTTGACTCAGCAATGCCACTTCTAGGTCTGTGTCTCAAAGAGGAAAAATGGAAAAAAGGACCCACATGTACAAAAAATATTTATAGCAGCTGTCTTTGTGTTGGCAAAGAATTGGAAATTAAGGGGATGACCATCAGTTAGGAATGGTTGAGCAAGTTGTGTAATATGAATATAATGAAATACTATTGTTCCATTAAAAAAATGATGAGCAGGTAGATTTCAGAAAAATTTGGAAAAACTTACATGAACTGATGCTGAGTGAAGTGAGCAGAACTAGGAGAACTTTATACACAGTAACAGACACATTATGTGATCACTAACTTTGATAGACTTATCTCTTCTTAGCAATGCAAGGATCTAAGACAACTCCAAAAGACTCATGATAGAAAATGCTGTCCACATCCAGAAAAAGAATTATGGAATCTGAAAGCAGATTGAAGCATATTATTTGCTCTCTTTCTTTTTTTTTTTTTGTTTTGTTTTTTCTTTCTCGTATTTTTGGTTTTTTTTCTCATATCTTCTTCCATTGGTTCTAATTCTACTTTACAACATGACTAATGTGAAAATAGGTTCAACATGAATGTATGTTTTAAGCCTATATTAGTTTACAAGCCATCATGGGGTGGGAGAGGGGAGAGGTGGGGAGAAAATTTGAAACTCAATATCTTATGGAAGTGAATGTTGAAAACTAAAAATAAATAAATTTTAAAAAATATCTCATTCTATATTTTGAATCTGTTAACTTTCTATATAAAAGTGAATAATATTTTTTTCATGATTAGTCTGTTGTTATCATGATTGGTCATTGTATTGATTCAGTTTTACTCATTAACGTGAATTAGCTTTTCACAGAAGAATATTTACTAGGATTATCTCAGGAAAAGACATTGTCAAGAATTTCCTTCAGATGTGAAGAGAACATTTCCCTCTTTATCACTTGAATTCTTGGGGAGAGTGATTTCAGCTGAATAGTATTTTCCACACCAAATTCGTGCCCTAAAAGCAGCATAGTCTATGTACGTATCATTTCCTTGATTCAGGACAAAAGTCTTGACTATAGAGTTGTAATATTTCTGGGCTATATAACACAAAGCAGGTAATTTAACATCAGTTACTATAAAGATGACAATAAAAGTGCCATCACCATATTACAAATGAGAAACTAAGGTTCAGAGAAGCAACACAAAGCAGTGGATAAGGCATTGAAGTTAAATTCAAGAAAGTTTGGGTTTTAATCCCACCTCAAAAACTTATTAGTTGCATGAAACTGACTTCTAGCATAATGACATATGTAAGTCATAGGCCCTAAAGACCATGTATTTAGAGCTGGAGGGAACTTTAAAGGGTTTCTTCTGAAACCTCTTCATTTCACAGAATAATTGAAGGAATTAATATATGAGTACATAATAGTTATTCAACATAAGATCTTTGAAAATTTCCTAAAAATATTCACATATTACTGTACCAACTAGACAACACCATTCTTATTGAAATTCTTATGCTAAAAAAAAAATCACAAAGAAGTTTCAAGCAAATGGAAGGATGACTGGTAGATTTTCTCCTAAAGACAAATAAAGGACTTGATTGGGTTGGTTTTATTATATACCCTAAGCAAAAAGAAGCAGTATTATATGGAACGATTCATAGCAGTTTTCTAAATGGTCATCAGATATTCTAAATTTCTTATTATACATATCATGCCTCCTCTTAATTTTATATTTACCATTTTGTGTTCAACTGCATAGGCGAGTACATTAATTTATGCATACTTTGGTGGGAACGCATGACATTTTACCATTTTAATTTTAAATTAACACATTTCCGTTTTTATATATACTCATGCCCATGTACGTGTGAGTATATTTAAGCTGCAATATGATCAATATCTCTAGGTGCTATCATTACAAGCAAGAGTTAGGAAAGCAATTCTCTCCCTTTCAGTTTATTCTGGCGTCTCTCAATATCCTACCTTATGAGTACCAGCTGCTGATGTCTTGGAGAAACCAGGAATAAACTGGGTCATCCCCTTGTAACTAAGGCAAAAGGACAGAGGAGAGGAGACAGGATCCTGAAGCTCTAATTTTCAACAATGTCAGCGCTGATATCATCCCTACCTTAGCTCCTCAGAACTGTCTGGAATTCTGAGGTGCATATTGGTGAATACCCTGTAGACATTTCTCACAAGTCAGGAATAGAATATGAAGACCAGAAATATCCTGGCAGCCTGGCAAATAGGTTATATTTACTTGCTTACATATACATATATATTTCTTTTTGAATATGAGCTCTTTGAGGGGAGATAATATTTCATTTTTTGGTTTTGTATATCCAGTGCTTAGAACATTGCCTGGGACATAATAGACACTTAATGAATGTGATTGGATTTATTTCTTCCTCTGACAGTTGTTGAGAGGTAAGTTCCATGCATTCATTTACTCTCCAATATGGAAAGTAAGGTAGTTTTTTAATTGTCTTAAAGCTATCCTCTCTTAGATCTGATTTTCTGTATCTTCCAATTGAGACTAGGGAATAGACTATCTATTAAGGGAATGCTTGGGGTACTGAGACTTGCAAGTACACAATTGCCCTGTCATGAGGAATAGATATCAGACACAAAGTTAGTATCCATTTCCATTCCCAACCCTCCTATACACATATTTCCATAAATGTTGCCACAAAAATTGGCACAAATATAAACCCCCATGTCATATACCACAGTGAAAAGGCTGTCATATAAAGAGATAATTAATGCCATAGTGAGATAAAAATACATGTGAAAACTCTGCCTTGGCCATATGGCACCGAGAGGAGCAGATATAAGCAGGTTTCAGGGACAGAATCTCCAACAACAGCACAGATTCCTCAACCCACAGGCACCAAAGGTCACTGACAGGGTCTTTTCGGCTGGCTGAGAGTGGGGTGGAGTGTCCCCATAACTCAGGCCCCCACAAGAGGCAGCAGGAAAGGCAACAGCAGACAGGGCTCCCAAAGCAGGCAATAGCCCCTATCCATTGTTGAAGGTCTCATCCTAAAGTCCCTGAGGGAACTGAACCCTGTGTGGTGGCCCTGCCCCCACATGAGCAGCTGATCTTAATCTCACACTGATTAGCAGTTCTGCCCCTGTTTAAAGTCTCTGAGATTTGGGAGCAGTTCATTTGAATCTCAGCCCCCAAGTGCTGGTTTGGAAGAACTGGAGGCCAGGTGAGTGTGGAGAGGACACTCAGAAGTGAAGTAACTGGCTGGGAAAATGCCCCAAAAAGAGAAAAACTGTAATACCATAAAAGGTTACTTTCTTGGGGCATGGGTGTCTTCCCTCATCCTTTCAGATGAGGTAGAACAAAGCATACTGTCAGTGGAAGTCAAGGCCTCTGCCTCCAAAGGGAACTTAAATTGGGCTCAGGCAATAGAAGACCTTAAAAAGCAAGTTAGCAGCTTACTAAAGGAGAGGCAAAAAAATGCTGAGGAAAATAACAGCTTTAAAAAGAGGCTAACTCAATTGGAAAACGAGGTCCAAAAAGTCCAGGAGGAGAAGGAGGTTTTAAAAAGTAGAATTAGCCAAATAGAGGAAAAGGTTCAAAAGCTCACTGAACAAAATAATTCCTTGAAAGAGAGAACTGAGTTCAGGGAAACGAATGACTTCGAGTTAAACCAAGCAGTTAGTAAACAAAACCAAAAATTTGAAAAAAATAGAAGATAATGTGAAACAACTCACTGGAAAAATAACTGACTTGGAAAATAGATCCAGGAGAAATAATTTAAATAATTTAAAAATTATAGGACTACCTGAAAGCCATGATCAAAAAAAGAGCCTAGACATTATCTTCCATGAAATTATCAAGGAAAACTGCCCTGATAGTCTACAACCAGAGGGCAAAATAAATATTGAAAGAATTCACCAATCACCTCCTGAAAAAGACCCAAACAAAGAAACTCCTAAAAATATTGTGGTCAAATTTCAGAGTTTTCAGATCCAGGAGAAAATACTGCAAGCAGCTAGAAAGAAACAATTTGAGCACTGTGGAAACACAATCAGGATAGCACAGGATCTAGCAGCTTCTACAATAAGGGATAGAAGGGCATGGAACATGATATTTCAAAAGTCAAAGGAACTAGGACTCAAACCAAGAACCACTTACCCAGCAAAACTGAGTATAATACTTTAGGGGAAAACTTGTCTTCCAATAAAATAGAGGACTTTCAAGCATTCTTGATGAAAAGACCAGAGCTGAAAAGAAAATTTGACTTTCAAAATTTGACATTCATAGGAATGAAGAGAAGCATGAAAAGGTAAACAGCGAAGAGAGGTCATACGGGACTTACTAAAGTTGAACTGTCTGCATTCCTATTTGGAAAGACAATATTTGTAACTCTTGAAACTTTTCATTATCTGGGTAGTTGGTGGGATTATATACACATACACACACACAGCACAGAGTGAATTGAATAGGATGAGATCATATCTTAAAAAAATGAAATTAAGTGGTGAGAGAGAAATATATTGGGAGGAGAAAAGTAGAAATGGAATGGGGCAAATTATCTCTCATAAAAGAGGAAAGCAAAAGACTTTTCAGTGGAGGGGAAAAAGAGGGGAGGTGAGAGAAAAACATGAAGCTTACTGTCATCACATTCGACTAAAATAAGAAATAAAATGCACACTCATTTTGGTATGAAAACCTATCTTACAATACAGGAAAGTGGGGGAGAAGGGGATAAGCAGGGGCGGGGATGATGGAAAGGAGGGCAGCGGGAGGAGAGAGCAATATGAAGTCCACACTCTTGGGGAGGGACAGGATTCAAAGAGAGAACAGAAGCAATGGGGGGCAGGATAGGATGGAGGGAAATATAGTTAGTCCTACACAACACGACTATTATGCAAGTCATTCACAAAACTACACAGATATGGCCTATATTGAATTGCTTGCTTCCCAAATGGAATGGGTGGGAAGGGAGGGATGAAAATAAGTTGGAAGTCAAAATTGTAGGAACAACAGTCAAGTATTGTTCTTACTACTAGGATATAAGAAATACAGATTATGGAGTATAGAAAGTTGTCTGGCCTTACAGGAAAAAAGAGAAGATGGGTACAAGGGAAGGGAGGGATGTTAGAAGAGAGGGCAGATCAGTGATAGGGGCAATTAGAATGCTCAGCGTTTTGGGGTGGGGGAGGGGAGAAATGGGGAGAAAATTTGGAACCCCAAATTTTGTGAAAATGAATGTTAAAAGTTAAATAAATAAATTGTAAAAAAATAAAAAAAAATTTCCCAATCCTACTTAATTTTAATGTCTTCCCAATGATCCCACCCTAATTTATCCTCTCTCTATATATCCTGTTTGTACATAGTTGTCTGCATATTGTCCTCCACATTAAACTGTGAGGTCTTTGGTAGCAGAGAATGCTTTTCTTACCTGTCTTTGTTTCCCCAACACTTATCATGGGGATATCATATAATATATCATATCACATAATGCATGCTTAATAAATGATTATTGATTAGATTTTATTGGTTCTGCTTGATTTTAGAGGGTAAACATGTTACAAAAATTTACCGAAAGTTCAGAGAATTTTTGTTTATACGCTATTTCCAATAATGCATTGATGACGATAACTGGCAGGATAACTAGTAGTTGTAGTGTGAGGTAATCACCATTCACTGTAAATACACTTTCAAAGCAAATCAGGGACCAGAGGACAAGTTAGCTTGTCTTATTTAAAACAAAAGGAAACAGCATAACAATATCATGAATAAACAACCAGCAATTTCCCTCATAGATTCTCCACTTCAAACTAGCCCTGGTGATTGCTACTCAGCCTCTGCATAGAAATAAACTTCTTGATAATTCTCTGCCGGATCTGCTTGGTTTTAACGCTATAAACAATGGGGTTCATGAGAGGTGGGACCAAAAGGTAAACATAAGACATGAGTAAGTGGACAATGCGGGGCAGATGCTCACCAAAGCGGTGCACAAGTGATAAACCAATCATAGGGATATAGAAGAGAAGCACAGCACAGATATGTGAGACACAGGTATTGAGGGCTTTGAGTCGCTCCTCACGGGAAGCAAAGCTCAGCACGGTGCGAAGAATTAGGGCATAGGAGAGAAAGATAAGCAATGAGTCCACACCTACTGTACAAGCCACCACAAAGAGGCCATAGATATGATTGACTATGATACTGGAGCAGGCCAGCTTCATGATCTCCAGGTGAAGGCAATAGGCATGGGCCAGTACATGAGAACGACAGTAGTGGAAGCGTTTCAGGAGAAAGGGTAGAGGAAGGATGAGCAGAGCACTGCGCACAACAGAGCATAGTCCCATCTTTATTATCCGGCCAGGTGTCAGGAGAGTACCATAACGAAGTGGGTTACAGATGGCCACATAGCGATCGATGGACATGGATAGCAGCACTGAGGATTCTACCAGTGATAGAGTATGGATAAAGAAGAGTTGAGTGAAGCAGGCAGGAATGCCAATCTCTCGAAAATCAAACCAGAAAATGCCCAGTACTGTAGGCAATGTGGAAAAGCATAAGCCTAAGTCAGTGAGAGCCAGCATAGCCAGAAAGTAATACATAGGTTCATGGAGTGTTTCATCTGTGCGAATGACATGGAGGATGGTGATATTTCCCACAATTACTGTCAAGTAGATAGTGCAGAAGGGAATGGAGATCAAACTATGTAGATTTTCTAGACCTCGGAATCCAGTCAGGAAGAAGGAGGCTGATTGTAGGCTGTTGTTTCCAGGAGCCAACATTGTGCTGAAGACAACCTAAAAGTTCTGAAAAAGCAGAATTTGGCTAATGAAGAAAGGGAACCACTATATTCTCTCTTACCTGGAGTGTGGTAATTGTTCCTCCTTTGAAAGATGTACCAATGATTCAGTTGACTTTTTTGACCTTCTCCTAGGTGGAAGGAGAAGCAGGCTCCTGATGCTCTGTCCAATGGCCCAGCCACCCATGACTGCTCATCTAGACTAGAGATGTGAGAAATGTGTACCCCACTGGAACTAGCTTTATAGATGTGACTGAGAGTGCAAACAAGACAATATCGAATCCTACTTCCTTTTAGAAGTCCTTCCTGAAGACTAGTCTACATGAGTCTCCAACCTTCACTGTGATGCATGATAGTCCACATCAAACTTCTTGTTCTTGATTCTTACGCTGTCATTTGAATTTTTTATCTTTGAATAATTTCATATGTGCATACTGGTGTGTGTGCCTTATGTCTCCAGGAGAGAATAAAGACAAGAACATACGGAGCTGAAATTAGTAGTACTCTTTTGTTTAGAAGACTTGGGTCTAAGTCATGGTTTGAACTACTATATGAGTTTGAGAAAGTTTCTCATTCTTAGTTTTCTTCCTTTAAAGTACAGGGAACGGATTTGATGCTTACAAAGATTCCTCTCAACTTCAATTTTTCATGATTCTTAATGTAAATTCCTTGATAGTATGTCTAATACTTCCTTGTTGCCTCTTCCCAATCCTCACTTCAAGACCCACAAGATCTAAAATATAACTTAGTGAATAGAAATTGTTCAAAATCAGTAAAAAACCTCTTGAGTTTTCTAATTTGTGCTAAGGAGTAGAATTTAATATGGTGGTTATACCAACTTCCACTCCCCAAAAATAAATTACTACAACTGAACAGTCTTAAAAAAGTAGGACCTAGACATACTAGTGGAAGTAAAGGTGATGGAAGATGGAAGGAAGAGGAGAGCAGAATAGAAGGAAATGATGAAAGAAGTTTAGGATGTTCCTTATTCTTCCTCTGGCAAGTAGAGTAAGGGAGTAATTATGCACTTTTCTCTTTAGGGATCTATCACTGGGTAACCTTACAGGTTTGAGGTTGTCTAAAAGTGTCATCCAGTGAAGTTTCCCCCAATATCAATCAACTAGTTAATATCAGTTTTTTTTAAAGATATTGGATTTTAGAACAAATATTACAACAATAGTCTCCCAAATCCAAGGAGAACACTCTTCCTTCCCCATACACTAGGTCTCTGGGGAGCGTGGGCTAAAAGAGTGCAACGTGTTGGTGAGTTACCTCTCCTCTTTCCTTCCCTGTCTCTTCCCTTGCCTCACAATTTCTGGAGAGGGAATTATTTTCTCCCTTAATATAGTTCCCACCCTTGCTCAACTGGCCTGGCTTCTCATGGGGTTTGGTGTCTCAACTGATTGGCCAATGCACTGTTAGACTGGGTCAGACTTAGATCCCTTGCCTTGTTCCACTACCTTCTGCTACCAAGTCCAGTTACTGAGGAGACTTCTAATGATGCTTTTAACCTTTTAGAGTTGTAAAGAACATGTCCTTACCTATTCCATCTCTGGAATTCACTTAAGATCAAAAATGGATAAGCATAAACAAACAGCAACAATGACAAAAGAAGTTTTTTAGATCATTACTTACAGTGATCATATAGTGAGATTTGGGAGGTGCTGTCCCTTCTCGACACAGAAGTTTTCTTCACTAGGAAGTAGCCAGGGAAGAGAGTTATCTATCCTTTCCTATAAACTTCTATATGTGCCCTCACTTCTATTTCTTTAGTCAATTACTAGATGCCTTCTTGTCATGGATGTTGTGTCATTCATAACTAGAGGTAGGTCCACTAAACCTTTATATGTTGGATTGGAAACAAGTAAGGAACATTTTTCATACTTTTTATAATCAAACAAAATGCATGAATTCATGCATGTTCAAAAGCCTGGGTCCTTATTGACCACTCCTCTTCTCATACTTAAATGAGATCAAAAGTGAGTTGCTATTCTGTGTGTCAAGAATCCTCACCAGTCAACCCTACTCTCCTTATAATTAAGTGAGTGTTGTAGGCCAACCCTATCTAAAGGACACCCTAATCTAAGTTGTAGGGGAGGTTAGATAAGGGATAAGGGATACATGCCCTCAATCACAATGAGAAGGGAAGCATGAGAGATAGTAATATTTAGGCTTTCAAGAAACAGTACTAGAACGACTATGGTGAAAATGTATTTAATAGAAATGTATGTGTAGAACCTATATAAAATTGTATGCCAGCTCAGGGAGGGAGTGAGAAGGTAGGCAGGAGGGAGGGGAAAACAGTCTTATGTTATATGGTAGTGACACACATGTATGTATGTATGTGCATAGGGTTAGAAAAGACCTGTGCTAGAAACTGAATGGATTCCACAGGTAAGTGGTCATCTGAGATGGACAGAGACTCATTGTCTCCTTTTGTCCCTGTCTACCCAAAACCATGGTATTTTGAATCCAGCTTCAGGAAGGGAAGTAAACCATTGTGTTGAACTTAAGAAAATTGAATGTAGAATTCTAGAAAATAGCAAAGAATGATATGAAGTTTTTCTTAAATGAACAAAGCAAAAAAATAAAATAAAACAATAGCGTGATAAAGACAAGAGACCTCTTGAAAAAATTAAAAATATCGAAAGGAGAGTTCATGCAAAAAAGGACACTATAAAAGACAAAAAAGTAGAGACTTACAAAAAGTAGAAGAGATTAAGAGGAGGTGATATAAATACACAAAAGGATGATACAAGAAAAATCTTATCATCACTGATAGTCACCATGGTGTGGTTACTGACACCTGGGAGAATGATGTCAAGAGGGCCTTAGGAAGCATTGCAAACAGTAGAACTAGTAAACATGTTGGAATTCCAGCACAGCCATTTAGAATCCTAAAAGATAATGCTGTTAAATTCTTGCACTCAATATGCCAGCAAATTTGGAAAACTCAACAATGGCCATTGAATTGGAAAAAATCAGTTTACATCCCAATCTTAAAGAAGGGCAGTATCAAGAAATGTTCAGATTACTGAATAATTGTGCTGATTTCACATGCCAGAAAGTTTATACTTAAGATTGTATAAGCTGGGCTTCAGCAATATGGGAACTAAAAATCACCAGACCAGCAGGCTGCTTTTTAAATAGGCATTGGAATAAAAACCAAATTGTCAACATTTGCTGATATTAGTGAGTTCTAGAAAAAAAACAAAACAAAACATCTACTTCTGATTCATTAACTACACTAAAGTCTGTGTGGATTACAACAAAACTTGACAAGTCCTTCATTAATTAATTAATCTTCATTGATTAAGTTTCGTTAACTACACTAAAGCCTATTTGTACTATAACAAATTTTGGCAAGTGCTCAAAGAGATGGGAGCGCTAGATCAGTTTACTTCTCTCCTGAGCAACTTGTATTCAGGCTAAGAACAACCTTTTCTAACAAAAAGTTAGAACCAAATGTGGACCAAATTATTGGTTTAAAATTGGAAAATATTTACAACAAGAATGCATATTATTGCCTGTTTAATTTATGTGCATCATGAGAAATTTTAGGCCAGATGAATCAAAAGCTAGAAATAAAGTTACTGAGAGAAATATTAACAATTTCAAACATTCGGTTGATAACTCTGTTAGCAAAATGTAAAGAGGAATTAAAGAATCTCTTGATGAGGGTGAAAGAGGAGAGTGTAAAAGCTTTCTTGAAGCTATACATACATATACATATATACCACACAAACACACACACATACACACACACACACACACACACATATATATATGTTTATACACATGTATATAACAATCACTAAAATCTTGACAACTGGTCCCACAACTTCCTGGCAAATATGAGTAGAATAAATGGAAGCACTGTCAGATTTTACATTATTGGAATCAAAGATCACTCTGGATGGTGACTGCGGTCATTAAATTAAAATAAGCTTGCTCCTTAAAAGGAAAGTGATGGCAAATCTGGACAGTGGACTAAGAAGCAGGGACAGTATCTTGCCAACAAAGGTCTGTATAGTCAAAGCTATGTCTTTTTTCCAATAGCAATGTATGGCTGTGAGAGTTGGATGATAAGCAAAGCTGATCACCACAGAATCCAGGTTTTGAATTGGGGTCCTGGAGAAGACTTTTGAGAATCCTTTGCATGTCAAGGAAATGAAATAAGTCAATACTTACAGAAATTAATTCATGCTATTCACTGGAAGGTCAAATACTTAAGGTGAATCTTAAATACTTTGGCTACATAATGAGAATATGGGACTCAATCGAAAAGACCTTGATGTTGGGAAAGGGAGGGAATGGCAGAGGATGGAAGAGATATGTAGTGTCATGGAAGAAATCAACATAAGCTTGGACAGGAAATAGGAGAGGATAGAAAAGCCCCACATGGTGTGGTCCATGGAGTCACAAAGAGTCAGACATGTGACTCCAAAATCTTGATCTAATGACAACATGTAGCTATCATTGACTTACTTAATCATCACTCACAACAGAACACAGAATTTAGCTACTTCTTGTCTCACAAGTAACCAAAATGTCTAGCCTAACAATTAGATCATCTGAGTTGGCCTAGACTTTTTTCCTGATTTGTAAATGAAATAAAATATTTTAAACCTGAGCATTCTTGAAACTCTAACATGCACTATCTCTGATACTGTTTTTGGGATTTGACTCTAAAATGAAGACAGAATAGCTGAGCTTCACAGAGAAACTCCCAAAAGGTAGATGGTTTACATCATAGATAATTATGAATTAGTAGAAAACGCTTCAAGGTTAAGGTAACAAGTCTGGGCTTGACTTAAGCATGTCACTTGGTTTCAATTTTTTCTCTCTATAAAACAGATTATGAAAATTGAAAACAATTTATTTAATTAAATTTTAAAATTTAAATTTTTAATTTTAAAAATAAAATAAAATAGGTGACGGTGCTGGGAAGACTAGATTGTTCTTAAGATCTTTTCCAGCTCTGTATCTATCCTCTTGTCATCTCATGAGAATCTTGATGTATTGAGACTTAAATAGAAGGCATATTGGTTCTTGAACAGAATCATCTGCATTATAATGCCTGTAAAACAAATCTAGAAGGGATTAGAATTTGAGTGTTCTCTCATGGGCAGGTGAAACTAAATAGCTCTGATAGTTTGCCAAGAAAAGCTCAATTGGAAGTACGAGTCAGACATGACTGAAACAACTGAACAACATCAAGGGGCTTAATGAATGTTGAGGTAAATACAAACACATGTAAACGTGCATATGTAATGGGTCCACTTCTTAATTCTCTGAAAGAATAATAATGAACATTTATTTAGCATTTGCAAAGCATTTATCTGCTACCTCATTTTATTCTCACAATAATTGTGAGAAATGAGTGCTTTCCTCATTTTATAAATGAGGAAACTGAGAGAGCAGAGGATAAATATCTTGCCCACAATCACATAGCTAGTAAGTATCTGGAGTGGGATTTGAACTCAGGTATTCCTGTCTCCAAAGTCAGCACTCTATCTGCTCTGCTACGTAGTGGGCACAAAATTACCCTATGTCTTATGCTACCCCATCCATGTCTGATTTAAAAAGCAAAATCTTTCTTGAGAATTACTTAGGATCCCAACGGTATCTCTCTTTCCAAAATAGATTAATGCTAGACTAAGATTTTTCTTCAGTGCTCATTCAGTCTTTCCCTCTGCCTAGTCAGAGCTGATATTGACATATGATTTCAAAATCCATAGTCAAAGACTTTTTAACCAACTTACCTGTTTCTGGTTATACCCTGAAGCTTCCACCTTTACCTGCTTTTCTCTGCATCCTCAGAAATTCTGGATAATGCTCTTTATGGTTGGTTGACCCAACTAAAACTCCTGAAGGTCTAAGTCATGGGTTCTTCAACTCCTTTATGTAATGGATCGTTTTGGCAATTTGATGAATCTTATGACCTCCTCAGAACAGCCTTTTAAATGTATGAAATAAAATTCATAGGAAAACAATTACATTGAAATATAATTATCAATTAAAAATGTTCACACACCCTAGGTTCATAACTCCTCTGATAAATGTCCATAACCTTTAAATGTCATCTACCCTTTTCCCATGCCACTGTCATTGAGCACTCAATCCATCTGGTTCCTCCCTCAACTGAGGGACACTTCCACACCCCCAGCCTTAACCTGAATATTCCATCTCCCTCACCTATTTGATGCAAGCATTAGGAAGAGACCAAGGAAGAGGTTGGTGTCCAGAAAGAGAAGTCTAATCCTCACTTTTCAACTAGTTCTGTCTTTCTCATTGTTAGCCACATGGCAACTTCTTTCCCAGAAACTTGAACCTCTTAGTCCAGAGAGAACTGAGAAAGAAGTACTTTGCACTTAAGAAATAAGGAAAAGATTATTGTACAGGTCATGTAGATGATCACAAGAGAGCCCTAAACTATGAAATTTTATAAAGACCATAGATCTATCCCCTGAAGAGACACTCCCTAGCATGAAATTACCTGTAGTTCCCACATGACATTCACATCTTTAGCGGCCCCCAGGGGCTCAGTAAAATATAGGACCCATGAGTTTGCATTCTTATTCTCCTTCTCACAAGTGTCTGTAATGTATATAGTGTCTCCTTAACTATCACTCTCTACTTCTATGTTTCTTTCTATTTTAATTTGTTTTGTTACATACTTTCTTTTTTGGGGGGGGTGGAGTAAAATCAAATACTATTTTTATTTATTTTTTATTAATTGGTTTTATTTATTATCAGTATTCTGCAATAACTACCATATAACTTAGATTTTTATTTTCCCCTTCCTCTCCCCTACATTCCCTCTTCCTCCCTGAGATGGCATACAATTTTGTATAGGTTCTACACATACATTCCTATTAAATACATTTTCACTGTAGTCATGCTGTGGTGAAGAATTAAAATGAGTGGGAGAAATCATCTAACAAACCGAAATGCAATACACACACACACACACAATGATTTGCTACATTCTGTGCTTGAATTCCACAGTTTTATCTCTTGATGTGGAAGGCATTTTGTCTTAGAAGACCATTGGGGAATTTTTTTTTAAGTCCTTGCATTGCAATGAAGTTATAAGTCTATCAGAAAAAACTCTCACACTGTGGTCGTTGCTGTGCACAAGGTTCACCTGGTTCTGCTCCTTTCACTCAGTATCAGATCATATAAGTCTTTCCAGGCCTCTCTGAAGTCTTCCTGTACATTATTTCTTACAGCAAAATAGTATTTCATTGCATTCATATACCATAATGTATTCAGCCATTCCCCAGTTTATGGGCATCCCCTTGATTTCCAGTTTTTGGCCACCATAAAGAATACTGCTATAAATATTTTTGTACATGTGGGAGGGAACCTTTCCCATTTTTATGATCTCTTGGAGGTACAGTCCTAGAAGTGCTATTCCTGGGTCAAAAAGGGCTACATTTTTGTAGCCCTTTGGGCATAGTTCCAAATTGCTCTCTAGAATGTTTGGATCAGTTCATAGTTCCACCAACAGTGTATTAGTGTTCCAACTCCCCCACATCCCCTCCAACATTTATCATCTTCCTGTTCTGTCATGTTTGCCAATCTGATAGGTGTGGTGTGGTATGTCAGAGTTCCTTTCATTTGTATCTCTCTAATAAAAAATGATTTAGAGCATTTTTTTTCATATGACTATAGATATCTTTAATTTCTTCTTCTGAAAAATGCCTATCCATATCCTTTGACCATCTATCAATTGGGGAATGACTTGCATTTTGGTACATTTGACTCAGTTCTCTATGTGTTCTAGAAATGAGGCCTTTATCACCAACATTAATTGTAAAAATTCTTTCCCAGTTTTCTACAACCTTACAAATTTTGGTTGCATTGGGTTTGGCTGTGCAAAAACTTTTCAGTTTAATGTAATCAAAACTATCCATCTTGCACTCCATAATGCTTTCTATCTTTTCTTTAGTCAAAAATTCTTCCCTTCTCCATAAATCTGATAAATACACGATTCCTTGCTCCACCAATTTGTCCATAGTATCAATCTTTATACCTAGATTGTGTACCCATTTGGATTTGTCTTGTGTATGGTGTCAGGCATTTGTCTATGCCTAGCTTCCACCACACTTTCATCCAGTTTCCCAGCAATTTTTGTCAAACAGTGAGTTGTTATCCCAGAAGCTGAGGTCTTTAGGTTTATCAAACAGTAGATTATTATATTCATTTTCTACTGTGTCTTGAGTACCTAGGATATTTCCACTTGTCTACCCTTCTGTTTCTTAGCCAGTATCAAGTGGCTTTGATAACTGCTGCTTTATAATACAATTTGAGATCGAGTAGCGCTAAGGAACCTTCCCTAGCATTTCTTTTCATTCCCTTGATATTCTGGACCTTTGGTTGTTCCACATGAATTTTGATACTATTTTTTCCAGGGCTAGAAAATAATTATCTGATAGTTTAATTGGTGTGGCACTGAATAAGTAAATTAATTTAGGTAGAGTTGTCATTTTTATTATATTGTCTCAGCCTGCACATGAGCAACTGAAGCTTTTCCACTTATTTATATCTGACTTTTCATGTGAAAATTATGTTGTAGTTGTGTTCATGGAGTGCTTGGGTTTGTTTTGGCAGGTAAACTCCCAAATATTTTATGGTATCTACCCTAGCTTTAAATGGGATTTCTCTTTCTATCTTCTGCTGTTGTACTTTATTACTAATATAGAGAAATGCAGAAGATTTCTGTGGATTTATTTTCCAATCTGAAACTTTTCCAAAGGTGTTTATTGTTTCAAGTAGTTTTTTACTTGAATCTCTGGGATTTTCTAAGTATATCATCTGCAAAGAGTGATAACTTAGTTTCTTCTTTGCCTATTTTAATTCCTTCAATTTCTCTTTTCTTGTCTAATTGCTATAGCTAACATTTCTAGTATCATATTGAATAATAGTAATGATAATGGACATCCTTCTTTCACCCCTGATCTTATTGGAAATGCATCTAGCTTATCACCATTGCATACAATGCTTGCAGAAGGTTTTAGGGAGATACTGCTTATTATTTTTTAGAAAGTTCTCTTTATTCCTACACCCTCCAATGCTTTTAATAAGAATGGCTGTTGTAGTTTGTCAAAAGCTTTTTCTGCATCTATTGAGATAATCATGTGGTTTCTGTTAGTTTTGTTGTTGATATGATCAATAGTGCTAATAGTTTTCCTCATATTGAACCAGCCCTGCATTCCTAGTATGAATCCTACCTGATCATAATATATTATTCTCATGATAAGTTGCTCTATTCATTTTGCTAAAATCTTATTTAAAATTTTTGCATCTATATTCATTAGAGAAATTAGTCTATACATTTCTTTCTCTGTTTTGTCTCTTCCTGGTTTAGGTATCAAAACAGCATTTGTATCATGAAAAGAATTTGGGAGGACTCCTTCTTCCCCAATTTTCAAAAATAATTTATATAGTATTGGAATTACCTGTTCTTTAAATGTTTAATAAAATTCACTTGCAAATCCATCTGGCCCTGGAAATTTTTTTTTCTAGGGAATTCATTGATGGCTTGTTCAATTTCTTTTTTTCTGAGATGGGATTGTTTAAGTATTCAACTTCCTCTTCTGTTAATCTGGGCAATTTGTATTTTTTGAAATACTCATTCATCTCCTTTAGATTGTCAAATTTATGGACATAAAGTTGGGCAAAATAATTTCTAATTATTGTTTTAATTTCCTCCCCATTGGAGGTGAGTTCACTCCTTCCATGTTTGACTTTAGTAATTTGGTTTCTTTCTTTTTTAAATCAGATTGACCAAAGATTTATCAATTTTATTAGTTTTTTTCATAAAACCAACTATTGCTTTTATTTATTAATTCAATAGTTTTCTTAATTTCAATTTTATTCATGTCTCTTTTGGATTTCACTTTTTCTAATTTGGTATTTACTTGGAGATTTTCAATTTATTCTTTTTCTAGTTTTTTCAGCTGCATGCCCAAGTCATTGATCTCCTCTTTCTCTGTTTTACTCATGTAGGCATTCAAAGATATAAGACTTCCCCTAAGAACTGCTTTTGCAGTGTCCTATAAGATTTGGTAGGTTGTCTCATTATTATCATTCTCTTGAATGAAGTTGTTGATTTTTTTCTATGATTTCTTGTTTAACCCACTCCTTCTTTAGGATTAGATTATTTAGTTTCCAAATGATTTTTGGTTTATCTTTCCATGGCTATCTATTACATATAATTTTTATTGCATTATGATCTGAGAAGGATGCATTGACTATCTCTGCCTTTCTGCAGTGGATTGTGAGGTTTTTATGCCATAGAATACAGTCAATTTTTGTATATGTGCCATGTACCACTGAGAAAAAAGGTATATTTCTTTCTATTTCCACTCAGCTTTCTCCAGAGATCTATGATATCTACCCTTTCCAGAGCTTTATTTACCTCCTTTACCTCTTTCTTCTTTATTTTGAGGTTATATTTATGAAGTTCAGAGAGGGGGAGGTTGAGATCCCCTAGTAGTATTGTTTTGCTGTATATTTCTTCCTTCAACTACCCCAATGTCTCCTCTAAGAATCTGGATGCTATACCACTTGGAGCATACATGTTTAGTAATGATATTGCTTCATTGCTTATTGTACCTTTTAGCAGGATATACTTTCCTTCCTTATCTCTTTTGATTAGATCTATTTCTGCTTTTGCTTTTCTGAGATTAGGATTGCTACCCCTGCTTTTCTTACATCAGCTGAGGTACAATATATTCTGCTCCAACCTTTATCTTTACCCTGTGTGTATCACCTTACTTCAAATGTGTTTCTTGTAAACAACATATTGTTGTATTATGACTTTTAATACATTCTGCTATCCATCTCCGCTTTATGGGAGAGTTCATTCCATTCTCATTCACAGCTATGATTACAATCTGTGTCTTCCCCTTCATCCTCTTTCCCACCATTTGTGCTTTTAGTTCTCCCATCTCCATTCCCCTCCTCAGTAGAGTTTTTACTTTTCACCCTAACCTCCCGCAGTCTTCCCTTCCTTCTTTCAGCCCCTCTCCCTTTTACTCCCTTTATATCCTTACTACTTCCCTCCCTTTTAGCTTCCTCTCCTCTTTCTTCCCCCTTCCCCTCCAACTGCTTATAGAGCTAATTAGATTTATATACTTAATTAAGTTTATTGTTCCCTCCTTGAACCAAATCAGATGAGAGTACCTCTCAACATTCATCCCCCTCCCCTCTTTCCCTCTACTATAATTTTGTACTTCTTCCTGTGATGTAATTTACTATTTTCTGCTTCCTCCTTTTCACATCTCATGTTATAATCTCTTTGCACGTTTAAATCATATTTTTATCATCACATCATTTACTTTATATCCATTCCATCTATGTATATCTCTTTTATATTTCATAATAGATGTGCAATTCTCAGGATTAACAATTATTATCTTCCCTTATAGGGAGGTAAACTGTTTGCCCAAATTGAGTAATAAATCTTTCTTTTCCCCTTTTTACCTTATTATGTCTCTCTTGCGACATGCATTGGAAGATCAAATTTCCTACTGAGTTCTGCTCTTTTTGTCAGGAAGGGCTGGAACTCCCTAATTTCTTTGAATGTCCATCTCTTTGCCTGAAATGTTATGCTGAACTTTGCTAGGTAATTGATCCTTGGTTGTAGTCCCAGGTCCTTTGCCTTACAGAATATTGTATTCCAATTCCCTCGATCTTTTAATGTAGAAGTTGCAAGGTCCTGTGTGATACTGACTGTTGCTCCTCGATATTTGAATGGTTTCTTTCTGGCTGTCTGTAGTATTTTCTTCTTCACTTGATAGTTCTGGAATTTGGCAACAATATTTCTTGGAGTTTTCAGTTTGGGATCCCTTCCAAGAGGTGAACAGTGGATTCTTTCGATGACTATTTTGCCCTCTGGATCTTGCACTTCTGGGCAGTTTTCCTTGATGATTTCTTGGAAGATATTATCCAGACTCTTTTTGTTCATTGTGGCTTTCTGGTAGGCAAATCATTCTTTAATTTTCTCTCCTGGATCTATTTTTCAGGTCAATTGTTTTTCCAATTAGATATTTTACATTTTTTTTCTATCTTTTAATTCTTTAGATTTTGTTTGACTGATTCTTGATATAGAGTCATTAGTTTCTACTTTCCCAGTTCTAATTTTTATCAAATTGTTTGGCATCTCCTTTTCAATCTGTCCAATTATTCCTTTTAAGTAATTATTTTCTCCAGTTAGTTTTTATACTTCCTTTTCCATTTGTCCAATTTTCCCAGTTAGGTTTTTTGCTTCCTTTTCCATTTGTTCAATTTTCCTTTTTAAGGAGATGTTCTCATCAGTGAATTCTTTTTTCATACTTTTACAATCATTCCCAGTTTTTCTTCTATCTCCTTCTTCAGCTGTTCCAGGAGAGCTGTTTGTGCATGTGAGCAGTTTATAGTTCCTTCTGAATTTTCAGGTGGAAGTGCAGTCTCACTTCTGACTTCTTTGGTATTCTTCTTTTGGTCCTTGTCCCCATAGAAAGATTCTATGTTTTTTCCCTTTGTTTTGCTTTTTATTGCTCATGATGCAAACTGTGAGTGGTGGCTTCTGGTTCTTTCAGTTAGAAGCTGCAGAACTTGGTGTTGAGCTGTTAGGTGTAAAAAAGCTAAGAGCAGATGCTTTTTTATCTTTTTGCTTTGTATTTCCTGGATCAGCCCTGGGGCTAGCTTGTTAAGTGTGGGAGAGGGGTGGTCTGGTCCTGGGAGATCTCCTCAGCTGAGCAGAGGCAAAGTCAAGATCAGGGGTTGGTGATTCTGGCTTCCTCATTGTCTTCCCATTTTCCCTGGCGTGCTGAGGCACACCTGGGTCCTACTGCAAGTTTCCATCACCCTAGGACCCCTCTCCTTCCAGTTCACCTCTACCACAGTAAGTGGAATCCCCCTGAGCTATTTTCCTAGTCTCAAGTGTTAAGAGATTGTTTGCTCCTTCACTGTTTCCACTGATCCAGAATTTTTCTAGGGAAATATTTTATGGTTCTTTTCAGATCAACAAGGGGAGAGGAGAGAATATTTACTGATCACTCTGCCATTCTGGCTTCAGGAAGTTCAAGTAGGTGACTTACAGACGTTTAATCTGCAAGGTGAAAGTCTCAGTAGCAGCTGTGGCTGATATCTGGGCCTCAGAGGCTGTCACTCACTCAGCTCTGCTGGTCTCTCACCCTGGGCTACCCCTCTGCCATCTCTGCTGCTCTACATATTTTCTAATTGTATTTTAATTTGATCCACTGGTAGGCAATGTGTTTGATATCTCTACTCTAAGTAACTCTCTAAGATTAATTTATGGAGAAGAGAACAGCCTGCTTTGATTTCACCAAAAGTTCCCTATTTGAGTGGAATAACAGATTCAGTTCATTTCCAATCCATAATTATTTAACCTAGGTAATAAGTCACTTAACCTTGGTAGGTCTGTTTCTTCATCTACAAAATGAAAGTGTTGGATTCAGTTACCTTCAAACCCTCCTGGTTTTAGATGAAGAAAATATAAAATGTAAGTTCCAAAATTTACACTGTCTCTTATTTGCTAGGAGGCTTCGGGTATGTCCCTCTCTGGATTTCAGTTCCTTCATCTATGTAGCCCAGAAGGATGGATACAATCATTTTAGTTCATGATTTTTCATGTTTTGAACTGATTCAGAAAGGGTTTAATCAGATATGGGATCCTAGACCAAAAACAGCAAGAAAGCTAAAATAACAACTTTACCTTACTATTAGAATGCTTTACAGTTCATGCAGCCTTAATTCACTTCACTGCCACAATGTCTTCTAATCAATCTTGTGAACTTCTTCTACTTTATAATGTGAACCCATATATTCAGCCAGGTTATTTTTTCCCACCCTTCCTTCCTCCAATCCTAAGGCTATGCTTTACAGATGCTTTAAAAATAATACTTTCCTCATTAATGCTTCCATTTTTAAAAAGTGCTTTCTTCAAAAACAACTTTTGAAGCTTGTCTGTTATATTTCTTAGAACATATGAGAGTATATTATGTGAATTGACTAATGTGGACCTCTTAAACTGGAACTAATACAATTAAACCTATCTAGAGGAATCTCTTACAGGTTCAAATATAAGTTGCTTTTGAAGTGGCAAAAGGCTCAATAATAAGAGATATTACTTATCAAAGATGAAGTTAATGCCTGTCGGTGAAGACTTGCTTCTTCAGAAATCACTTTATTACCCCATCTTTCCACTAGTGGAACTATACATAGGAAGGGTAGAGGGACAGATATGAGAATTGCAGAATCATTACCTCTACAAACATTTAATCATTGTTCCTTCCTCCACCCCATGCTCCCAGCCTTCAAAGTTAATTAAGGAATTAGGACCTCAAACCTAAGTCCTGGGGTTAATGATCCCAGAAACAATACTCTAATACTGACAGTTCTTTCTGAAGATGTCATAGTTCTGTCCAACATCATATTTTATTTCCAGTTTTACTCCATAAGCTCCATAGGCCCTGTTGTTTGAATGGGGCCTTTGTGCCCAGTTGCAGTTGTGGTTAATGGTGCTATTTGTGCATTTGTGTTTGTAATTTTCAAAATATTTAAATATATTTTTGTATATTTCTTGAATAGTCAATAAATTATATAATCAATGCCATTAAAGTTTACCTAACACTATGGCAATGGGTTTTGATAGTGAAAAATGTTTAGGCTTCCAATATATTTTTAAATGACAGAGTCCTTGATTTAAAAAAAAAACAAACAACAAAACATTTTCTATTTTGGTAGTGATGGTGCAGAATACCCACTTTACACACTTAAACAGAATAAAGAAAGAGTGTTTTGATGACATAAAGACAAGCAAAGTAAGATTATTATTTTTGCTGTTTTTCTGGACTGAGTTTTAGACAAGTATCTTTGATTGATTCTTACATTTGATTGGATCAATGAAGAATCTTTGATTGCAAACTATACATGTATACATATACATATATATATATATATATATATATACATACATACATATATATTATTTCTTGGAGAGTGAAGCAAAGCTGAGAGAAGGAAAGAGAGAAGCAGAAATGAGAGAAAGAAGTGTGAGTGGGCTAGGGAAACTTGCTTGTAGGGAGGCCTAACAGAAAGATTGTTTATGATGCCAGTGCTTTCTGTTGTTCTGTGTTAATTCCTCAGACAGACATCCTGACTGTTGATTTGTGCTGATTTCTCAGACAGAAGTCCTGTCTGTTGGTGTGTACTGATTTCTCAGAAGCCCTCTCTGGCAGTCTGTGTTAATTTCTCAGACAGAAGCCCCTTCTATTGGTCTTTATAAGTGAATCGAAATGATGACACTGGTTATGTGTGTAAATATTATTATAGCCCTGTTAAGCTTTGTTTTCCTAGAAACAGAAACTGAGGATAGGAGTCGCTGGAGTCTGCTATAAGGCAGAAGCAAGACAAGTATGCAGTGGAACATTCCCCATGAGCTGAGACAAGGAGCAGGTACAGACAGTTGCCTGCATATGAACCCAGGGAAGACTTGGGAGTGGTCGACCCATGGAGAAGGAGTCATAGGATTTGGAAGGCAGCCTGGAGTCAAGATGATAGAGGACTTTACTTGGATACTGTGTATTGATTAAGGAGATTGTTCTTACAACGACCTGGTACATGGTGTGGCATTTTCTGTTACCCCTTAAGGATGCATCGTACTAGAGAAGACCCTAACCTGAGACCCATTGACTTAGGGATGCAATGATACATGCTATGCACCATATGACATTCTGAGTGTTATGAGATATGTATATGTATTAGATGATATGTTTGGCTTAAGGATGTTGCTATGAATGTTGTGCTTTACTTTGTCAAACAATGTTAAGTATATTGCTAAATAGAGAGTTCATTATACCATGAAATTAGATCCTTAAAATTATTCACAACAGAATTCCTCATGTGTGCTGCTGTGATTGGCATTACAAAGTAGGAAAGAGAGACTCAGAAAATGCTAACCATTTTAAGAAATTTGGAGAAAAGGAAGATCATTTTCAACTAAAAGGATATAGAAAAGATTAAAAAGTTCCATATCATCTAAAACAAATGATGAAAAGTAGGCTGAAAGATTTAAAGTTGACTCAAATCCACTGATGTACCTTTAAGGAGTTTGCAAGGTAAAATAGTCACAACAAAGATATGAATGCTGGCATGTAGATGGAAAAATAGCAGCATCAAAGAAATCCAATTTGACAAATATTTATTAAGTACCTGCTGTGAATGGAGCAAGGGACATGATAAGTCAATAAACATTTATCAAACAACTAACATTTCATGCATTATGCTTTTTATATAGAGGAACGAGTGCTGTCTTTGGAGTGAGAACACCTGGATCCCAGTCATGCCACTTTATTCTTGTGACCCTGAGAAAATCATGTATCTTCTCTAGGATTCAGTTTCCTCAGCTGGCAAATGTGGGAGTTGAACTGAGGTGATTTCTAGATTCAAATAATAGGATCCTTTAAAATTGTAAGATTTAGAGTCAAAAGAGATCCTAGATAATAAAATATTCATTTCACTTATGAGGGAACTGAGGGCCATAGAAGTTAAATGATATAAAAGATCACACAAACAGTGAGTTTTGTAGTCAATATTTAAACCCAGGTCTTCTGTCTCCAATTTTTTCAGTTCTTTCAACTACAATATCTTTTAATTTTCTACTTCAAAAGGGTGAATTTTAAGTAGTATGGAAGATGATTATTTCATTGGTGAGATAGGAAAGAGGATGATATATAGAATAGGTAGAATAAAATGTTCTCAAATATGTAGTTGAGAACCTACTTTATGAACGATTTTGCTATATAAAGACTTTTCCTCAAGGATTTTTATGGACTAGGATAAAAGTATTGTATAGGCCCATGAAAAAAATAGTATAAAGTAATGTAGAGGATTCCCTCAAAGGTTCTTCTGAAATAAACTTCTCCTTGATATAGGAACAACTACCCAGAAATCAAGGATCACCTCAGGATCTCCATTTCTACTACTGTTGTCTGAATTTGGGATATCTTTCCTTTTCTTCTATCCCTTTTTATTTTTCCTTCCTTCTCTTCTAGTTGATGCCTAGATTTTCCTCTCACTCAGTGTATACTTCTTGATTCACTTGAGTTTACTCTAGTCCAAGGTGGGACAATCCATGTCCTGCTGCAGCAGGGCCAGTCATATCCTGGGACCCATTTAAAAATATAAAGGAGTGAGTGGGAAAGTAGGGGAGATACTGTACAGGGAATTACATTAAAAGTGAGTTTCATACCCTTCAGGAGCTTTGACACCTTGGATTTCCTGTTACTGCCTCCCAAACTACATCAGCCCTCATCCCAGTCTTTACCCCCAGTACTAATGTAGCATTTCCCAAAGGCTTTATAATCTACACCAATATAACTTAAATTTCAGCGAATCTTTTGTCAAAATTAAATGAGGAGAGATGCCCTTGGCATGAAAAAAAATTTTTGGAATGAATTTTTTTATATAAACATAAATTGTGAGATTCTTTGAAAAATATTAGTTCAATGAAATGCAATGTGTTAAATGGATAGAAGGAAAACCTTGAAATCAGGAGGATCTGGATTCAAGATTGGTGTCTTAAACGTACTAACTGTCCATGTGACCCTGGTCTTCTCATTTAACTACTAAGTGTCCGAGACAAATTTCTAATAATATATATTGTAGAACAGTTGCTGATCTACATTAGTGAAGAGAATTTCCTTATAGGGAGCACCACAAACCAATGCAATCACAGGTATGGGGTGAAACAAAATGGTTAGGAGGGCAATAAGTATACTTCTATGGTTTGGACTGAATAGCTTAGCCCCAAATATTACATACTTTCTATGGGAAAATATATCTCAATTAAAAAAAACTGTCTTAAAAATACATTTGGAATGATTGGATCATAGATTTGTAAGTGGAAAGGACTTGAAAGGTCATTTAGTTTAGGAAATCCTTATAAATACAAGGAAACCAAGGTCCAGAAAATGTACATGACTTGCCTAGGTAGGATCACACAACTAAGAAGTATTTGAGGCAGAATTTGAACCCAGGTCTTCCGATTTTGGAATCAAAGCTTTATGTACTGCACCATGTTTCTGTCTTTTATATGGAAGTAAAACCCTTTCATAAAGCAGGAGTTTTCTGTGGATAGCTGTATGTGTGGCAATAAGTATGTCAATAGATGATACATGGATAGATAGAATAGATAGATAAATAGATCAATAGAATGGTAAATGAATGAATATATAAATAGCAAATAAATCTTTAAAACACATAAATGATAAAGAGCTATGGGAATTCATAGGAACTATTCACTACATACAGAGATGGTTAAGAAAGAGATAATGACATTTATATTGTCTTTAATGGGATCGAGAGGTAAAGATTTATATTCATTTTGGAAAGGTATTATGGGAAACTTGAGATTTTAAGATGCTCTCAAAATACTTAATGACAGCTGTCATGACCAGTAGATAAAATAAGTAGAAGATAGCATTCCAGATACTCTCTGAGTTTCAGAAATTTAGAGTGGAACAAAGAGGGGAATGTTGACATGGGAGAGGATATTTTCAATGATCTTTGATGATTTAGAGAGAAGAGGAGGTATACTACAGAACTGAAGATTAACAATGTTATAGGTTTCAAAAAGAAATAAAAAAGAAAAGGGAAGATTCCCTAGGATCTAAGAGAGAAAAGCGAAAGAGAAAAGGAGGTCATTCAATATAATCCACCAACTCATTCAGAGCAGGGGCATTTCTAACCAAAACATTTAAGAAGGCACTGTGCCCTAATGCTTTCCTGGGAAGAGGAGTCTACATCTCAGTCACTCAATCTTATATTTCACCTACACGAATTTTCTTGACCACTCTTCCTTCTCTTATTATTTCTTTCTTTGGTGACTAAGGGTTACTAGTAAGCTTTTACAGATGAGAAACTTTTGAAGATTCTCTGATACTTTGTTCCCTAAGATAAATCATCATTGATTTCCTATCCCTTCTTTTTATTCTATCCCTTTATTCATCTTCTTTTCAGACCCATCTTCTCCAGTATCTTCTCTCGGATCTGCCTGGTCTTCACACAATACACAATGGGGTTCATGAGAGGTGGCACCAATAAGAAGACATCAGCCATGAGGATGTGGATCAGAGGAGAAACTTGATGGGCAAAGCGATGGAGCATTGCTGCACTCAGCATGGGCACATAGAAGATGAGAACAGCACAGATGTGGGAGATGCAGGTGTTGAGAGCTTTGAGTTGTTCTTTGGGGGCTGCAATGCCTAACACTGTTTTTAGGATCATAATGTAGGAGAAAGTGATAAAAATCAAGTCAAGCATGGTGGAAAGAGCAGCACATAGACCATAGATAATGTTCACCCTGTTGTTGGAGCAAGCCAGCTTCATGACATCCTGGTGGAGACAGTAAGAGTGAGAGAGGTGAGTCTTCTGACAGTATGTTAGCCGTCTAAGAAGGAAGGGAAGGGGAAGTATCAAGACAATGTTTTTAGCAACCAGAACAAGTCCTACCTTGGCCACACGTGAACTTGTCAGTATGGTGGTATATCTCAGAGGGTTACAGATGGCCACAAAGCGATCAAAAGCCATGATAGAAAGCACTGATGCTTCAGTGACTGTGAACAAGTGGATAAAGAACTCTTGGGTGAAGCAGGCAGTGGCACGGATCTCTTGGATGTCAAACAGTAATAATCCCATTGTAGTGGGTAAAGAAGAGAGAGATAGACCCAAATCTGAGACAGACAGCATGGAGAGGAAGTAGTACATGGGCTCATGAAGGCTGGTTTCAGTCTTGATGAAGAAGAGAATAGTACAATTGCCCAGAATGGCAAAAATATACACTGAGGAAAATGGGATGGAGATCCAGATGTGGACATGCTCTAGTCCTGGAATCCCAATCAGGAGGAAGGTCAAATCATCATAATTTGTAGCATTTATACTGGACATGGTAAACAGCAAGAGGGATAGATGCTTGCCTGAGAATGTTCCCAAAATGAAGCCAAGGAAAGTTATGGAAGGTCTACTACTTCACAGGGATGAAAGAAGCTTCTTGGAGTCATTTGATCATTCTCTTCACATTTGAAATTAACTAAATTGTGAACAAAAATACAAATGAAAAACAAACAAAGAAGTAAATCAAAAGGAACCCTTTTTCTTCTCTCAAATATCTAATCCACTTTTTGATCAATGTCAAACATAAGATCATATAGGAAGAGCTAGAAGGTATTTTAGAGGCCATTTAGTATAACTCCTCATTTTACAGATAAGAAAATGGAGGCCCATAGAAGTTAATTGACTGACCCAAGGTCACACTGAAGAATCTGAAACCAATTCTTCCACTTGTAGAGTCAGCACACTTCCTACTGCAACAAAAGAATTGTCTCCAAAATTAAGATCTCTGTTGAAGACTCTTACAGCATCCTCATGCTTAAAGGTTTCCTCAGGTGACCCTTAAAATATCTGCTTGGGCAAGAGTAGAGAAGTGGTGATAGGAATGATAAGTTTTACTCTTGGTGATTCCCTGAGCATTGAGAGGAAGTAGACCATAGAAAACAGAACACAGGACTTAAGAATCAACAACTGGTCCATTTTCCCCTCTGTCACTTACTATCCAGGTAACTCTGGGTGAATCACTTTGAGAAATAATTTTCTCATTTGTAAAATTGGCATACAAGTACCTATTAACAGGATTTTTGTCAGAATAAAATGAATTGATCTTTGAAAACCAAAAATTTCATATAAATGCAAATGACTATTATAAATATATTTGTTTCAATTTTGACTCTTTTTATGAAAAGATATTAGATTTTTTTAATCGAGTGTCAATTGGTATTTAATTCAATTAGTCAAATTCAACAAAGATCTACTAAGTGCCTACATTGTGCAGAATGTTCTCCTTGAGAAGAGTTAGAGGAAAAGATATTATACTTTAAAAGTATCTGAAGGATGATCATATGGAAAGGTGAATGGATTTGTTTGTTATTTTTGTTTGTCCTGAGAAAGCAGAATTAAGGCCAATGAGTGGAAGTTACAGGGAGAGATTCAAGACTGACATAATTTCTTAAAAATTAAATCTGGCTCCATGTGGAATAAATGCCTTATGACATTCCTGACACTGGAGATATTAGAATATGGTTGGCAGGCTGCTTTTTTGTGATATTATAAAAGGAATTTATGCTTTAAGTGAAGTTGGATAAACTAATAATATTCCTGGTGGCAAATTTTGGCAGCTTCCAAATACCTAAAAATAACCAACAACATAACCATAATTATGCACAAGAATGTGGCAATCTTTCATAGATTAAGAGATAACCTATACTTTCATTACATATGCAAACTCTAAAATATTTCTCAGAATTAAAGAAATAAAACTTACTTGGAGAAGGACATCATTTCAGATGAAATTACTGCTCCTAATCACCTAAACAGAATATTAAATCATTTAAAAATCAAGAATAAGGTTGTAAATAGATATTGACATTCCATTTGCTCAAAATTTCAAGCTCCAATGAAATAATAAGTTTTGAAATTATAAATGTTATTTAAGAGAAGAAATCAAAGCCATGTGCAACAGGATGATACATGAACCATTCCTGGCTTCCTGTCACCCACTAAGGTATTCTGAAGAAAATTTCTATGAACCTATAGCAAATTGACTCACATCCCCAAAATTTATTTGATCATAAAAGGCACTTGATATTTATTCTCCTGGACAATGGTCCAGAAAACAGGAAAGATAAAAGAAAATATCATAGCACATTGAGTTGTTTTAGAGTCATTTCTATCTGTAATTCATCCAAAGAGAAAAGAAGAATATGATGATAATGTTAATAATGACATTTTATAGCATTTAAAAATATTTTGTAAAGATGATTTTATTGGATCCTCTCAACAACTGTGAAAGATAGGCACTATTATTTTCCTGATTATATACATGAAGAAATTAATTTCAAAGAGATAATTTTTTTAGGTTTGCTTTAAATCCTGTGATTGCTACTCCAATCACAAAATAGTGCCTAAGCTCCCGTGATTGCTGTGATAAAGGGAATGACACAATCATAGTTTCAAAGAGTGCCTAGAGTTTTTTGAGGTTAAAGCAATCTAGATCAATCTTTGACCCAATTCAAAAATTCTGTCTACATTATTACCCACTTATGGTAATCCAGTCTCAGTTTGTATATCTCCATTGCTCGGGAATCCAGAACTTACTAGAAATCTATTCTACTTTGAAAGAACACTGGTTGTTAGGAAATTCTTACATAACCAAAGTTGGCCTTCCAGTAACTTTTACCCTTCAACTTCTCCCCTCTTGAACGGGACAAAAAGAAAATTACTCTCTTTTCCACATTATATATCCCACCCTAAGTTTTACCTTCTATAGGTTCAATATCCTTGAAGTTAATACAATTAGACATAATATTTTTATTTTATTTTCTTCCAATTCATAAAAACCAGAATGTTACTCCCTCTATGCTGTGTGCTTTTATGCTAATGTAGCTTTTGATCATTTTTTTTTTATCCACTAGTATGTTCTTTGAGTCCAAAAGGTTGTCATCCTGTGGTTCAGTGATCACATAAACTATAAGGGTCATCACACTATTGACTTGTATAAAATCTGTGGTTAATCAGTCAGTCAGCAAGCATTTTTTTTACCATGCTGAAAGATTGTCAGTCTTTTAAATGAAAGCCATACAAGGCTTTATGCCCACTTCCCTCCCTACATGAAAGATAGTGGCATGAAGTGGAATGAACACCAAATTTAGAGTCAAAAGACCTTGAGTACTGGAGCCAACAATTTGTGATATGGGAAAAGGAAAGAAACAAGCATTTATTAAGTGCCTATTATGTATCAGGCACTTATACTAAGTGCTTTACAAACTCCATCCCTTTCAGTTCTCACTAGGAAATAGGGACTATTATTCTAATTTTACAGTGAGGAAACTGAGGCAGACAAAGTTAAGTTACTTCCCCAGGTTCACATCGGTAGTAAGTATCTGAGCCTGAATTTCAACTAAGGTCTTTCTGAATTCATGTCAAATGCTCTATTAATTGTGCTGCTTACAGCTTGTGAAAGAGAGCAAATAATTTTTTCAAACTTTTATCATATAGATGAAATATTTGCATGTGACTCACAAGGTTGTTAAAAGGAAAACACTTTGAATATTTGAAAATCTCATTGAAATATGTGTTATCGATTTAATAAATTAGAGAAAAAAATTCCTATAATTGGTGATTCATATTCATATATTTATGTATATGCACATATATAGATATGTGTGCATATACTTATGACATATATGTATTTTGATTCCAAGTTCAGTGCACTTTTTAAAAATGACAGTTTATTAAAATTATTTCTTGTGTGTAACTTGTTTTATGTTGCTTTTCACTCAAATGGGAATGGGATTGACTTATGGCTTCACTGATACAGGAAACTCCTTCTACCAATGATCATCACTTTCTGTTCAATTTGTATTATATATATATATATATATATATATATATATATATTTGCATGATTATTTATATTCTGATTTAAACGCATAAAATATATTTAAACAAACATCACAAGTGCTGACTGTACATTTTATTAGCAAGGAAACTAATGGAAACACAAACATAAATATAACCCTAGTTCCAAAACTCATTGGTATGAGATTTTCTCCTCGTTGACAGAGATGACTGCCTAGTCCTGCAGGAAAAGCAATGCATAGTTGGTGAGAGTTGGAGAGAGGAGAGCTCTTAAGTCTCTTCAGTCCTCTTCATTCTTTACAGTTATATAAATAATTATTTACAGCACTTTAACTATGAGAAAGATCACAATTAGACAGTCATAGCTAACCTAAATATTGTTGGCTCTATTAGGTTAAAAACCCTTTTATTTTTACTTATCTAAGCTATGTATCTCTACCAGTACCTAACACAATGATTTGCATGTTTGATAATTATTTGTAGAAGGAAAGAGGGAAGGAAGGAAAAGAAGGGAAGGAGGATAGGTGAGTTGCCCTCATGTAATGTATTATATATGGATGTATAAGGAAAGGAAGGGAAGGTATTAAGTTTTCTTAAGTACCAACTATTTGCCTCTCACTGTGATAAACATGTAACAAATATCTCATTTGAGCTATTGCATAACTATGAGGTTGATGCCATAAATTTACCCATTTAATAGATGAGGAAACTGAGGGAAGTGATTTACCTTGGGTTACCCCCTTAGTAAGTGTCTGATGCTGGATTTGAACTGAGGTTTTCTTGACTCAAGACCTAGAGCTCTATTAACTTCACTAACAATAACTTCAATGTAAATGACTTATAGCTATAAAGTGGTATAGAAAGGGCAGCTATTTGGATTTTATGGTAGAAAATCAAAGCTCTGGTTTTTGTCAAATTATAGAAATATCCTATCCAAGGCAGGATCAGAAAATTTACCTCAGCTGGCTGACAGTTCAATGATGACTTCATTACCCAGAAGCAGTCTATGCCTCTGAAGGATTTCTTTTTGTTGTTTCCTTTAGAAAGTATAATAGCTTCAAGGATACTTGGAGTTGAAATGAAAGTTGGAGTATCAAATATCTTGGAGTAAAAAAAGACAAATATGGATTGTAGGCAATATGGGATATGAGGTGGGAGTCAGAAGAGAGGAGACATAAACAAGTCTAGAATTCCTTATATCCCTCCCCTATAGTCTCTCTCACCACATAGGATTTCCTATTATTTCCAAGAAGGATCTCAGAGAACCTACACTTCCTAACTTTTGGTCCCTCTCTGCCTATTTTCACCCCAACTCCACTCAGTACTCCCATTTTGTGGTCTTCTAGGCAAGATCAAGGGCAAGATCCTGATAAGAAATACCTCAATAATACCATCAACAATTGCCACCTCCATATATCATCTCACAGAGGCTCATTTTCTTACATCATTATGAGATAGGTAATGTAAACATCATATTTTTACTCTAGAAAAGAAGGGGAAATGAAGTTCATTGAGGTAAAACTGCCATAAAACTACTCAGTGTCAGAGACAAGCTATGAACTCAGTTCTCCAGATCCCAAGCTGGTCATACTTCCCATGACCTCATATATCTCTTTAATGTCATTTGATAATTTCAGTTTGCTCCCTTTGTCAGGATCTAAGAGAAAAGATCTGAAAGAAAACAGGCATTGTCCTACTCAGAATTCAGTCCCTTCTCTTTCCTTTCCCTTCAAAGTTATAAGCCTTTTTGCTTCTTATGTAAAGGTATATCTCTCCATCAATCATTTCATTTCATTCATTTCTCCCTTTGTTACCTGCTCAAACCACTAAAAAGTCAACAAACCCTAGAAGACATTTGGAAATGCACAAGTTTTCCACTTCTACATCCCCATCCTTACCTATAACCAGTGATGTCCCTTACAGCCTAGCTTTATTCTGTTTCTCTAAGGTTGATGAGTCAACAGTTGTGACTCATCCTTCATGATTTCACCAGAGATGTAAAATACGATTTTATGACTCTTCAAGTCAGACCTTGGCTCATTTGGTATAGTCTCAAGGGACTGGATTTCCTTATGAGCTCCCCAGACAACATGTAGCTACTTCCCAACATAGGTTGCGGGGTAGCATGGGGAGAAATTAGTCCAAAGATTTTAACAAAGTACATTTCCTCTTAACAGGGCAATGGACAACCACAAGGACAGATGACTGTGTGTAATTTCACATGCAGTGACAGCATTATGTATTTTCATTTTTTAACTTATCTATAATAGAAGGTTCTATCTGGAGGGGATAAAGAAGCCCCCCCCCCTTGAAAAATAGTTACAATAAAAACTTTTAAAATTATAAACAATTATATGTCATTTTCCTTATCATTGTTGCATTTATAAGAATGTGTGAAAAAATTTTAAACAAATTACTGTATTTGATTTATTCTTTCATTTTTATCTAAGATGTCAGATCCTTATCACTGTACCTATTCAATAAAACAATTTATTGAAAAAGAAATTATCGAGGAAGGAGCCAAGATGGCAGAGTAGAAAGACTCATGTATGCTAGCTCCAAACCCACAGCCTATAAATGTCCTGTAAAAAAAACTACCCAAAAATTCTGGAGCAGTTGCAAGCTGCACAGCAACGCAGTGGAGGAGAGTTCCATTCAAGACAGCCCTGAAAAACTGACCCCAAAAGTCGATCATGCACCAGAGAGTGGAGCCCAGCCCTGCCCTGCCCTGCCCTCACAGCCCCAAGAGGAGAAGATCTGAGCAGGCTTCAGGGACAGAACCTCTGGCAGCTGCGAATGTCCCTCCACCCACAGGCGCTACAGGTCAGTGAGAGAGACTTCTGGGCTGGCTGAGAGGGGAGCGGGGTGTCTCCATAACTCAGGCCCCCACGGGAGGCAGCTGCAGAGACAGTGGCGGCCTGGAACTCCCAGAGCAGACAGGACCTCAGATCCATTACTGAAGGTCTCCACATAAACCCCCTGAGGGAACTGAGCCTGGGATGTAGCCCTACCCCCACCTGAGCACCAGAACTTAAGCTCACATTGAATAGCAGCCACACCCACCACTGAAAGCCCTGAGGCTGGGGAGCAGCATTTGAATCTCAGACCCCAAGCACTAGCGGGGTAGATCTACGCAGGGGTGGACAGGAATCTCAGAAGTCAAGTAACTGGCTGGGAAAATGCCCAGAAAAAGGAAGCAGAATAAGACCATAGAGAGCTACTTTATTGGGGAAGAGATGTTCCTTCCCCCCTTTATTTCTGATGACGAAGTACAATGCCTGCCATCGGAGAAAGACATGGAGGTTGGGGCCTCTCTATCCCAGACATCCAAGGTGGATGTCCGGTGGGCTCAGGCCATGGAAGAGCTCAAAAAGGATTTTGAAAATCAAATTAGACAGGTGGAGGAAAAACTGGGAAGAGAAATGAGAGAGATGCAAGAAAAGCATGAAAAACGGGTCAATACCTTGCAAAAGGAGACCCAAAAAAATGCTGAAGAAATTAACACCTTGAAAAATAGGCTCACTGAAAAGGCAAAAGAGGTTCAAAAAGCCAATGAGGAGAAGAATGCTTTCAAAAGCAAAATTAGCCAAATGGAAAAAGAGGTTCAAAAGCTCACTGAAGAAAATAGTTCTCTCAAGATTAGAATGGAACAGATGGAGTCTAATGACTTTCTGAGAAACCAAGAAATCACCAAACAAAACCAAAAGAATGAAAAAATGGAAGAGAATGTGTAATATCTCATTGAGAAAACAACTGACCTGGAAAACAGATCCAGGAGAGACAATTTAAAAATTATGGGACTACCTGAAAGCCATGATCAAAAAAAGACCCTAGACATCATCTGTCACGAAATTATCAAGAAAAACTGCCCTGATATTCTAGAACCAGAGGGCAAAATAAGTATTGAAAGAATCCATCAATCACCACCTGAAAGGGATCCAGAAAGAGAAACTCCTAGGAACATTGTGGCCAAATTTCAGAATTCCCAGGTCAAGGAGAAATTATTGCAAACAGCTAGAAAGAAACAATTCCAGTATTGTGGAAATACAATCAGGATAACAGAAGACCTAGCAGCTTCTACCTGAAGGGATCAAAGGGCGTGGAGTAGGATGTTCCAGGAGTCAAAGGAACTAGGACTCAAACCAAGAATCACCTACCCAGCAAAACTGAGTAGAATACTTCAGGGGAAAATATGGTCTTTCAATGAAACAGAGGACTTTCAAGCATTCTTGATGAAAAGACCAGAGCTGAAAAGAAAATTTGACTTTCAAACACAAGAATGAGAAGAAGTGTGAAAAAGTAAACAGGAAAAAGAAGTCATAAGGGACTTACCAGAAGTGAACTGTTTACATTCTTACACGGAAAGATGATATTTGTAACTCTTTAAACTTTTCAGTATCTGGGTAGTTGGTAGGACCACACACACACACACACACACACACACACACACACACACACACACACATACACACATGCATGCACATACAGGCAGAGAGTGAATTGAATAGGATGGAACCATATTTTAAAAGAAATTAAGGTAAACGGTGAGAGAGTAATGTAGTGGGAGGAGAGAAGGTGAAATGGAATGGGGTAAATTATCTCTCATTCAAGAGGCAAGCAGGAGATTTTTTAGTGGAGGGAAAAAGAGGAGAGCTGAGAAAAAAAACGTGAAGTTTACCCTCATCACATTCAACTAAAGGAAGGAATAAAATACACTCTCATTTTGGTATGAAAACCTATCTTACAATACAGGAAAGTGGGGGAGAAGGAGATAAGCAGGGTGTGGGGGATGATGGAAGGGAGGGCAATGGGAAGAGGGAGCAATTTGAAGTCAACACTTGGGGAGGGACAGGATCAAAAGACAGAATAGAAACAATGGGGAGCAGGATAGGAGGGAGGGAAATACAGTTAGTCTTACACATCATAACTATTATGGAAGTCATTTGCAAAACTACACAGATATGGCCTATGTTGAATTGCCTGCCTTCCCAAAGGGAATGGGTGGGGAGGGAGGGATGGGGAAAATTTGGAACTCAAAGCTTTAGGAATAACTGTTGAGTATTGTTCTTGCTACTAGGGAATAAGAAATATAGTTAATGGGGAATAGAAAGTCATCTGGCCCTACAGGACAAAAAAAGAAGATAGGGACAAGAGAAGGGAGGGATGATAGAAGAGAGGGCAGATTGGTGATAGGGGAAATTAGAATGCTCGGTGTATTGGGGTGGGGGGAGGGGATAAATGGGGAGAAAATTTGGAACCCAAAATTTTGTGAAAATGAATGTAAAAAGTCAAAAAATAAATTTATACAAATAAATAAATAGAAAATAAAAATCAAAAAAAAGTTATGGAAAAACTACTTTAGAGAGAGCCAGTATATGAGGATTCCTCAAGGTTTTTCCAGGACATATGTCATGCAGAAGGGAGGAAGTATTTCAAAAGAAACATTCAAAAGAGTTTGGATATTTTAGTTCAATTACAGATCTATGTTGACCCATACATATTCTTTGATAACTGACAGATTATCAAACTGAAGGTCTATAGAGCCATTGTCCTGACCTCATTGTTGCATGCCTGTGAATCCTGGACAGTATACCAGTGCCATGCTAGGAAATTGATTTGTGGTAGAATTTGAATCGAGTTGTCTTAGAATGATTTTGAAGATCATCTGGTAAGAAAAGATAACAGTCACTGAGTCTCTTACTCCAACTAAACTGCCAAACATTTAAATTCTGCTTCAGAGAGCACAGTTCTGTTGGGCTGGCCACATTGTTTCAAAGCAAAATGTATGTTTGCCAAAAAAGACTATTTTATTGGAAAACTCACAGAGGAAAAGCACTCACATAGTGCTCAGAAGAAGAAATACAAGGACACTCTCAAGGTCTCTCTTAGGAACTTCAGAGTTGATTGTGTGACATGGGAGGCACTGGCAAAGGATCACTCAGTATGGCATGTCCACATCAGAGAAGGTGCTGTGCTCTATGAGCAAAGCAGAATTGAAACAGCTTAAAGGAAATGTAGGATCTGCTGATTTAGATTATCCCCCAACAATGTTCACATGAACTATTTGTGCCTGACCTATGGTAGAGCATTCTGAGTTCATATTAATCTGATCAGCCATAGTTGGACACATTGAAACTTGGTTTTAGCATAATGGCGTCAATTTGGTCCTCTTTGATAATGAAGGACAACAACCAATTGACCAGTCAACCTATACTACATGATGGTGACAATATGTGCTAGTCTAGTTGATCTTATAACTAGATAAAAAAAAAAAAAAAAACGACTGCCTCTTCTGCTGTGTATTTTCTTTTCATGGAACAGGTTAGTCAAGAAGCATTTATGAAGTACTTATTATGTTCCAGGCACTGTGCTAAAATTTGGAATACAAATTTAAGCAAAAAGAAAGAAAATCCTTGTTCTTTGGGAGCATACATTCTAATGAGAAAGACAACACATAAAAAGAAACTGAAAGGGAAGGGGAAGTAGAGTTAGAACAAATATATGATGGAGAAGGTGAGAAGAATGTAGCCTGGTGGAGAATGAAAATATTACTAATTTGGCTGCCTTCCTTAAAATACAAAGGAGGGCCCATTGTGCAGGTTCTTAGATTTGCTTTTTTAAAAGGAAAGCAACTTTTGAGGGGTCAGCAATATACTTTAATCAAGCACATGTATCATTCACTTAGTTCAGGGGGGAAAGTCAACAACCGGAAGTTCAGAGAAAATATAGAGAAATCAAAATCAACAGACAGGGTTTCCAACTGTCTGACACAAGCAATATATACATCATAGATCAACAGACAGATCCAACTGTCTGACCATTACATACATATATAATTACCAGAGAGAGAAGCACCAACATCTGGATTTTCAAAGCCAGGGATCTCCTTAGCAGCTGTCCAGTGTCTCATCTGACCAAACAAACCAAACACTTCCAAGGAGTAAGCCCCAGAATAAAATCCCATCTCAGAGTATATATATATATACATATATATATATATATATATACATATATATACATATATATATATACATATATACATATATAATATATATTATCCCCCAACCCAAAGAGAATATAATATATATATATATATATTATATCCCCACAAATTCCCCTATCACCATATTATATATATATATATAATATATATATATATATATATATATATATATATATATATATATAACATATTTAGAGCCAGAGGGCATCTCAACCCTGCAGAAACAGTGACTCATTAACAAAAGATGTGGGCCTTCCTACAAATCTTCCCAGGCCCATTAATGGGTGGAGAAGATCTTTAATCACATTGTATTAATTTAGAAGCACTTGATTATACTAAAACAAAAAAATGCATTGTCAATACATTGACTTTAAAGGAGTTTCGAAGTTCTTGGGGGTCCTCAATGTGAGCTGACTAAAAGCTGTAATGAAAATTATCTCCAAGAAGAAAGTGAGCTCAAGCCATGGTCTAGCCTATTAGAAGAGATGGTCCTTGAGAATATTACTCAGACAATTTAAAGCCAAGGTGAAGGTGAAATGGTGATTCAATATATCTACAAAATGCTCTAATTTTTAATATTTTATATATCAACTTCTGAGAAAAGAACATTAAGAATTATTATTATGGGGGGGCAGAGCCAAGATGGCGGAGTAGAAGGACGCACGTTTACGAGCTCCGAAACCAAAACCCATAGAATTAATGTAAAAAGAGACCCCCATAACTTTTGGGTCAATACAAGGTGTGCAGAAACGGAGTGGAAGAGATTTCCGTTCCAGGGAGCCCAGGAGACTCGTCCCCAGGGTCCGTCGCACCCCAGAAAGTGGACCCCACCCCCAGCGCTGCCCTGGCCGTGGCCCCAGAGAAGCTGATCCGAGCAGGCTTCAGAGATGGAAGCTCCGGCAGCCGGGAAAGTCCCTCCACCCATAGAAGCTACAGGTCAGTGAGAGAGAAGGCCGGGCTGGAGGAGAGGGGGAGCAGGGCGTCTCCGTGACTCGAGCCCCCTCAGGAGGAAGCGGCAGCGGCAGAGACTGGGGCAGGAAGGGGCGGAGGCAGAGGTGTGGGCGGTGGCTGAGGCGACAGCAGACCAGAACTCAGGAATCCCCCAGCAGCAGGCAGGATCTTCATTATGGAAGATTCCTGCATAAAACCTGAGGGAGCTGAGCCTGGGAGGCGGCCCTGCCCCCACCCCAGCAACTGAACTAAAGCTCACTGATTGACAGCCAGCAGGAGGAAAGCCCATTTAAATCTCAGAGGCCAAGCACTAGCTGGGCGGATCCAGGCGGGGGTGGAAAGGAATCTCAGAAGTTAAGTAACTGGCTGGGAAAATGCCCAGAAAAGGGAAAAAAATAAGACTATAGAGAGTTTTTTCCAACAAATGCAAATGATCCCGACCTTTGGATCTGATGATGAGGACGTATCCTTGCCATCAGGGAAAGACGTGAAGGGCAGAGCCTCAGTACCCCAGACACCCCAGGGGGGTGGCGGGTGGGCTCAGGCCCTGGAACAGCTCAAAAAGGATTTTGAAAAGCAAGTTAGACAGGTGGAGGAAAAACTGGGAAGAGAAATGACAGAGATGCAAGAAAAGTATGAAAAACGGGTCAATACCTTGGTAAAGGAGACCCAAAAAAATGCTGAGGAAATTAACACCTTGAAAAATAGGCTCACTCAATTGGCAAAGGAGGTTCAAAAAGCCAATGAGGAGAAGAATGCTTTCAAAAGCAGAATGAGCCAAATGGGAAAAGAGGCTCAAAAGCTCACTGAATTTAATAGTTCTCTCAAAATTAGAATGGAACAGATGGAGTCTAATATCTCATGGGAAAAACAACTGACCTGGAAAATAGATCCAGGAGAGACAATTTAAAAATTATGGGACTACCTGAAAGCCATGATCAAAAAAAGAGCCTAGACATCGTCTTGCATGAAATTACCAAGGAAAACTGCCCTGACATTCTAGAACCAGAGGGCAAAATAAGTATTGAAAGAATCCATCGATCACCACCTGAAAGAGATCCAAAAAGAGAAACTCCTAGGAACATTGTGGCCAAATTCCAGAACTCCCAGCTCAAGGAAAAAATCTTGCAAGCAGCTAGAAAGAAACAATTCCAGTACTGTGGAAATACAATCAGGATAACTCAAGATCTAGCAGCTTCTACATTAAGGGATCGAAGGGCGTGGAATAGGATATTCCAGAAGTCAAAAGAACTAGGACTCAAACCAAGAATCACCTACCCAGCTAAACTGAATATAATACTTCAAGGGAAAATATGGTCTTTCAATGAAACAGAGGACTTTCAATCATTCTTAATGAAAAGACCAGAGCTGAAAAGAAAATTTGACTTTCAAACACAAGAATGAGAAGAAGCATGAAAAAGGAAACAGCAAAGAGAAGTCTTAAGGGACTTACCAGAAGTGAACTGTTTACATTCATACAGGGAAAGACAATATTTGTAACTCTTAAAACTTTTCAGTATCTGGGTAGTTGGTGGGACCACATATACACATGTACATGCATGCACACACATACACACATGCACACACATACAGAGATAGAGAGCACAGATTGAACTGAATAGGATGGGACCATACCTTAAAAGAAATTAAGGTAAATGGTGAGAGAGAAATGTAGTGGGAGGAAAGAGAGGGAAAGGGAAGGGGGTAACTATATGTCATTTAAGAGGCAAGTAGGAGCTTTTCTTAGTGGAGGGAAAAAGAGGAGAGCTGAGGAAAAAAAAAAGTTTACCCTCATCACATTTGACTAAACGAGGGAGTGAAATGCACACTTATTTTGGTATGAAAACCTATCTTACAGCATAAGAAAGTGGGGGAGAAGGAGATATTGCAAGGGAGGGGGATGATGGAAGGGAGGGCAAAGGAGGAGGGAGCAATTTGAAGTCAACACTTGGGGAGGGGCAGGATCAAAAGACAGAAGAGAAACAATGAGGGACAGGTTAGGAGGGATGGTAATCCAGTTAGTCTTACACAACACGACTATCAGGGAGGTCATTTGCAAAACTACACAGATATGGCCTATATTGAATTGCCTGCCTTCCCAAAAGGAATGGGTGGGGAGGGAGGGATGGGGAGAATTTGGAACTCAAAGTTTTTGGAACAACTGTTTAGTATTGTTGTTGCAACTAGGAAAGAAGACATACAGTTAAGGAGGAATAGAAAGTCATCTGGCCCTACAGGAGAAAAGAGAAGATGGAGACAAGAGAAGGGAGGGATGACAGAAGAGAGGGCAGATTGGAGATAGGGAAAATTAGATTGCTTGGGGTATTGGGGTGGGGGGAGGGGATAAAAGGGGAGAAAATTTGGACCCCCAAAATTTGTGAAAATGAATGTAAAAAATTAACTAAATAAATAAAATTTTAAAAAAAGAATTATTATTATGTTGCTTCATATTTATGTCAATATATCTTTGCTCATCAGGCTTTTTTTTTGCTAGTTTTATGCATTTCCTTTGAATGTAAGAAATAATTAGTGGTCTTATGCCCATTATACTTTTTTTTATATTGAAGACTTCTATAAAAGGGCTCTATTTCATTTGCAACGATCATTCTCTAGACATGAACCAAGCCCAAGATTTGTTCAAGTAATTTTCCTGAAGGGCTCAACTTGGTGATACAAAAAGGAGATAATGTATCCTGATCTTTCTATTTAGAGGCAGGGGTCCTTTAGGGATAAACTATTTGTTTACAAGTTAGAGTACTTTAATGGGAGAAGTTGTGTGTGTGCAATGTATATGTATACATGTTTACATTTATATGGAATAAATATCCATAAGTATATATAGATATAGATATAGAGTAAAACTGTATGTATTCATAATTTTATAGATAGTTGCTTAAGCAAAATGTTTATATATGTATTTGCTTGCTTTCTAATTCATTCATTTGTTCATCCATTCATTCATTCTTTCATCCATTTGTTTCAGGAATAACTTACATTCTGATCATGATGTATGTTCGATATCTGATTTAGAGAGATCATTGATGACTAACAGTAAGATGACAGGCACTTAGGCAATTCAAACATAATGTTTTATTGAATTAAATATCCTTTACATTCTTTGTAACAACTCATGTAGATATTTGTGAATTAATTTTTATAGCAAAAAAGGGACAAAATATTTCCATAATGTCTTAGTTACACACACTTCATAGTTATTAAATGAATCCCTGATAAAAATTAAGTCAAGAAGCATTCTTTAAATCCTATCATGGAAAAAAAAGATTTTGCTTAGAACTTTGATGAATACAATGAAAAATAAGAGAACAACTGACATTATGAGCTGAGAATCTAGTATAGAGTTGGTTAAAGAGACCTTACTAATAACAGCAAAACTACAAAATGATTTTAGAGTTTCAAAAGAGGTTTGAGTCACACATTTTATTTCTTCAGATCTGGGGAAACAACCAAATGAAGGCAAAAGGAAAGAACTAATGAAAGCATTATCACTTAAGCTTTTTCTTGAAAGATGAATCAGCTAGTAGTTCAACTAGTAGTCATGCCAAGAAGGGGAAGACAGTGGTTGCAAAGGGAAGGTAAGGGTTGAAAAATAACATAGTAGTGGGAAAATGTGGTTTATCTTGCTTGGTTCAAAAGTCAAACACAAGGATAGAAGCAATGTAAGCTAACTTTGGGTTAAAGCCGAATGATTTGGTAGCTCAACAGTCAAATTTTAAGTCTAGAATTCCTGAATTGCAATTCTCAGAGTTTATCATGTCTGAATGGAAATACTCTCTATGACATCTTTGACAAATGGTCACTCAGTATTTTACTAAAGAACTCTTCATAAAGAAAATGCACTACATCTTAAAGCAACTCATTTAACTTTCATGCAAATACTTAAGTGAGTTAAAAGATTTTTTCCTTGCCTGAAGTCAAAATCATCATCTCTGCAAGTTTTCCCTTTTTCTCCTAGTTTTGACCTAAGAAGAACTAGTCTACTCTGTTTTCATGAAAAATTTTTCCACATAATCAGATTCCTCCTTGTCTGAACCTCTAACTCAATCACTTAGACTTAAAAGTTCAGCTCAAATATGAACACTCAGATTTGTTCTTTCTTCCCTGCAAGTACTTTCACAGAGGAAACATACAATAAATATTTCTTTGTATTGCATCTAAATCTGAATAGAGCATTTCAGATCAAGTAAATCAACCTGTTTAGTTTACAGATCTGAAAATCAAACGTCAGACAGGTAGATGACATTTGAGTTGTCTAAGGTCATGTAGATTAGTAGGATGATCTGGATTTGAACCCAGGCCTTTAATTAATGTTCTCTTCACCATAAAAAAACTACCGCTTTTCACTTTATGTACTGGGCATCTAGATCCAACCTCTCAAATATTTCTTATATTTGGACTTGTATTAAAGCTATTTTCAGGGTTTTTTTTATCCACTAGTGAATATATATGTATATATATATATATATATATATATATATATATATATATACACATTTATATGTAAATATATACACATATATATGTGTGTATATATGTAATTAAATATCTGTGTTTAAATATATATAAAAGAGAGAGTGAGAGAGAGTGTCAAAATGAAGGAGATACAGAAGAATTCTGTAGAATGTGGTAATTAGTTCCAGGAGATTTTGTGAAGGACATGGAACGATCCTTGGGCCACCTTAGCTGGTATTTAATCTTTCAAGTTATGCAATTAGGCTGTTCACTTGCTATCACAGAGATCTTTTTTCTCCCATTCCCTGAAATTTCACCTTCTCCTGATACATTTAATGCTGCTATCTTGATACTCCATTGTCCACATCTATGTCAAGTGTACTGCATTCCTGTTATTTTATTTGGGTCATTAACTGATGCATACATGTACAATAGTTTCTATGGCAGAAAAAAAGTTGCCACCCTTTAAAAGCTAGCCAACTTTGCGATGGGATTTTCTAACCTCAGGAGAGCAATTTTCTTTTTTTTTCTTTTTTTAAAATTAATTTATTTTCATTTTTCAACAATCACTTCCATAAGTTTTAAATTTTCTCACCCTCCTTCACCCCCCAGGATGTTATGCAGTCCTACATGGGTTCCACACATACATTTCTATTAAACACATTTTCACATTTGTCTTGTTGCATAGAGGAATTAAAATGAACAGGAGGAACCATAAGAAAAAACAAAACAAAAGAAAACACAATAGAAAATAGTCTGCTTCATTCTGCATTCTGATTCCATAGTTCTTTCTCTAAATATGAATGGCATTTTGCCTCAAAACTCCTTTGGGAATATTTTAAGTTCTTGCATGGCTGTGAAGCGCTAAGTTTATGAGAAACAGTCCTTGCACACTGAGGCTGTTACTGTGTATAATGTTCTCTTGGTTCTTTGCGTTTCACTCAGCATCAGTTCATATAAGTCTTTTCTGAAGTCTGCCTGTTCATCATTTCCTATAACACAATAGTATTCTGTTATATTCATATATCACAACTTATTCAGCTATTCCCCAATTGATGGGCATCCCCTCAATTTCCAGTTCTTGACCACCACAAAAAGAACTGCTATAAATATTTTGCACACATGGGACTTTTCTCATTTTTATGATCTCTTATGATACTGTCATAGAAGTGGTTTTGCTGGGTCAGAGTGTATGCACATTTGCATAGCCCTTTGAGTATAGTTCCAAATTTCTCTCCAGAATGATTGGATCAGCTCGCAGCTCCACCAACAATGAATTAATGATCCAACTCTCCCACATCTTCTGATAGGTGTGATGTAGGACACCAGTTGTTTTCATTTGCATTTCTCTAATCAATACTGATTTAGAGCATTTTTTTATATGATTATAGATGTGCTTTAATTTCTTTCCTCTGTGAATTTCCTGTTCATATCCTTTGACCATTTGTCAATTGGGAAATGACTTGTATATTCTTGTAAATTTGACTCAGTCTTGTACATATTTTAGAAATGAGGTCTTTACCACAGACACTAGTTGATAATATCCTTTTCAAATTTTCTACTTCCCTCCGAATCTTGGTTGCATTGGCTTTGTTTGCACAAAAACTTTTCAACTTAATGTAACCAAAATTATCATTTTTGCATTTCATAATGTTCTCTACCTCTTGTTTGGTCATAAATTTCTACATTCTTCATAAATCTGACAAATAAACCATTCCTTGTTCCCCTAATTTGTTTATGGTATCAGTGTTTATACCTATATCATGTACCCATTTGGACTTTATTTTAGTACATGGTGTCAGGCATTGGTCTATGCCTGGTTCACACCACACTATTTTCCAGTTTTCCCAAGCAGATTTTTTCAGACAGTGATTTCTTATCCCAGAAAGCTGGGGTCCTTGGGTTTATTAAACAGTAGATTGCTATATTCATTGACTATTGTGCCTTGAGTACCTAACCTATTCCACTTGTCTAACCCTCTGTTTATTGGTCAATACCAACAGATTTTGATGATTACTGCTTTATAATACAGTTTTAGATATGTGGTATTATGGCTATATATACATATGGCTAGCCACTATGGTATGGCTAGGCCACAATCCCTAGCATTTCTTTTCATTAATTCCCTTAATATTCTTGACTTTTGCTTCTTCCAGATGAATTTTGATATTATTTTTTCTAGCTCTAGGAAACAATTTTCTGGTAGTTTGACTGGTATTGTCATTTTTGTTATATTATCTCAGCCTACCCATGAGCAACTGATATTTTTCCAATTAGATCTGACTTAGATCTGACTTTATTTGTGTGAAAAATGTTTTGTAATTATGTTTATATAGTCCCTGGGCTTGTTTTGTCAGGAAGACTCTCAAATATTTTGTAGTGTCTACAATAACTTTAAAAGGGATTTCTCCATCATTTGCTGCTGGTCTTTGGTAGTAATATATAGAAATACAGATGATTTATGTGGGTGTTTTTGTATCCTGCAACTTTGCAAAAGTTGTTTATTATTTCAAGTAGTTTTTTACTTGATTCTCTAGTATATCATCATATCATCGACAAAGAGTGATAAGTTAATTTCTTCTTTGCCTAATTCTTTCAATTTCTTTTTTCTTCTCTTAGTGTTAAAGCTAATATTTCTAGTAGCATATTGAATAACCTTGGTGGTAATGGACATCCTTGTTTCACTCCCGACCCTATTGGAAATACATCTGGGTTCTCCCCTTTATATATAATACTTGATGATGGTTTTAGGTAGATTCTACTTATTATTTTAAGGAAGGCTCCTTCTATTTCTATGCTCTCCAGTGTTTTAATACAAATGGAAAACATATTTTGTCAAAAGCTTTTTCTGCATCTATTGAGATAATCATATGTTTCTGTAAGTTTTGTAGTTGGTATGGTCAATCATGCTAATAATTTTCCTAATATTGAACCAGCCCTGCATTCCTGGTATAAATACTACCTAATCATAATGTATTATTTTCATGATAAGTTGTTGCAATCTTTTTGCTTTTGTCTTATTTAAATTTTTTGCCCCTATACTCATTGGGGAAATTGATCTATAATTGTCTTTCTCTATTTTGGCTCTTCCCAGTTCAGATATCAGAACCATTTTTTATTGTAAAAAGAATTTGGTAAAAATATTTCTTCAGCAATTTTCCCAAATAGTCTATATAGTATTGGAAATAACTGTTCTTTAAATGTTTGATAGAATTTACTTGTAAATCCATCTGGCCCTGGAGATGTTTTTCTAGGGAGTTCATTGATGTTTGTTCAACTTCTTTTTCTGAGAGGGGATTATTTAAGTATCTTACTTCCTCTTCTGCTAATCTGGGCAATTTATATTTCTTTTAAATAGTTATCCATTTCACTTTTCACAAATTAAAATTTTTCAAATTCAGGCAAAGTAATTTTTAATTACATCTTCATTGGAAGTGAGTTCTTCTTCATTGGAGGTGAGTTCACCCTTTTTGTTTTTGCTATTGGTAATTTGATTTTCTTCTTTTTTAAATCAGATTGACCAATTGGTTATCAATTTTATTGTTTTTTTTTCATTCTTAGTTTTATTTATTGGTTCAATAGTTTTCTTAATTTCAGCTTTATTTATCTCTGTTTGAATTTCAGCATTTCTAATTTGATATTTACTTGGGGATTTTCAGTTTTCTCTTTTTCTAACTTTTTCATCCACATGCCCAATTCATTGACCTCCTCTTTCTTTTATTCATGTAAGCATTCAATAATATAAAACTTCCCCTAAGAACTGTTTTTGCAGCATCCCATAATTTTTGGTAAGTTGTCTCATTATTGACATTCTCTTGAATGTAGTTATTGATTGTTTCTGTGACTTGTTGTTTAACAAACTCATTCTTTAATATTAGATTGTTTCCAATTAATTTTTGGTCTATCTTTCTTAGCCCTTAATTACATATAATTTTTATTATGTTATGATCTGAAAATGATGCATTGATGAGCTCTGCTTTTCTGCACTGGATTGTGAGGTTTATATGCCCTAGTACATGGTCAATTTTTGTGGATGTACCATTGAAGAAAAAAAAAGATATATTTATTTCTATTCCCATTAAATTTTCTCTAGAGATCTAGCATATCTACCTTATCCAGAATTCTATTCATCTCTTTAGCTTCTTTCTTGTTTATTTTGATTGGATTTATCAAGTTCAGACTGGGGGAGTTTGAGATCCCCAACTGGTATTGTTTTACTGTCTATTTCTTCCTTTAACTCTTTCAATTTCTCCTCTAAGATTTTGGATGCTATATCACTTGGTGCATATATGTTTAGTAATGATATTACTTCATTATCTATGGTGACCTTAAACAGGATATAGTTTCCTTCCTTATAGGTGAGCAATTTTCTTAAGAAGTGTACTATACAGGGGTGAAATTTGCATCAGGAGAACACCCATACGTAGGAACTCACAAATGCAATACATATTCTAAGAATGTAAAATTTTTTAATTATCTGAAACCCTCAGAACCCTAGGCACATTTGCCTATTTCCACCTTTACCTAAGCGTTTTCCAACCAATGTACAAAAATTTAGTAATTAATTAAATGTGGTTTATAATGATGATATAACAATGAATACATGAGTACAGAACAAGAATCAGTGAAGAATAGTTCATCTTGGATTTACAATTTATTTTTTGTGTGATTTTGGACAACTCATTTACACTCTCAGTGACTTAATTTCTTTATCTGGAAAATGCAGAGGTTGAATTTAAGTGGTCTTTTGTGTTCCTTTCAGCTCTAAATCAAGGATCTTATGATTCTGATAATTTTTTTTCCTGAAATTGACTTTTGATCTCCCCAAACTACATTTGCTTTTACTCTCCTCATAATGACTGCTTTGTATGAGCCATGGTAGGATCTCTCCTGGATCTGATGGTTTTTACACAATTCAGAATAGTGTTCATTGGGGTGATACTATCAGAAGAAGGTTGGCCTTAAGTATATTAAGTATAGGGGAAGGATGTCTTGAGAATCCATAAGCAACAGCCAGAGTAAGGATGGCTTTGTAGAAAATGAATACAGGGGCGGAGCCAAGATGGCGGAGTAGAAGGACGCACATTTATGAGCTCCGAAACCAAAAGCACATAGAATTAATGTAAAAAGAGTCCCCCATAACTTCTGGGACAATACAAGGTGTGCAGAAGCAGAGTGGAAGAGATTTCCGTTCTGGGGAGCCCTGGAGACCCGTCCCCAGGGTCCGGCGTGCCCCGGAAAGTGGACCCCACCTCCAGTGCTGCCCTGGCTGCGGCCCCAGAGAAGCTGATCAGAGCAGGCTTCAGAGACGGAAGCTCTGGCAGCTGGGAAAGTCCCTCTGCCCACAGAAGCTACAGGTCAGTGAGAGAGAAGGCTGGGCTGGAGGAGAGGGGAAGCAGGGTGTCTCCGTGACTCGGGCCCCCTCGGGAGGAAGCAGCGGTGGCAGAGACGGGGGCAGGAAGCGGTGGAGGCAGAGGTGTGGGCGGCGGCTGAGGCGGCAGCAGCCCAGGACTCAGGAATCCCCCAACAGCAGGCAGGATCTTCATTACGGAAGATTCCCGCATAAAACCTGATGGAGCTGAGCCTGGGAGATGGCCCTGCCCCCACCCCGCTCTATTACTGAAGGCTTCTGCTCAAAGCCCCCAAGGGAACTGAGATTGGGAGGCGGGGCCACCCACCCCACCCCCACCCGCTCCATTCCTGAAAGTCTCTGCATAAAGCCCCCGAGGGATCAGAGTCTGGGAGGCGACCCTGCCCCCACCCCAGCACCTGAACTAAAGCTCATTGATTGACAGCCAGCAGGAGGAAAGCCCATTTAAATCTTAAGGGCTAAGCACTAGCTGGGCGGATCCAGGCGGGGGTGGAAAGGAATCTCAGAAGTCAAGTAACTGGCTGGGAAAATGCCTAGAAAAGGGAAGAAAAATAAGACTTTAGAGAGCGTTTTCCAACAAATGCAAATGATCCCGACCTTCGGATCTGATGACGAGGACGTATGCTTGCCATCAGGGAAAGACATGGAGGGCGGGGCCTCAGTACCCCAGACACCCAAGGGGGGTGGCGGGTGGGCGCAGGCCCTGGAAGAGCTCAAAAAGGATTTTGAAAAGCAAGTTAGACAGGTGGAGGAAAAACTGGGAAGAGAAATGAGAGACATGCAAGAAAAGTATGAAAAATGGGTCAATACCTTGGTAAAGGAGACCCAAAAAAATGTTGAGGAAATTAATACCTTGAAAAATAGGCTCACTCAATTGGCAAAGGAGGTTCAAAAAGCCAATGAGGAGAAGAATGCTTTCAAAAGAAGAATGAGCCAAATGGAAAAAGAGGCTCAAAAGCTCACTGAATTTAATAGTTCTCTCAAAATTAGAATGGAACAGTTGGATTCTAATGACTTTATGAGAAACCAAGAAATCACCAAACAAAACCAAAAGAACAAAAAAATGGAAGAGAATGTGAAATATCTCATGGGAAAAACAACTGACCTGGAAAATAGATCTAGGAGAGACAATTTAAAAATTATGGGACTACCTGAAACTCATGATCAAAAAAAGAGCCTAGACATCATCTTCCATGAAATTATCAAGGAAAACTGCCCTGACATTCTAGAACCAGAGGGCAAATAAGTATTGAAAGAATCCATCGATCACCACCTGAAAGAGATCCAAAAAGAGAAACTCCTAGGAACATTGGGGCCAAATTCCAGAACTCCCAGCTCAAGGAAAAAATCTTGCAAGCAGCTAGATAGAAACAATTCCAGTACTGTGGAAATGCAATCAGGATAACCCAAGATCTAGCAGCTTCTACATTAAGGGATCGAAGGGCCTGGAATAGGATATTCCAGAAGGCAAAGGAACTAGGACTCAAACCAAGAATCACCTACCCAGCTAAACTGAGTATAATACTTCAAGGGAAAATATGGTCTTTCAATGAAACAGAGGACTTTCAATCATTCTTAATGAAAAGACCAGAGCTGAAAAGAAAATTTGACTTTCAAACACAAGAATGAGAGGAAGCATGCAAAAGTAAACAGCAAGGAGAAGTATTAAGGGACTTACCAGAAATGAACTGTTTACATTCATACAGGGAAAGACAATATTTGTAACTCTTAAAACTTTTCAGTATCTGGGTAGTTGGTGGGACCACACATACACATGTACATGCATGCACCCACATACACACATGCACACACATACAGAGATAGAGAGCACAGGTTGAACTGAATAGGATGGGACCATACCTTAAAAGAAACTGGGGTAAATGGTGAGAGAGAAATGTAGGGGGAGGAAAGAGAGGGAAAGGGAAGGGGGTAACTATATGTCATTTAAGAGGCAGGTAGGAGTTTTTCTTAGTGGAGGGAAAAAGAGGAGAGCTGAGAAAAAAAAACAAAACAAGAAGTTTACCCTCATCACATTTGACTAAACGAAGGAGTGAAATGCACACTCATTTTGATATGAAAACCTAACTTACAGTATAAGAAAGTGGGGGAGAAGGAGATATTGCAAGGAAGGGGATGATGGAGGGGAGGGCAAAGGGAGGAGGGAGCAATTTGAAGTCAATACTTGGGGAGGGACAGGATCAAGAGACAGAAGAGAAACAATGAGGGGCAGGTTAGGAGGGATGGTAATCTAGTTAGTCCTACACAACACGACTATCAGGGAAGTCATTTGCAAAACTACACAGATAGGGCCTAAATTGAATTGCCTGCTGTGCCAAAGGGAATGGGTGGGGAGGGAGGGATGGGGAGAATTTGGAACTCAAAGTTTTAGGAACAACTGTTTAATATTGCTGTTGTAACTAGGAAAGAAGACATATAGTTAATGAGGAATAGAAAGTCATCTGGCCCTACAGGAGAAAAGAGAAGATGGAGACAAGAGAAGGGAGGGATGACAGAAGAGAGGGCAGATCGGAGATAGGAAAAATTAAATTGCTTGGGGTATTGGGGTGGGGGAGGGGATAAAAGGGGAGAAAATTGGGAACCCAAAAATTTGTGAAAATGAATGTAAAAAAATAAATAAATAAATAAAATTTAAAAAAAGAACATAGAAAAAAAAGAAAAAAAAAAGAAAATGAATACAGCATACATTCGTGAGACGAAAGTGTTGAAGGCTTTGAGCTTATCCCCATAGGATGCTATACCCAGTAGTCTTCAATATCAGTACATTGGATACAACAATGAACATAAAAGCACCCATAGAGCAGAAGGCACCAAAGAAATCACAGATGACATTGATCTTATTGTCAGAACAGACCAGCTTCATGACATCTTTGTGTAAGAAGTAAGAGAAGTTTTTTCTTATAATATGGGGAAGGAGAGAACTAACACATTGTTCCTACTAACACCAGCCCTATTCGGACAACTCTTGTATTATTGAGCATGAACTTTCATCTCAGTGGTTTGAGAATGGCTACAAAGAGATCAAAGGACATGACTACAGGAACTGAAGACTAGAACTGAAAAGTCATAAATGAAAAACTCTTGTGAAATGCAGGTATCAGCAAAGAATGAAGAGTCATTGAATAGAAAAACCCTCAGTATGGTAGGTAGGGAAAAGAGGAATAGGCTCAGATCAGAAAGAGTCAGAATAGATAGGAAATAGTACGTGGGCTCATAAAGTGAAGGCTCTGTCTTGATGATAGAGAGGATAATACAGTTGCCCATGGTGGAGATGAAATACACCGAGCAGATGGGGATAGAAATCCATATGCGAGTGCTCTAGTCCTGGCATTCCAACCAAGAAGAATATAGAGATGTCAATGTAAGAGGCATTCAGATTAGGAATTGTAGGTAGGTAGGAGAGTAGACCAGGAGTGGTTTAATAGATAGTATTTTTTAGAGTAGAACTCACAGATACTTGACCTATTCAAAGCTTCTTGTTCTTGGGAAATGAGATGGTCCATATCATGTTTCTGAAAAGGATGGTTTTCTAACAAGAAATATTGATATTTCCTATACCTACCAAAATCAAATGGGGGATCACTATGCACCATCTCAAAGTAAGATTTCATAGTGATTGTAAAAAACAAAACAAAAAACACATACAATATTGACTATTGAAATTGGAATCATAAATCTGAGTTTACTGTAGCCAACACATAGTTTGAAAAGAGGAAGGTGAGGTCTCTAAACCTGGCTACTACCTCATCATTGGTCAAAGAAGAACCAAGAATCATTGTCCTTTGGTCATTGGACTTTTTCCAGAATTTGTGTCTTGGAGTTGAGAGGATAACCTTAGTTATGGGAAAGTTATATAACCTCTCTAGATTTTCTGTGAAGCTATTTAGGAGTACAAGTTTCAGTTTTATTACCTCTGCCAATGTAAGAACACACCCAGTTTCTGTCCCTTTCTGTCTCTTGCAAAAAGAATGGTATTTATCCTGTTAAAAACAGTATAAAATGGCTAATAAACACTTAATACACAAGATAAATAGGGAAAGATGAACACCTAGCTGTTCTTGTCAAATTAACAATGGACAGACGTCAAGGTTTGGTACATATAATTATTTAGCCACCGTCAGTGCTCTTAGAACACTTGTAGAGAGCAAGTCAGGTACCATAGGGTTGGAGAAAGGCAAATATGTACATGCTTTAAATAAGGTAAGAGAATGGAATCTAGGCATAGTAAGCTGAAGCAGGGGTGGGGTGATGGATGAAATAGATTCCTGCTAACATTGTACGACAAGTTATTAGAAGAATGGCAAAATAAAGTCTGGAAAAGTCAACTGTTTTCCCAAAGAGGTAACAATGCTTCAATTGGAACAGGCCATGACAGATTCTTATTTCCTTTTATGATAGAGTGATCATGACTAGACTGATATCTCTGAAGAGGGATGCAAGTATAGTGAATTTAATTTGAATCAAGGAATAGACAGAGGATCTCCTGAGATATTTGTTATATATAAATCCAGACAGAGGCAAGATGATAATGTAGTCAGATGGAGTTACTAGTGAGTTGTTCCATCTCGAAAAGGGATTTCCACTAAAAGCGTCCAATGGAACTGTTTTTGACCTTGTGCTATTCAACATTTTCTTAAAAAAAAAAACTCAGAAAGAACCACAAATGACATGTATGTCAAATTTTTGCATGACATAGAACTAGAAAAGATGAGTAATACATTGGAATAAAGTGTGAGGATTCCAACAGTTTTTAGCATAGCATAATAGTGGGATAACTGTAATAAAATAAATTTAACATGGATATAAAAGAGGTTTTAGCTAAATAGATGGCTATTTGAAAATCTAGAGCTCTTAGTGAACTGAAAATCTGACTTGAGTTAGCAGTGAGTTCTTGCAGTCAACAATGTTAATACAGCCTTAAGCTGTGTTAATAAAGGCACAAAACTTCAGACTAGAATGTACTTGGCCCCTTGCACTCTATCATAATCAGAAAACATTACCTAGAGGCAATATAAGATGGCAACCACCATGGCAAAAGGTATCAATATCAGAATCAAATGGAGATATTGGAAATCATCATTCAGGATAAGAAAAGACTTTCGTGGACCCCAGAGGGAAAGATAGCTATCTTTGAGAATCTGACGACCACTTCTTTGGAACAAAAAAATCAATTTGCCCAGCAAGGCAGAACGAGGAGCAATGGATGCATGCTGTAAGAGAGTCAATGTAGGCTGAATTAATATATGTAATTGAATCTAATAATACACACACCTACACTCACGCATGTGCATATGTGTGAGTATGTGTATATATACATATACATGTACATGTATGTATGCATGTGTATATATGATGATTATAATAAGATAGTTATGTGTGTATATATACATACACATGCATATATACACATATATATGAAATAGGATGATTGTGGGAGGTATGTATGGACATTTTATGTGTATATAATAGACACATATATACTATATAGACTGATATACACATATGTGTATATACATTTTATATATTGTATATATGCATACATGCACACATATATTTTACAAACACACACACACACACACACAGATCCTGAAAATTAGAGCTATTGCAGAGTACAGTTGGTTGTTTTAGGAAGTACTAGATTCACTTTCACTACTGTGCCTGGAGTTAGGGAATAAATAGATCAAAAATAAACTGTGAAAATCAGATCACAAACTCAAATGGAAGCCTTTGAGTAGATATGTAGTAGGAGAGAACAGGATAAAGACTGAAGTCTTTGATGAATCACTATCTCTTTCCAGGTACATAGGCCTATTACAATTCCCTTACAAACATTCACTGTCCCCCAAAGACACCCTATTTCCTGAGCTCTATTACCAGTTGGTAACCAGGAGAAGAATGGTACAACTGACTGTGCTCTGATAACAAATATTCAGTGTTACAGTGAAATCCACAGAGAATCCATGCAGGCAGGGGAGAACTCTTACAATAGGGAAATGGGAGTGGCAAAAATAGAAAAGGCCCCCAAGAACATTTGCTAGGTAATTTATTTTCTCATGGTAGGCTATATTAGCTATAATTTATATGTACCTGAGGGACTTTTTTGGGTTTATTTTTATCTAAATAAGATAATTCCTTGGGTATAAAAACTAGTATTTTATAATAAAATACAAATAATTACAATATGAGTAGAAAAAAGCTTTCTGGACTAGAAAAGGAAAGTCATAGTGTACTCTATAAGCCTAGGCAGATACATCTCAAATGTTTCTTTTTCCAGTTTAAGTTGAGCCAAGGATAGTTAAAAAAAAAAGTCTATCCTGTTGTTTCTATAGATAATATAGAGAGATGAGGGGGAGATGGCAATATAGGGGAGGGGATTTGGAATTTGTTAAGTGACTGAACAGAAAGAATAATCATAAGATAATTGCTCTTGAACTGACAGAGACCTCAGAGGCCACCTATTGTACCCTCCCCACCCCTCCACCCTGTATCCTCACTCTCATTTTCTAGATGAGGTGCAGTAAATAGAGCTCTGAATTTGTGTAATGGAAAGATCTTCCCCACTATTAATAGGGCTCAGGTGGAGCTAATTAAGAGAAACTTGATTAGGGGAGGCTTGTTTTGAAGGAAGGCCCACATCTTGTATTAATTTCTAATGAGGTACTAGGTCACTGAGGGTTGTGTCCTCCTGTTCTGAAAAGTGTATATATACTGTGAGATGAGGTTTTGCTTTGGGACTTCCTTTATAGAAGGTTAGTGTGCCAAATGAGACTCTGGGTAGCCATTAAGTAGCCTCTCAGCTTTGAAAATGCAAATGTTGGTGCTTATCTATATGGTGACTATGTATGTCTATAATGGTCAGACAGTTGGATCTGTCTGTTGATCCGTGATGTATATATTGCTTATGATCAGCCAGTTTGAAGTCCTCTCTGCTGGTCTTTATTTCTCTGCTTGTAATTTCTCTTTTGATATGTAATTAAAGCAGATTGTTGACCTCTCAAAAGTTGCTTTCCTTTTAGAAAAGCAGATCCAAGAACCTGTACAACAGACCCTCTTGTGTATGCCGGGGTACAGTCTGGAATCAGGAAGACCTGAGCTTCAAATCCAGAATCAAACATTTACTTTCTGTGACCCTGGGAAAGTCACTTAACCTTTTTCTGCTTCAGTCTCTTCAAATATAAAATGGAGAAAATGCCTCCTTCCAAGGATTATTTCAAAGATCAAATGTGATATTTGTTAAGTTCTTACCACAGTGCCTAGCACATGATATATGCTCCATAAATGTTTGTTTCCCAACTGGCTACTTAGATAAGAAAAATGAGGATAGGGAGATTGTCACTTGATCAGTGTCTTTTAGGTAATAAATGTCTAAAGGAGGATTTGAACCTCCTTCCTCTGACTTCAGTGCCAGAATTCCATGCTTTTTACTATATCAGTCTGGTTTAGAAAGTTTAGAAAATGCTCAATAACCTTTCTTTACCCAATGCTGCTTACTTTAAAAAGAAAATAATTTCATTGTAAGAATGAATGGACTTCTTAGCAGATTTTCATACAAATAAAGCCAGGACTGGAATAGTTTTTTTGTTTTGTTTTGTTTTGTTTTTTTCCATGACAACTAAGTAAAGTCCAAAAATATGGCTTAATAAGCCAGAGCATTAGGGGAAATCTAATCAATGCTATGATTGTGTTCAAGAAAATCAGTTTACATGAACAAAATGGGGAAATCATAATTGGTTCACCAAAAACAAGGATCAAAATATTATTTATTTCGAGTTCAAAAGGATTTTAGAGGTCGTCTAATGTAACTCTTTTATTTTGTAAGTAATAGGTTGATTCTTCTCACCGGAATGGTACACAGGGAATGTGACTGTGAAATAAGTAGCACTCTATCCCTTACGATTATGTCTAGTGTTCCATCTCTAGAAATTTCTACGAGACATGATGTGTTGCTCATGGATCTGCTCTTACCTACCCACCATTCCCATTCCATTAACATCTGGTATTGTTTCTAACAAACAAGACCCCAAAAAAGCAGGAAACTGTTATTCTGTCTCTTCTACTTGTCCAGAGAGAACAAGACCTTGCTCATTTTTCTTACCAATGATTTCTTCCTAATCCATTGTCTAACTAGACAACCACCCTCATCAGCTTTCTTAAGATAGGTAACAGAGTTCCTACTGTCTGACCACTGGACCACTTTAAATTTGTGGTCCAGTCCCTCTTCCCAAGAATGATGAACCAAGGTGCTCTCTTTGCATGCTGTGTGAATTTGACTGTTCATATCATATGAATAAACAGGAAATCACTATCCATAGTGCTTCCTGTAAGGAGGAAGAAAAGGTCTCATTATCTGTCCTACTACTATAATTTTTGGAATGTCAGGTTACTCTCATCTGATCTGCTAAAGGACCCCTAAGCCTTGCTATCTGTCCCAATACTTCATATATAGGACCACTTACCTCTCTGTCTTCCCTGCTTCTAAAACCTCCTGTATTGCCCAAGTTAGAATTTGGAGTCCTTGAAATCACTGAAGGTCTCGATTTACTATTTGTGTCCTCAGTCCTTTTCACAATGCTTGGCACATATGAATTTCTTAATAAATGCTTTTACATTAATTTTTAGTGGTTTCATTCATTCAGAACGACTATATTGGAAATATCAAGAAAGTAACAAACAAATGTATCCAAGAATTCACATTTTAAAGACTTTCTACCCGGCTATTTCTTCAGGTATAACCCACTCGTTTACATAGAGTCTGTTGCCATTCTTTTTAGTGTCTGAAGCTTCAAAAAGCAGAAAATCTAATTTTTTTTCTAATAAATCCAATACATCTGACAAAGCAGGCATAGGGTGCCAACAGCTGCTTCAGAGTAGGCTGTCTGGACTGATATTGAAAGTATCATAGAATCTTTAGAGATTTCATTGGTATAGAACATTAACATAAAAGTAAACTCTCTCTATTAAAGTAGAACAGCACCTTCTCTTCAACTTTTTGTCTTAAAGAGACTCCTGAGTAAGAAGATTAAATGAACTGACCAGAGTAATACACCCAATAAGGATGAAAGGCTGGAGTTTCTCAGGATTTTCTGACTGGAAGACCAGTTCTTTATTCCTTACAGCAATGTATACCCTTCCCCAACATTCACTATGATCATCTTTCTCATATACAAAGGAAACCACATATAAATGTAAAAGGATATAACATAAAAAAATGCATTTGTATGAGACAAAATAAAAAAATAGAGAATGATCACAAGTAAATTTTATAGAACTTGATAGAAAAAAAGAAAAGATTAAAAAAACACAGTGAATAAAAAGTGGGTCAAAGACCAAATTAAAGAATCAACAAATAAATGTTAGTAAAAGTAATAACAGAAAAATAAAAAACTGAACTGACTAGTGTGACATAGAGCTAAAGCAGTTTTCTGACATAATATGATTTAAAATAATATTTATTGTTTTAACCAGCATTTATATAGCACTAACTATGTGCCAGGCACTGTGCTAGCTATTTAATAATTGTTATCTGATTTGATCCACGTAAAAACCCTATAATATAGGTGCTATTATTATTTCCATTCTATAGGTGAGGAAATGGAGACAAATAGAGTTTAAGGGGTCTTTTCTAGACTCACAGAGCTACAAAGTGTCTGAGAACAGATATGAATACGGGTTTTGCTGATAGAAGGTCCAGCTCTTTATCTGCTGTGCCATGTAGGTATCAATTAGAAAAAAAACATACAAACATAAAAAGAACAGATATTTTTAAATCCCTAATATTTTGGTGCTAAAGAGTAATAAAACTGATAATTAGCTAACCTAATCAATTTATTTTCATTTTATAAAAACAATAATTGATAGCTCTTATTTTCATATCAACTAATATTTCCAAATAGATTATACTTTCCTCCAAAAAGCAATAATTTATAAGAAATTTTGAAAAAGTAAAAAAGCAAATGTCACCATAAGTAACCAAGGTATCAATCAAATCTGACACACATAGTATTCTATCATAGTTTTCTACTCCTGCAAAACAGAGTGAAAGGTTCACTCTCATATATTTTCTTTGAGTTAGTTTAGTAATTATAATATGGCAGATTTGAATTTTTATCTTTTTTATTGCTATTGCCCATTCCATTTATACTTGTAATCATGGCATATATTGTTTTCCTTGTTCTACTTCACTTTGCATCAAATCTCATGTCTTTTCAAATTCCTCCAATTTCTTTTTTTTTAAGAGAGGAAACAAAAATATAATTGTGGAAGAATTAAAGATAATTATCAGAAGTGATCACCCAATTATATTACAATTATATTACAATAAAATGATAACTTAAAGTAAAAAATGCTAGAAATAAGAAAACCAAAAACATTGTGATCTATAATAATCCATTTTCTGCTAAAGAAGTCAATCAAGCCATAAATGACCTATCAAAGTTCAAGAGGTTGTAGGTAGAAGACAGTCTGAATAGATTTATAATTAAATTATATCAACTGTTGAAAGACCAGTGAATCGCTATGCTGAAGAAATTATTCTCAAGAACTTGACTCCTTTGGGGGCCTTTTGTGTATGGCCAGTATGCCTAACGTGAGGCCTACTGTGTCTCCTACCTGGTTGGAGGGATTAGCCTGTGTCTTTAAGTGTCAAAACTGAGATGTTCTTTTCTGTGACTCCTGTTTCCTGAAATCAGAATAATCACCATGAACTTAAGTGATGAGAGGGAAAGAAAAATATTTTCATTGGTCCAGTGGACCTGAGTATTTTTGTTTCTGTTCTAAGTTGCTGTCTTCAATTTCAGATAACAGATATGATTCCTGCTGGAATACTGGAGCAAGGATTGCAGATCATGCAGGACAACCAGTCAGCAGGGAAACCCTGAGAAACCAGGGTGCTGAAACTCCAGCTCATGGAGGGTTTTAGACTTGGAAGTGGAACTATTCTTTATAGGAATTGAGCTAAGCTATGTCTGAAGTAAATCTTGTTCTCCTCCCCCAGACCATAAAGGGGTGCAAAGGGGTAGGAGAATTATGCTTTCCTCATGCTGGGGTGAATGAGTTTGTGATTATGCTTTTTGAAGTAAATGTTCTTGTTTGTGTGTGTTAACAGTTGAAGTGAGAAAGAAGGCACTATGTGTGTGTGTGTGTGTATGTATATATATGTGTGTGTGCATATGTTTGTATTCATGTGTATATATACATATATATGTATATACATATGTATCAGAGATATCTGTGGTCTTAATATTCAAATTATTGAGAAAGATGTAGAAAAATTTGACTAATGAAAATAGATTTTTAAAATTAAGCATAAAATTTCAAAGACTCTACTGGCATATCCCTTCCCAAAATTCAGTATTTTCTGTAGTGGGTGCCTGAAGTAACAAAAAGTTCAAATAAAAGGTCCTGACTGTTCCCTTTAGGAGATCAGACTTGCCCTGGTACATGTATGAGTAAAGAAACTGGAAAAAGAAAAAAATAAAAGAAGCATCAGTGAAGAGTAAAAGTGAAAACCCACCATCAATGTTTATGGATATATTTAATACATACTTATTAATACCATTATAATTGTTTATATTATAAATATACATTTATTCTGTTATACAATATATGACATATATTATAATTATAAGACTATTATAAATACTCAAATTAAGCACAAAGGACATATTAAGGAAGACAGTATCTGCATCCAGAGAAAGAACTGACGAATAGAATCATGTATAGAATGATTTTACATACATACATACACACACATACATTTATGTCTAATAATAGCCATCTGTAAGATAAGGAGGAGAAAAAAAGGGATGAAAATGAATTTACTTGATAACTTTATTATATAATCAAAAGAAATACCAAATTATACCTAACAGATTAGTAGTTTCATATACAATCATCTTTTTTGTATTATTATTATACTATCTTTTGAAAATGATTGTTCTGTTCCACAAGTTAAAAATAAAAAAATTTAAAATTTATGTATGTGTGTGTTACAATGCTTAAAAGAGGATTCTTTTTCTTTTTTACCATGTCCAAATGTACAAAACTAAAATGAAGATATAATATTATTTGCAATTAGAAACTTAGCAGCAAGCATCATAGGAAAGCAAGGATATCCCTATCACCACTATTATTTAAACAATTTCTAGAAATGTTAAATATAGCAATCCCAGAGATTTACCTTATCATTCGGGGACTTTTTCCTATTTGTAGAAATGATATTTTATTTTAGAGAATCAGAGAATAACATGATGAAGGTAATTTAAAATTTCAGTAAAATAGTAGGAAAAATAAGTCCATGATAATAATTTCTGCACAGTTCCAAATTCAAGAAGAAATGTGGGAAAAGAAATTCCAAATAGATACTACTGAACTTATACAGTACCTAGGACTTAATATTACCAAATTTTACATACATATATGTGTGTGTATGTATGCATATATACATGTGAGAGTGTATACACATGTACACACACACTACAAAACGTTCTTCATTGTGGGATGAATTAAAAAAATTGGTAAGAGATTATCCACAATTAATTTATACATTCAATAACATGACCATCAAAATATCAAGGTGTTTATCAAATTAGATGAAATGACAAAAATAACAAGGGAAAAATGTTGAAAAAACTTAAAGGAAAATCAGGAATGAAAGGGGGAATAGCATTTCTATATTTCAAACTATATTACAAAACAATAATCACTAAATGCATTTGGTTCTGATTAAAACATATAAAAGTGGATTAGTGGCATGCATTAAATAACTAAGATCTATTTAGTCTTTTGAACTCAAAATACATTGAACACAAAATTCCAGCATTTGATAAAGTGATAATTCTAAATTACATTACACATGATATATGGTTCAACAATAATTGCTGGGAAAACTAGAAAGAACTTTGACAAAATTTTATTTGATCAATTTCTATCATTTTATAAAAAGATCTAAATACTCATATGGAATGTAAATTCAAAAGTTGCTAAGCCTTCCTACTGAGAAATAGTTCAAAACAGCTGAGAAACCTAGGAGTACCTAAGCTATTGGGGTAGTCACTCCTCTGTGGTATATCTCAGTATTAATGTTAGTTTACCTATAATCAGGAAAGATAAACAAAGCAGAAGAGGCAGTCAAAGGCCCAGGCTCAAGACTGACTACCTGAACTCCAGTACTAGCTTTCACATGGGAGTAATTTCTTGGTTTCTGAGCCCAATGAAAAAAGGCACATAGTACTGTCTTACTTGGCAGAAAGAAAGTATGAAAAAAGGGGGAAAATAATCTTAATCTACCAATGAAAGAGGAAATAATTTTTAAAAAGTTGCTTTTTTTAATAAAGTCAATTGACCAGAATTAGAAGAAAATCTATTGAGAAAAGCCACTGCAACAGATTTATTTGGTAAAGTTCAGATGTCAAGGAAATAGGAACTGAAGGCAAATATATTTAAGACCAAGTTTAATTCCCCAATACTGAAATGGTCACTATGCAAATAATTTTAAAATTAATTATAAAGTTCCAACAATGATATAAATATACTGCAAACATCTAATAATAAAAGAAATACAAATATAAATAAATAGTTTCATCACACACTCTTCAGGCTGTCAAAGATGATTAAAGGTAGAAATCATCAGCTTTGAAGGGCCTGCAAGAAAATTGCTGCCATAATTTGGTGAAAATTTTAATTAGCCCAAAGATTAGGTGGGAGGGGAAATGGGATTATGCCCCAAACTATGCACCTGCTTTGATCCAGAAATCTCATTTTTATGCTTATCCTTCAGAGGTCTATGATGGAGATAAAAGCCCACGTATAGCAAAATAGTAATTATGGTAATTTCTATTGAAACAGATTGTAAAGTGCATATCCACTGATTGAGAGATGATTAAACCAATTGCAAAATATGAACATTTAAATGAATAACATGAACCATTCAGCTCCATATAAGAATTCATAAGTAGTACCTACAGGGAAACAAGAGAATACTACATATGATACCCACATTATGCATATGAAAACAACACTAAAATAAAACCAAACTCTGGTCCAGCTGGTAAGGTAATAAAACACGTCTCTCATCAGGGGAAAGAGACAGATAATTAGATAGGTATTATATATGATAAATATGCTGAAATAAATAAAACGTGGGAAAATTCTTGACTTTCTCTGATGTCTATGATTATAATGGATTGCTTAGAGAGGTGTTATGTTATTAGTACTGGTTTTTAAATGGAGGCTGGATGACTGCTTATAAAATACATTATGTTGGAAATTCCTTTTAATCAAAGGTTGTACTAGGTGGGCCCTTCAAATCTTCGTGTGCTGTAATTCTTTTCTCTTCATTCCTAACTTCTTATCCATTAGGGGGCATAGATTCCCTCCTTTATCTCAAAGTTTGCTAATGGATTGGGCATAGATAGTGGCGATGGCTTCCTGATAACCTACTTGAAATACAGCTTCCTCATGACTCTGATTCTAATCTGTTGGGTCTTCACGCAATATACTATGGGGTTCATTAATGGTGGGACTAACAAGAGGACATCAGCCATTAGGATTCTAATGAGCAGGGGAGCATGTTTGCCAAAGCGGTAAAGAACAGCCAGGGTAATGATAGGTATATAAAAAATAAGAACTGCACAAATGTGAGAGACACAGGTACTGAGAGCCTTGAGTTGTTCTTTGTGGGAAGCAATGCCTAAAACAGTCTTCAGAATGAAAATGTAGGAAATTGAAATTAATACTAAATCCAACATGCCTACCAGAGCAACAAAGAAGCCATAGATAATATCAACCTTATTATCAGAGCAAGCCAATTTCATGACATCCTGGTGTAAACAGTAGGAATGGGAAAGGAAGATCCTCTTACAATATGTCAGGTTCTTCAGAGTGAAAGGAAAGGGTAGAATCAATGAAAAGCTTATCACGGTTAACATCAGGCTAAGTTTGGTAGCTCTTGCATTGGTAAGGATAGTGCTGTACCTTAGGGGATTGTGGATAGCTATGAAACGATCAAAGGACATTATCATAAGAACTGAAGATTCCATAAGAGAAAAACCATGGATAAAAAACTGCTGGGCAAAGCAGGCATCAGCAGAGATTCTGGGAGCATTCAATAAAAAGACCTTTAGCATTGTAGGTAAGGATGACAGAGACAGACCCAAGTCAGAGAAGGCCAGCATGGAAAGGAAATAGTACATTGGTTTGTGAAGTGATGACTCAGTCTTAATGATGAAAAGGATGGTACAATTGCCCAAAATGGTGACAAAATATATAAAACAGATGGGTATTGAGATCCATATGTGGGTGTCCTCCAATCCTGGAATTCCTATCAAGAGGAAGTTGAAGACCTCACTTTTAGAGTTATTAAATGTAGACATGGCAGGAAGAAAAAGGAGATCAAGTCAGGAATATGAATGACATTCCCTTAAATTAAAAGTAGAAAAGAAGATATTTAAATCATTTTGTTTCTTCCTATTTCTTGGTAGAGTTGTGTTAGTATTGACTCACATATCACCTTATTGATTTAGCCATCTCTGGTCCACCACACTTGAATATTTTCTTGAGTACACTGCACATTCCTTTGACTCCATCACTTTCTAGCTTGCATTACAGATACACATTATATTTTCTCAAATAAAAAATGAGTATCTTGAAGGCAGAGGCTATTTAGTCTTTGTCTCTGTAGCCTATTTGCTGTGATCATATTCTAGGATATCACCACCACAACCATCATTGTCATCGTCATCATCATCATCATCTTGGTATATCTAAAAAAGTGCTTTTCATACAGTATATGCTTAATACATGTTTGTTGGACTGAATTATCTTATACAGTGACTCTCTTGCATCCAGAACTCCTCATCCTGTTTGCTAATTACCTCACCAGACTCGCTATTTCTGGAAATCCCTAGCTTTACTTTACTTTCTACTCTTTGGTAGACAATTTGCCAGTTTCCTTGTTACTTTCCTTCTACCTTTGTAGGATGGTACTTGGCAAGTATTCTTTTGCCTGGTCAACAGTCCTATAACCATGACATTGTGAACTCTGACATTGTTTCTGGAAGGGATATGTTAAATTCCTTTACTATGGTCCAACTCACTATCCCTGTAACTTTAGGAACCAAAGCATTCCTCCCTGGCCACCACTCCCCTAATTATGTTGTCTCTACTTTTTAAATTACAAGTTTCTGAAGGGCAGGGACTATCTTTCTTACTAAATTTCTATTCTCATAGTTACCACAGTCCTTGACACCTAGTCAATCCTTATCAAATTTGTTTTTTTGGTCATTCATTTATCTCAAAGGCTAAAATGTACCACTTCTATGTTCAAAAATTCTGAAATGCCTTTGACTGACCATAATTATTGACTTTTCACCATTCCTCTGTCTTTTTTCACATAGCTCTACCCTTTATCTGCACCTGGACCTCCAATCCCTTAACCCCTCAGTTCTCTCCCAGGCCATCTCTCCGGAATTGGCCACTCTTCTTCTTCCCATCTTGAATCTTTGATAAACCATTCAGTTTTACTCTATTCTCCTCTCTTGAATCTCATCATCATATTGATTGTTCTTAGCCAACCCTCAACCTTGTCTCATTCCCACCATTCTTCACCATCACTCCCACACATATGCTGCTGAATGAAGGTTGAGAAAATCACACAACCCTTCTGATTGGTCCACTACAAAGTTATGTTACATAACTTCAACTAGCCCTCACTGCTACTAGGAATTCCTACAATAGCTCCCTTATCAGCTCACTATCCTACTCTACACAGTTGTTCTTCCAAACTTTTTCAATCCTCATCAAACCTACTATAGTCCCTCCCCATTTTTAGCTGAAATCTTTGACTCATATGTTACTGAAAAAATCAAGTCCACTGACCATGAGTTCCTTCTTCTCCCCTTTTCCTTATCTCCTGTCATTCAGATGCCTTCTGTAACTTTGTTCTCTTTCTTTCTTGTCTCATATCATGAAATTATCTTACTCTTTACCAAGGCTAACCTTTTTCTTGCTCAAGTGATCCCATTCCATGCGATCTCACCATATTGCCTCTTCTGTTATCTCTACCTTTTCACTTACATTCAATCTCTTCCTCTCTACTGGTTCATTTCCCATTGCCTACATGCATGAGCATGTCTCCCTTATCTTGAAAAAATAAACACTTTCACTTTCCATCTCTCCTGCCATCCTATATCTTTTCTACCCTTTGTAGCTAAACTTTTGGAAATGTTTATCTAATAAGTGCCCTCAATTTCCTCTCACTCTTTTCTTGAATATTTAAAATCTAGCTTCCAAACTTATTCCACCATAACTTCTTCCTCCAAAGTAACTGATGATTTCTTAGTTGTCAGATTAATGATCCTTTCTCAATCCTCATTCTCCTTGATATTTCTGTGGCCTTTGACATTTTTTATTTCTCTCTTTTTGATCCTTTCTTCTCTCTAAGTTTTGGGGCAAACTACTTTCTTCTGGTTTTCCTTCTACATATTTGACCACTACTTCTCTGTGTCCTTTGCTGCATCTTCCTCCAGATAATATACTGTAAATAATAGATATTTCCCAGGGTTCTGTACTAGGCACACTGCTCTTTTATACTGCTTTACTTGGTGATCTTATCAGCACCCATTATCATCTCTATGATCATGACTCTCAAATCTACCTAACTTGTCTCAATCTTTCTGTTGACTTCCAATATTGCATCTCCAACTGCCATTTAAACATTTTGAATTAGCTCATCAGTAGACACTTTATACTCATTATGTCCAAAATAGAACACATCTTTCCCTCTAGACCTTCCCTTTCTTTTCTTTCCCTTTTATTATAGAGAGCAATATCACTCTTTCAGTTCCTCAGGCTAATAACCTGGGTATTATCCTGAATATTTATTACTATCTCCCACCCCCAATATCTATTTTGTGGTCAAAGTCAGCCAATTTTACCTTTCAGTGTATTTTGAACTTGCCTTCTCTCTTCTCACATTTTCCCCATTCTAGTGTAGATTCTCATCACTGCACATCTGGATTATTTCAATAACATAATGGTCAATTTGGCTTCTTCAAGTCTCTCCCCATTCTAATTCATCCTTCATTCAGTCACTTGAGTGATTTTTGTAAAATGAAGATATTACTCCCTTACTCAATAAACTCTGGTGGCTTCCTTACGTCCAGCAAGACATACAAAATGAACTTAGGCATTCCAAACCCTTCATAATCTAGCTCCCTCTTACCTTTATCAGTTTCTTAAATCCTAGCATGAAAAGTAGCAGTTTTCAGGCTACATATCTTGCAGAATTCCTGCCTTTACCCAAATGTACATGGTTTTTATAATCCTCAAAAATCTCTATGCTCTAGCTATATATCTCCCTTAATGAGGCACCCCTTTCTCTAAGTCCTAGGTTCAGTTCCCTCTGGGGTTGAAGGCTAAGTGATTACTCTAAGGATAAATAATCAGGGAAGTCTGATATTAGAGAATAGAATTCCCTAACATCATTCCTCATCTCCTCCAATTTGATGTTATAACAAAGAAAAAATAGTTAAAGTCAAGTCACTGATACAGGCATCACATTAGACTATGTAGATTGATGCATCCAGTTTCCATAGTCCCCTGACTCTCTTATGAGAGAATAGAAGACTATACGATCATCTGTTCCCCAAGATTAATATTGACTTTTGTTCTTATTTAGAATTTGACTTCTAACATTATTTGCACTTATGTTTATGCATTCATTTGTTTATGAAGTATATTCTTCTTTTGATTCTATACTTTTCATGATGCTTCAGTTCATACAAATGTACTCTTCCTCAGAGCTCTTCACATGGCATTAGCGAGACCACATTAATAAAGTCACTATACCTCATATTGTCTTGTATTGACCTCACAAAAGACACTTTCAGTAATGGAGAGAGTTAGAAATAGGAAAAGAAGAAATATGTTGGATTTTGGGAGAGTACAGGATCAAGTAATATGTTACCTGACTAGTGCTCATGTGAAGAAATGAGTTCCCTCTGTATTATCCCTTATAATAGGCAAGTAGGCACCTAAAGGCCAAACCTATTGCAAAATGAAAACCTTAATTACAGCAGCAAAGTGCTAAGTTCATTGTCCATGGTGTCAACAAACTAGAGCCCCCATGCCTTAACATATGGATGGTGCAAGAAATCAACTTTTTCATCGTGTCATTATTCCTTCCTAGGCATGCGAGTGACTTCACATTTGATTGTGAATGAGTGGGCAATGACTATATATGTTCCAGACAATCATTTATATTGATCCTGCCTTTCCTTTTCAATACTTTCCCTCTCAAGGGACTCTAAAAGATTTGATGAGGAAGTCTTGGAAGGACATGGTTTGCCTGGGAAACCATGCCTCAACCCCCAGTGTCTGATGAATAGCCCCAGCTTCTGTGTTGTTGATTTCTGTGTTTGTGCCCATGGACTCTTTGAGAATTGTTCAAGGAAATGATCAGAATAATACATTAGTGTACTCTTTTGTTTTTTTGTAAAGTACTTCCCCTACTCCCCTCAACAACCCTGTTGGTTAGATTGTTTTATTATCTTTGTTTTTATTCATTTATTCTTTTTATTCATTCATTCATTTATTACTTTATTTTTATTTATATTACATATATTATATTATTATATATTACTTATATAATGATATATAATATTTATGTTATCATAAATATTAAATTATTTTGTTTGTTATTTATTTATTATTAATAAATTATAATTATATTATTAGACATGCATATATTCCTTTAAATTAATCTTTTCTAACAGGACATTGATGAGAGCAGCCTGGTATTCCTTAGTCCTGAACATTAGTTGACTTAGTGATATTTTAGGCCTAAAACTATACCTCAATGCAGTACCCCTTTGGACTATTTCCCGATGGATTCTGGGTAAAATGCCTTCTCAAAAGATACTAAAAGTTCATGTTCCTTTAAGAAGTAACCACTCCATCATACTTGGCACATGTTTTAATCTAGCATATTCTACATAATCTTTACCTGTTCCACATACAAATTCCAGTTTCCCTAAGAGCTCTTGCCTACTGAAAAGCATTATAAATCTTTCCCACCTTGGCCTCAACAATGTTTGAGTCTATGAATTCTTTTCCAGATGACCCATACAGGGAACTCAAGTCTTGGAGTTCCTGTACCTCTCTCTCTCTAACCTTCATCACTGGGAAATAAGCTCTGTGAAGATGAAGACTGGTACAAGTGTTATAGCCACAATAATGAAGATCCAGAAAGAAAAGTTCTTGCTGCCAAAATCTTTGGCACTGTCAAATGGTTCAATATCAGAAACTGAATGATTTTGTCAGTGGGAATAACATTGAAGGAGAGGTATTTCTTTCTAATTTGCCATTATACACTAAGAACCATGAGACCTTGCCATCTCTGTTACAGCTAAAACTATCCCTTTGTGTTCTCTCCCATTAGAATTTGATCTCCTTAAGAGCAAGGACTCTCTTACTTCTCTGTGTCTCTCCAGCCAATAGCACATCACACTGTATACCATAAATGCAATCATTCATTCATTCAAAAAAATGGAAACAATGTTAGCCTAATATGGAAAGTTTTTGATGAAGTCACATTAGTTCATTGTAGTGACATTTCTTTTTCTAGATATTTACTAATCACCTCTTTAATAATAAGTTCTAGATATTTGTGAGGAATCAATACAAAGTATTCTGAGCTATACATATTCAATTATTTTTAATTTTAGAAAATTGTGGGGGGGCGGAGCCAAGATGGCGGAGTAGAAGGACGCACGTTTACAAGCTCCGAAACCAAAGCCCATAGAATTAATGTAAAAAGAGTCCCCCATAGCTTCTGGGTGAATACGAGGTGTGCAGAAGCAGAGTGGAAGAGATTTCCGTTCCAGGGAGCCCTGAAGACCCGTCCCCAGGGTCCGGCGCGCCCCGGAAAGTAAACCCGACCCCCAGCGCTGCCCTGGCCGAGGCCTCAGAGAAGCAGATCTGAGCAGGCTTCAGAGACGGACGCTCCAGCAGCCGGGAAAGCCCCTCCGCCCACAGAAGCTACAGGTCAGTGAGAGAGGCCAGGCTGAAGGAGAGGGGAAGCGGGGCGTCTCCGTGACTCGGGCCCCCTTGGGAGGAAGCGGCGGCGGCAGGGACGGGGGGCAGGAAGCGGCAGTGGCAGAGGCGTGGGCTGGGGCTGAGGCGGCAGCCGCCCAGGACTCAGGAATCCCCCAGCAGCAGGCAGGATCTTCATTACGGAAGATTCCTGCATAAAACCTGACGGAGCTGAGCCTGGGAGACGGCTCTGCCCCCACCCCGCTCTGTTGCTGAAGGCTTCTGCTCGGGACCCCCAGGGAAGCTGAGATTGGGAGGCGGCCCCCCACCCCGCCTCCACCCGCTCCATTCCTGAGAGTCTCTGCATAAAGCCCCCCCCCCCCCCCGGGGGATCAGAGTCTCGGAGGCAGCCCTGGCCCCACCCCAGCACCTGAACTAAAGCTCACTGATTGACAGCCAGCAGGAGGAAAGCCCATTTAAATCTCAGAGGCTAAGCACTAGCTGGGCGGATCCAGGCGGGGGTGGAAAGGAATCTCAGAAGTCAAGTAACTGGCTGGGAAAATGCCTAGAAAAGGGAAGAAAAATAAGACTTTAGAGAGTTTTTTCCAACAAATGCAAATGATCCCGACCTTAGGATCTGACGAAGATGAGGACGTATTCCTGCCATCAGGGAAAGACGTGGAGGGCGGGGCCTCAGTACCCCAGACACCCCAGGGGGGTGGTGGGTGGGCTCAGGCCCTGGAAGAGCTCAAAAAGGATTTTGAAAAGCAAGTTAGACAGGTGGAGGAAAAACTGGGAAGAGAAATGTCAGAAATGCAACAAAAGTATGAAAAACAGGTCAATACCTTGGTAAAGGAGACCCAAAAAAATGCTGAGGAAATTAACACCTTGAAAAATAGGCTCACCCAATTGGCAAAGGAGGTTCAAAAAGCCAATGAGGAGAAGAATGCTTGCAAAAGCAGAATTAGCCAAATGGAAAAAGAGGCTCAAAAGCTCACTGAATTTAATAGTTCTCTCAAAATTAGAATGGAACAGATGGAGTCTAATGACTTTACGAGAAACCAAGAAATCACCAAACAAAATCAAAAGAACGAAAAAATGGAAGAGAATGTGAAATATCTCATGGGAAAAACAACTGACCTGGAAAATAGATCCAGGAGAGACAATTTAAAAATTATGGGACTACCTGAAACTCATGATCAAAAAAAGAGCCTAGACATCATCTTCCATGAAATTATCAAGGAAAACTGCCCTGACATTCTAGAACCAGAGGACAAAATAAGTATTGAAAGAATCCATCGATCACCACCTGAAAGAGATCCAAAAAGAGAAACTCCTAGGAACATTGTGGCCAAATTCCAGAACTCCCAGCTCAAGGAAAAAAATCTTGCAAGCAGCTAGAAAGAAACAATTCCAGTACTGTGGAAATACAATCAGGATAACCCAAGATCTAGCAGCTTCTACATTAAGGGATCGAAGGGCGTGGAATAGGATATTCCAGAAGGCAAAGGAACTAGGACTCAAACCAAGAATCACCTACCCAGCTAAACTGAGTATAATACTTCAAGGGAAAATATGGTCTTTCAATGAAACAGAGGACTTTCAATCATTCTTGATGAAAAAACCAGAGCTGAAAAGAAAATTTGACTTTCAAACACAAGAATGAGAAGAAGCTTGAAAAAGTAAACAGCAAAGAGAAGTCTTAAGGGACTTACCATGAGTGAACTGTTTACATTCCTACATGGAAAGACAATATTTGTAACTCTTAAAACTTTTCAGTATCTGGGTAGTTGGTGGGACCACACATACACATGTACACGCATGCACACACATACACACATGCACACACATACAGAGAGAGAGAGCACAGATTGAACTGAATAGGAGGGGACCATACCTTAAAAGAAACTAGGGTAAATGGTGAGAGAGAAACGTAGGGGGAGGGAAAGGGAAGGGGGTAACTATATGTCATTTAAGAGGCAGGTAGGAGTTTTTATTAGTGGAGGGAAAAAGAGGAGAGCTGAGAAAAAAAAAAAAACAAGAAGTTTACCCTCATCACATTTGACTAAACGAAGGAGTGAAATGCACACTCATTTTGGTATGAAAACCTATCTTACAGTATAAGAAAGTGGGGGAGAAAGAGATATTGCAAAGGGGGGGGAGGATGGAAGGGAGGGCAAAGGGAGGAGGGAGCAATTTGAAGTCAACACTTGGGGAGGGACAGGATCAAAAGACAGAAGAGAAACAATGAGGGGCAGGTTAGGAGGGATGGTAATCCAGTTAGTCTTGCAAAACGCGACTATCAGGGAGGTCATTGGCAAAACTACACAGATATGGCCTATATTGAATTGCCTGCTGTCCCAAGGGGAATGGGTGGGGAGGGAGGGATGAGGAGAATTTGGAACTCAAAGTTTTAGGAACAACTGTTTAGTATTGTTGTTGCAACTGGGAAAGAAGACATACAGTTAAGGAGGAATAGAAAGTCATCTGGCCCTACAGGAGAAAAGAGAAGATGGAGACAAGAGAAGGGAGAGATGACAGAAGAGAGGGCAGATTGGAGATAGGGAAAATTGGATTGCGTGGGGTATTGGGGTGGGGGGAGGGGATAAAAGGGGAGAAAATTTGGAACCCAAAAATTTGTGAAAATGAATGTAAAAAATTTAAATAAATAAATAAATTAAATTAAAATAAATAAATAAATAAAAATAAAAAAAAAACAGAAGTTGTCAATAAAATGTTGTTAAAAAAAAAAAAAAGAAAATTGTAACTTTTCTCTTTCTCAAGCAATCAAGAAAAAAATTCTATCTGGTACATGCCAGATTGTGTGCTAGGTAAAGACAGAAAACTTGAAATGGTGATTTTATTGCTGTTATGATCTCCCTATGAGTTATTTACTAATGCAATTTAGCACCTTCCTGAATCATAAAATTTTAGGGAATTGCTTATAGAAAGGTTAAGTGATTTGTTTAGGTCTTCCTGGGTTCATGGAAAAAGTCTGAGCTCTGAGTATTTTAATTTAAATGTGACAATAAAATACTATATAACATAACATGACTATATGACATGATATACTATCATATCAAACTGGATATTATAATTACATCCCTTCATGTTGAGACTATAAAGATGAAAGTCAAAATAATCTATGTCATTAAAGAGTTTATAGTCTAGCTATAAGAGAAAATACATAAATACATGTATATGTATGTGTGTGTATACACATACATATTCACACATGAGTATTTTGAGAGAGGAAGAGAGACAGAGACTATGTATGAGAGAGTTAAAGAGGGGAAAGAAAGAGAAAGAGAGAGGGACAGACAGACAGAGAGACAGAGAGGCAGAGAGACAGAGAGAGAGAGAGAGAGAGAGAAAGAGAGAGAGAGAGAAAGTGATGGGGGAAAAGGGCAGCTGAAGGCAGTTGATTTGGGGATGAGAAGAGATAATGAAATGCTGAAGGTTACACTTGAGGCAGACCTTGAAAGGAAGCTGACATTCCAAAAGCCAGGATTCGAGAGTGCATTCTTGGTATGAGTGACAGCCAGGCAAGAGATGGATTTCCATATATGAGAAACAGCATGGAGATCAATTTGACTAGACTGTAGTGTGCGTGGAAGAGGTCAGTATGCAATAAAACTAAAAATGAAAGGTGAAAGCCTGGCTTTAAAATGTTTCAAATGATGAACAAGGACTTTATATTTGATTCTAGAGATAATAGAGAGCTACTGGAATTTTTTGAGTAAGATAATGGAAAGGTCAAGATTTGTATTTTAGGAAAATATTTCTTGCTTGATATTTAAAATGTCCCCAAAAGTGACTTAGCAGTCACATATAACACATATAAAGTGTTATTTGAACACTCCGAGGATATAAGGATTATCGAGGATACCGGAGGCATGGAGCCACAAAAAGAGTGCTGGATTTAGAGTCAGAGAACTTAGGTTCAAATCATCACTTTGTTACTACTTGTGTGACCTTGGGCAAGTCACTTCACTCCTGTATTTTCTCTACCTTCTTTCACCTTTGAAATATGAAAGTTGAACTAAATGTACACTAAAGGTAATTGCAGTTCTAAATCTCCCCTGGAAAGTTTATCCCGGTCAGTTAACTAGAATTAAGCAAAGTTTGCTAGGCAGTCTCTTAGTATCTATTTATCATGAGTATTCACTTCCTTTTAACAGTTTTTAATTCTGTCTTGTTTTTCTGAAGATCATTTACTTTGGGGAGGAAGAAAATAATTTTTAAAAATGCCTTCCTTTTTTTTCCTTTGCTATCATCATTCCCCTAGAACCAGGGAGGAGTGCATTCTTTGTATCTTTTATTTTACCATGTTTGTGACAAAAGAGAAATGCAGAAGTATTAAAAATAGAGGAAAAAATGTTATTGCTCTTTTTTTTCTTTTTAATCTTTAGCTTTTCACACCAGCTTCTTTCTATTCGTTCTCTGCTTTGACATTATCCTGTGACGTTATCCTTAAAGGATCATACCGGCCTTTTATATGCATCTCTATTTTCTGCCTATACATTTTCATTATATTATTTTTTTAATGTAAGTTGGTTAGTACATCACCCTCACATTCCATTCTCTTTCTATCACTCTTCTATTTTCCTCTTCGTTTCAATCAAGACATAATCCTGCTGTTCATACTTAGTCATCTTTTCTTTTATGATTCAACAGATTTTCTTTCTCTCCTAAAAAGCTGTCATTGTTGGATGCTGTCCCAGGTACCCTCACTGCAATAAATGTGTGGATGAAGATATTTTGTTATTTAATTCTCCTTTCTGCATTGTTGTCCTGGAAAAAGAAGAATCCTTGAGTGAGAATCTTGCATTATCATCTCATTTCCCCAACACCCACATATTCAAACTTTTGTCATCCTAAATGTTATGATGCAATTAGATATATCTATATACATACAAGCAAGTACACTTTGCTTACACAATTATATACGATGGTACACAATTACTCTAAGTTGTTCATGATAGTCAGTTTTAATTACAATCTTTTAATTTTTTTAATGTCTTTTTTTTAAATGGCCACCAGTGTATTTTTGCCTTGATCCCAAAAGAGCACAAAGGAACTGAATTGACTGAGACCTCAAGCCTGGAAACATATGCCAGTCCTTGGTTTTTGCCTAGCTGTTTGGATTTTGCATGGACCATTCATTTTTCAGGGTTTCTGAAGTGGACTCCTTATTCTCATATTAATTGGCTTATTGCCCCCAAACAGTCACTCTGTTGAAAGTCACTAGTTAATTAGTTGCTAATTATAAAAAAAAAGATCAGGCAAGGAAAAGAAGGCAAGGATAAATTAGACAGGGTATGATACGAACTGTGTCATTTATTTGCACATAAAAACAATGTTAAGCACAGAGAGTCATGATGTGAATTAACAGAATGACGTAGATGGGATTCAGTAAAATCTTTTAGCTGCAGATGCAGGTATGGGAAACTTTAAATAGTATATAAATCAGTTTTTTCTTGAGGCTTCTGATTGCACATCTGATTTTACATATATACTGGCTTTATCTAATCAATAGCCAAACCAGATCTCTTCAGTGATTTCAACTCTTCAGATATACCACTCCAATTCTGCTTGTTAGGTCATCTCTCTTATGCTCTTCTTTACCTTGGTGGTAGGAAATGGAAAGAGAATAGCTGCCTGATCTCTTCATATAACAAAAGCAGCAACATTAGGGTAGAGAAGTGATTCTTCTGGCTTCACTGAGATTATTTATACCTAGTCATCTGCAGCAATATCCAAGAAGAGCCATCAGGGTGTGGCATCCCATGGAATTTTTTTTTTTCCTTTCTAACTCAATAGCAGATCAGGATATTTGCAAACAAGAGCCTTAAATGGCCAGAAATTGACTCCACAAAATTTCTTCATAGTCAACCGGAATAGAAAGATTACAGCTCTGCTTGATTAGAATAAGGTCTGGGGACAGGGAGTGTACTCAGTGAATTCCATGAATCAGTAGTCTCTGTGACTTATTACTGCTTCTCAATTCATCTTTTGAGCCAGTTCAGAATTTTTATTCTCCCTTTCTCCTTCTCTCATAAATACAGCCTTGAAGTCCATCTGAATTTCCTTATCCCATTCTGATTGTCTTCATATTTTACCTCCTTCTCCCCTTCTGTTTCTACCTTTTTTCCTCCTTTTCCTCCTTATCCTTTCCTTAATTTCCCTTCTCCTCCACTAGTTTTATGCCCCAACTTATCTTTTTTTTCATTTGTTAGGGAATTCAGCTATTCAGAAATTCCTGGGGGAGGAGCCAAGATGGCAGAGTAGAAAGACTCACTTTATGCTAGCTCCGAATACACAGCCCATAAATTTTCTGTAAAAAGAACTCCCCACAAATTCTGGAGTGCTACAAGCTGCACAGAAACACAGTGGAAGAGATTTCCGTTCCAGAGAGCCCTGGAAAGCCATCTGGACAGTGGAGCCCATCCCTGCACTGCTCTGGCTATGGGGCTCCAGAGGAGCAGATCTGAGCAGGCTTCAGGGACGGAATCTCTGGCAGCCACGAAGGTCCCTCCACCACTCCAGGTCAGTGAGAGAGACTTCTGGGCTGACCTAGAGGGGAGCGGGGTGTCTCCGTGACTCGGTCCCCCTTGGGAGGCAGTGGTGGAGGCAGCAGCAGCCAGGCACTCCAGGAGTCTGCAGGATCTCAGGGCCATTACCAAAGGTCTTTTCATAAACCCCCTGAGGGAACTGAGCCTGGGAGGCAGCTCTGCCCCCACCTGCTCCATTACTGAAGGTCTCTGCATAAACCCCCTGAGGGAACTGAGCCTGGGAGGCGGCTCTGCCCCGACCTGAGCAACAGAACTTAAGCTCCCATTGAGTGCCAGCTGTGTCTGCTACTGAAAGCCCTGAGGCTGGGAAGCAGCATTTGAATCTCAGACCCCAAGCACTAGCTGGGAGGATCTAGGTGGGGGTGGACAGAAATCTCAAAAGTCAAGTAACTGGCTGGGGAAATGCCCAGAAAAGGGAAGAAAAATAAGACCATAGAAAGCTACTTTCTTGGGGGACAGATGTTCCCACCTTTCATTTATGATGAAGAGGAACAATTCTTACCATCAGGGAAAGACGTGGAGGTCGGAGCCTCTGTATCCCAGACATCCCAGGTGGATGTCCGGTGGGCTCAGGCCATGGAAGAGCTCAAAAAGGATTTTGAAAATCAAGTGAGAGAGGTGGAGGAAAAACTGGGAAGAAAAAGGAGAGAGATGCAAGAAAAGCATGAAAAACGGGTCAATACCTTGCTAAAGGAGACCCCAAAAAATGCTGAAGAAAATAACACCTTGAAAAATAGGCTAACTCAATTGGCAAAAGAGGTTCAAAAAGCCAATGAGGAGAAGAATGCTTTCAAAAGCAGAATTAGCCAGATGGAAAAAGAGGTTCAAAAGTTCACTGAAGAAAACAGTTCTCTAAAAATTAGAATGGAACAGATGGAGACTAATGACTTTCTGAGAAACCAAGAAATCACCAAACAAAACCAAAAGAATGAAAAAATGGAAGAGAATGTGAAATATCTCATTGGAAAAACAACTGACCTGGAAAATAGATCCAGGAGAGACAATTTAAAAATTATGGGACTACCTGAAAGCCATGATCCAAAAAAGAGCCTAGACATCATTTTTCATGAAATTATCAAGGAAAATGCCCTGATATTCTAGAACCAGAGGGCAAAATAAGTATTCAAGGAATCCATTGATCACCTCCTGAAAGAGATCCAAAAAGAGAAACTGCTGGGAACATTGTGGCCAAATTCCAGAATTCCCAGGTCAAGGAGAAAATATTGCAAGCAGCTAGAAAGAAACAATTCCAGTGTTGTGGAAATACAATCAGGATAACACAAGATCTAGCAGGCTCTACATTAAGGGATTGAAGGGTGTGGAATAGGATATTCCAGAAGTCAAACGAACTAGGACTCAAACCAAGAATCACCTACCCAGCAAAACTGAGTATAATACTTCAGGGGAAAATATGGTCTTTCAATGAAACAGAGGACTTTCAAGCATTCTTGATGAAAAGCCCGGATCTGAAAAGGAAATTTGACTTTCAAACACAAGAATGAGAAGAAGCATGAAAAAGTAAACAGCAAAGAGAAGTCACAAGGAACTTACCAATGGTGAACTGTTTACATTCCTACATGGAAAGACAATATTTGTAATTCTTAAAGTGTTTCAGTATCTGGGTAGTTGGTGGGAACCCCCCCAAACACACACACACACACACACACACACAGACGTACACACATGCATGCACACACACATACACACATGCACGCACATACAGAGACAAACAGCACAGAGTGATTTGAATAGGATGGGACCATATCTTAAAAGAAATTAAGGTATACGGTGAGAGAGAAATGTAGTGGGAGGAGAGAGGGTGAAAAGGAATGGGGTAAATTATCTCTCATTCAAGAGGCAAGCAGGAGACTTTTTAGTGGAGGGAAAAAGAGGAAAGCTGACAAAAAAAAAAAAACATGAAGTTTACCCTCGTCACATTCGACTAAAGGAAGGAATAAAATGCACACTCACTTTGGTATGAAAACCTATCTTACAATACAGGAAAGTGGGGGAGAAGGACATAAGCAGGGTGGGGGGGATGATGGAAGGGAGGGCAATGGGAGAAGGGAGCAATTTGAAGTCAATACTCCAGGAGGGACAGGATCAAAAGACAGAATAGAAACAATGAGGGGTAGGATAGGATGGAGGGAAATACAGTTAGTCTTACACAACATGACTATTATCGAAGTCATTTGTAAGACTATACAGATATGGCCTATGTTGAATTGCCTGCCTTCCCAAAGGGAATGGGTGGGGAGGGAAGGATGGGGAGAATTTGGAAGTCAAAGTTTTAGGAACAACTGTTGAGTATTGTTCTTGCTACTAGGAAATAAGAAATACAGTTAATGGGGAATAGAAAGTTATCAGGCCCTACAGGACAAAAGAGAAGATGGGGACAAGAGAAAGGAGGGCAGAAGAGAGGACAGATTGGTGATAGGGAAAATTAGAATGCTTGGTGTATTGGGGTGGGGGAGTGGAAAAATGGGGAGAAAATTTGGACCCCAAAATTTTGTGAAAATGAATGTAAAAAGTTAAATAAATAAATTTATAGTAAAAAAAAAAGAAATTCCTGCTCAATGAATAATCTGGTACTGAAGACAAGGGACAGATCATGAGCCCAGAAAAAAAAGTCAAACAAACAAGAAACAAGTATTTATTAAGGACCTACTATTGCCACTTCTACACTGGGCTAGACATTGAGGATAAGTAATCAGTGAATAAAACAATCCTTATTCACAGAGAGAGATTATGAAATTATATATTAAAGTATATACTAAATGCATATAAAGAAAATTAGTACAAATAATGTAGTTAAAATAAAGTTTGAGTGGGAAGGTATCAGAAATTGAGGGGAGGAGATGGGGATCAGGAATGGTTGTATGTGGAAAATGATAGTTGATCTGTGTCTTAAAGGAAGGGGAACCTTATGAAGTGAATGTGAGGAGTTAGTGCAGCATTTCAGGTACAGGGGAAAGTCAGAGCAAAAGAATAGAGATAGGAGAAAAAGGGAAGGCTAATTTGGCTAGATCACAGAATATGTCTGGGGAAGATAGAATAATATAAAATGAGTCTAGGAATTTAGGTTGAGATAAGGCTGTGAAGGGAATTAAGCAGGGCTGTTCTGAAGAAAACTTGAACAGGCTCATAAGAGTTAATTGTTAAATTTTCAGGATGAGTACTAACACCTTGGAAATCCGTAAACACTAAAAGTCAGGGATCGTCTCATTATTGCCTAGACTTAAGAAAGTAATGGAGAATATATTAGTAGTACAGACTAATCTTAATAGAGTATCTTGCATTCATTTCTATCTATTTATCTATATTCCTGTCTATGCATTCATTCATTTATCTGTCTATTTTGTTTGCTTGCTGATTTGTTTGTTCATTTGTTCTTTATTCATTCATTTCTTTATTTTTGCACTTTTTTGGAAGGGGGGGGGAGTCAGTCGTTAAGTATATTGATGGTACTTTTGTTACCATAATGTTGCACACTTACTAGCACATCACTATTTACAAATACAAAGGAATGAAACAGACTGTTTTCAATGAGTTTATATTCTTAATAACAAAGCAAAGATCATTAACGTGTATACGTATATGTAGAATGAACATAACCAAAACACAAGGGATTTAGGAAAAGTAGCTGGGCTAGTCTTGAAATTCTTCAAGTAAAAAGTTGTGCTTCTGTTTAAGCAAAAATTTGAGAAATGTATCTCAAGTTTGAGAAGTGTTAACAGCTTGCACTGGAAAATTGCTACCTCGGTTTGGTCATGTATTAAAGATGCTTCATGCTTTCACTTTATTTCAGTAAATATGATGACATGGCAAAATAAATTAATCTATATCACAAAGAATAGAATTTCCTGTCAATAAAAAATAAAACTTTTCATTTTCAGAAGTAATATTGAGATGTGTTAATAGTTTAATAATACTATTCAACTGAACATTCCTTTATTTAGTATCTACTATGGACAACCAACATAACTAAGTATAAGTGATGCCACATCACCATATGCTACAATCCAAACATCTAGCTGCCTACCATATCTAGCCTAGCTTAGAAAGTTTTGGGGAACTTCTGGGGGCTAGGATCAACTCTTCTGACACTTTTTCTCTGTTTGACTCTAGATTCTGCATTGGTTGACTTTCTCCTCCTTTCGTTGCCATTGGCCATTCATCCCTTTTTTGAAATGTTTTCTATGTTATTCTGTTTCAAAAAAGGACTATTGTCTTGAGGCTTTTCTCATGCCCCTTTAACTCTAAAACAAACCTTTGGGAAAATTTGGGGTAGATGGAAGGGAATGGCAGCAAAGGCAGGAAGAAAATGGGAAGAGGGACTCAGAGGTATTTAAGGCACATTTCAAAGATCATTTGCACTTTTGATTTATTGACTTTTGTACTTCTATCTCTCCCACTATGCCTTGTTGCTACTAATTGCTGTTTTGGAACAGAAGCATATAGTATTTGCCTATATTTTAATGGTCTAATAGAAGAAGTACTAGATGCCAATTTATAGCTTCAGTTTGCAGAAGGATAGCCTTTGAGTAACTTCTCGGGTCAAGACATATCATAGTTATAAAGAGAAGAATTAATGAGGCCAAATAGTCAGTGTTGTGAAACAGAGAAGATAGAGATAAAAGAAGATATCTCTGGATAGAGAAAGGTTTCCTAGGTATGCCCAACCTTAGTTTTACAACTATAATCATCTCAAACATCAGAATTCTGGGACCCATCTTTCTAGAGGCAAAAGGCAATATTGCAGGAAAGCACCAGGCTCAGCATTGCTTCTAGAAACACAAATTTGAGAGGTTAGTACCTAGCCTTCTATGGGGAGAAATTGAGTTCTTGGGCTCTGCCAACCTCTTGTGGTCCCAAAGCTTGGAAGAATAGCAAATGACAGATATATACCTTGGGCTAGTAAAAAAAAAATTCCTGACTTTAGCCTTTAATGGTTCCTGAGGTTTTATTTTTTTCATATATTGAATTAATAGGTGTCAATTTGTAAGAGTGCCTCCAGTGAAACGTTCTGTCGAATTATTTGGGGGTTGGTACCATTGAACAATTTATCAATTTAGATAAAGAGGTTGATGGAATGGCAATTAAATTTGCAGGTGATGAAAAGATAGGAGAGCTGAAATACTAATCAGCCAAGATAATGAAAATTTTCTATTTACTGTTCTTTAATTCCAAGAAGGAATTCAAGATGTTTAGAGAAAGAAAACAATATTCAAGAAGAGTATAATTGTAGTTCTTAAGTAGTTGAATGGTCATCATATAAAAGAGTGATTCTATTTAGTCTGTTTGCTACTAGAGAGAAGAACTATGAGTAACAGGTATAAATTAAAAGAGGTAAAAATGGGTTTGAGACAAGGGCAGAAAAGAAACAACAATTTCCTAACAAAGAGATACTCCATTAAAAAAAAACAAAAACGTAGACAGCAAAAACTATCAGGAAGTATACATACCAAGACAAGCCCAGGTATTATTTTAACATAATTATGAAATATTTGCATATAAATAAAGTTAAATTTAAATAACTGGAAAAATATTAATTGTGCATGGGTGGACAGAGTAAAGATAATAAATATTTTTATATAAATAAAGTTAAATTTAAATAACTGGAAAAGTATTAATTGTGCATGGGTGGACAGAGTAAAGATAATAAAAAACATATGATAATTCTACTTAAACCAATTGACTTGTTCAATGCTATTCCAATTAAATTACCCCCCAAAATATATATTGACCTAGAAAAATATCATAATAAAATGTATTTGGCAGGATAAAAGTTCAATAATATTATTTTTAATATTAAGGAAGAAACTTTAGCAGTACTTGATATTAAGCAGTATTATAAAGTGGTAATTTCAAAACTATTTTGTATTAGCTAAGAAATAGAAATAGATGCGCAATATACAGTAGTAAATCATTATATTAACTTTGTGTTTGACAAATTCAAAGATTTAAGCTTTGAGATAAGAATGCAGTGTTTGATTAAAATATTGTCAAGAAAATTGGAAATCAATCTGATAGAAACTAGGTACAGATCAATAACTCACACCATTTATCACGATATGGTTAAAATAGATACGTGATCTAGAAAAAAGGGAGATATCACAAAAAAAATTAGAAGAACATAAAATACATCACTTTCTAGACTTGTGGAGAACAGAAAATTTTATGAATAAACAAGAGATAGTGCACATTTTGTGATGCAAAATAGGTAATTTTCATTACATTAAATGAAACAGGTTTTCTACAAATAAAACCAATGTAACTAAATTAGTAGGAAGCAGAAATTTGGATTGAAAATATAGGCTGCTTCTCAGACAAGCATCCCATATTTCAACTATATCAGGAACTTTGTCAAATTTATAAGAATATGAAGTATTCCCCTATTAACCAATGGCCAAAGATATACACAATTTTTTGGTGAAAAAAAAAATCAAAGTGACATATACCCATATGAAAAATGCTCTATTTTTGATTAAAGAAATGTAAATTAAAACAATGTGAGATAGCATCTCACATATAAGACTGGTTAAAATTACAGAAGGGGAAGATGACAAATAGAGGGGGTAGGGGAAAATTGGGACACAAATGAACTATCAGTGGAGTTTCCAAACTTATTCAGCCATTCTGAACAATAATTTAAAACTATGCTGAAAGAGTAATAAAACTATGTGCATACTTTGACAGAGTAACACTATTATTATATCTGCTTCACAAGGTAACCAGGTAAAAAGGAAAAAAAGTGTCTATATCCTAGTGTCTATATCCTAAAATATTTATAGCACTTCTCTTTGTGGTGGCAAAGAACTGGAAGTTGAGGGGATGCCCATTAATTGATGAATGACTAAATGGATTGCAGTATATGATTGAGATGAAATACTGCTGTGCTTTAAGAAATAATGAGCATGTTGATTTTTGGAAAACATGGAAAGAATTGCATGGAATAATAAGTGAGAATAACCAAAATAATGTATACAGTAACAGTATTATTGTTTAAACAATAGTTGTGGACAACAAAGTTATTCTGAGTACTTCAAATATCAAATAAACTACAAAAGACTTTTGAAGGAAAATTCCAACTACCTCCAGCGGAAGAATTGATAAATAGAAAATGGTTTTACATACACACACTTAAGTGTGTATATATATGTATATGTGTAGGTGTGTGTGTGTGTATGTGTGTATCCTCTAGTATGTTGAGGGGAGGGAGGAAAGGAAGAATACTTAAGAACTTAAAATGCAGCAAAAATAAATTGCATTTAAACAATAAAATGAAAAACAAGAATATGATTCTAATGCTCAAGAAGATAACAACTTGTGATTTTATTTGGTTTATTTAACATTAGAGAGAACTAGGAATAATAGGTGTAAATTAAAGTTGCAAAATTGGGTTTGAGACAATGGTGGAAAAATAACTTCCTAACTATTAAAGCTATGCAAAAGTGGAATGTAATGATAAAGGAAGCAGTAGGCATTCAGGGAAGGTCAAATAGTTCTCAGCCATTGTAGACCAGTTTCTTCTACTTCAGGAAGAAGTGTTTCTTCCTGGAAAAATCCAACTTTTAGTATAGTGCCATAAGACTAAGTGACTACATACATATATACACAGTATGTATCCAAAAGTGAGAGTGAGAATCACTCCAGGCAAGTGGAAAAATTTGCATGATGTATCTGGTCTACCATTGAAGATCCTGGAAGGATGTGAGAGAGGTTATCCATAGAATCAGGTGAATTATATATTCAGATGAAAAACTACTTTGAGCCCTACATATTTTCCCCAACTCTCTGAACTTTGAAATAGGGAATGTCCTATATCTCTTTACTTTAAGTTCTCTTATATTGGATAAGGAAACACCTTTACTCACATTTATAAAGACCTAGAACTAAGTTTTCTCCATCATTTTTTTTTAAAGAAATTGAAGTGGGAGCATGATGCATTAAAGAACGATGATGTGTAAAGTAGTGGTTGTCAATAAAATTGAAGTTTGTATCTTTAAATTCAGACCTTAAAGTGTTTGACCACATTTTAAAAGTCAGAAAGATCAGTTTATTTCAATAAGAAATGGAGAAGAAATTTGTTTTTTAAAAAGGTTTAACAACAATCCATTTGCCAAAATTTTCACCTCCCAAATTGCTGAGAAAAGAAAGATATAATCTTTTTCCAGCCTTATGCATTATATGAAATATCAAAACAGAAAAAAAATGGTTATCTTTTTTAATGAACTTTTTCATCACCCTCAATGCTGTTATATCAACATGACTATAGAACAATGAAGTCTAGAGCAATAGGACTGAATTCTTAGGGATTCTCAGCATCAGAATCAACCAATTAGGAAAAATTATCCACAGCCTCACTAACATCATTGAAGCCTGAATAGGATCCTAGAAATGTTGAATCTGGAAAATGGCATCTCGAGAACTGTAGTCTTAGGTCCACAGCTCAGATTTCTTTCAATCTTTTGACTTCTCTCTCCACCATTTTTCTTCTCTGTCTCTCCTCTGCTCTCTGGTAGTTTCCTCCCTTCAGAATCAAGGAAGTATTGTCACTCAAAACATGGTGACTTTGAAAGATTCTTAAACCTGTGTATGACACTTACCTTTATACCAAGTGAAGTGTATTGTACATAATATTCACTTAATACGTATTTCATTGAATTGAATCTGAGTAGGCACTAAATGTATTCAAAATAACACCAAAACTCTTCAGGATTAAATATTCCATTGTTGCTGCTCCTGCTATTAACTCAGACAGCTACTGATATCTCTCTTGATTACCACTTGAATATGCCATCATACCTTAGAGAAAATGTCTTTCTTTCATATGCGTTGTCTTTCCAATACCTATTTCTCCTGCAAATGCAGATCTGTACTGTTACTACTTAGCTTCCCCAGATATCACTTGTAACCCCATTAGTGAACTGAATTTCTAAAACATTCTATTACAAACCATAGATATGAAAGAAAAAAATTAATCCCTAAATTTAAAGACAATTTGATTCTCTTAGAGAACACCATGAGAAAGGAATTTGTATTCCATGTCTTCTCCTAACATGCTTCTTCAAAAAATAATCACCTGAGGTCTAGGATTTTTTTTCTCAGAATTGTATCAGACAAAGTAACTGCTTTCCCATTCTCTTTCCATAATCAAGATGCACCTTACAATGGAAGACAGGAAAGGAACAAAATTGAACAAAAAAACTATTTAAAATGTTATGACTATCCATGTTTTAAAGTCTACAATACATGCACAGGTACTATCTATCCCTCAGTATATAGTGTCACCCTTTGAAAGTCATTGCTGGCAGCCACCAGACCCAGAAGTTGCAATATTGCTTCAATGAGCCAGCTGGTATGTATAAAAAGTACACAGATAAAATTTAGACCTCTAATTTTGAAACAAAATGGTCCAGAGATCTAGCTTGAGTCCTCTCTTCTGAGAGCACAGATTTAGGTTGTATCTACATGATTCAACATGTTTATTATACATAAATTCAGTGATCTACATTCAAAAATGACTTAGACCAAGTAGGTCTTATAAGAGTGACTTTTCATCTTTAAAAAAAAAAAAAGATTTTGATATGTAGACATAAGGTAAGGTCTGAATAATCCATCGGTAAAAATATTTCTATAACTCCAAAGATTGCCACCTATTTCCAGTCAAATAGACATTTATTCTAAGTTTTGTTTGTGTTTTTTTTTCTTTTGGTACCTCCCATGTTACTACAAACATATTCAAGTCTCTCCCTATCTCAAAAAATGCCTATCTTCTACACACCCACTGATTATCACCCTGTTAATACATGGGTGTGACGGAGCCTTCTTTAATCAGCTTGTGATAGCTAATTGTTAAATTTTCAATTGTGGGTTCCTATAAATCGGGGCTCAGTTTATTCTTTTTAAAATTATCATCGTTATCTAAACTTTAGAAAGTGTCAATAATGCAAATTAACCTTAAAGATATATGTATTATCACATATATATTTTTTCCCTAGGAAACATAGTTATTAAACATTTACCAGTACACTTCTTTATTGCTCTTTAAAATAGTGCTTAAACTCTGAAGGAAGGAAACAAGCGATTCTTAAGTGCATATTATGTGCCAGGCTGGTGACCTTGAACAGCCTTCCCTCACTTAAAACAAAGTCAAGTGCAGGTCATGTCATCATTTCTCTGATATCATGGTCCTCTTGGAAAACGAAGGATGAATGCAACAGCTATGTGCCAGGCACTGTACTAAGCACTTCACAAATATTATTTCATTGGCTCTTCATCACAACCCCAGGAGGTAGATGATAATATTATCCTCACTAAAGTTAGTGAAACTGAGACATAGAGCTTAAATGACACAGGATAGTATAATTGACCAGAATTGCTCAGGATCATACAGTTAATAAGTGTCTTAGGCGGGCTTAGAGATCAAGTCTTCCTGACTCCAGGTCTAGCAATCTATCCATCATGCCACCCAGCTACCTAGCTGGAGTGTAGTAGAGTTCAGGCCATAAAGTCATCACTAGGCTGTAATCCTGTAATCTAATGAATGAGTATAATCTAAAAATAATCATAATAACTGTCATTTACATAGTGCTTCAAAGTTTCCAAGGAGTCTAAGTGGCACAGGTAATAGAGTTCCGGGTCTCAAATCAAGACGATCTGAGTTCACCCTGGGAAAGTCACTTGACCCTTTTTGTCTTAGTTTCTCATCTGTAAAATGAGATGGAGAAGAAAATTGCACGCCGCTCCAATGTCTTTGTCTAGCAAAACCTAAATAGGGTGGTAAGAAGTTGGACACGCTTGAACAACAAACAAAAGCTTCCATTATCTGTCTTGCAATACCTTTACCCATATTTCTCATCTCTTTCTTAGCCAAACTCCTTGGAAATCTAGCCAGAGTTTCTACTGTCTTTCCTCCCTCCCTTTAACTCCCTCCAGTTTTATTTCAGATCCTATCATACAACTGGAGCTATTCTTTTCAAAGTTAACAACAGTCTATCTGCCTAATCTCACTGCCTCTTCTCAATCTTTTATCACTCTTTTATTTTTGACGTTGTCAACTACATTATCTTTCAGGATGTGCTCTCCTCCCATTTTTCTAGATGCTTCTCACCTAGTGCTTGTAACATCTGACCACTCTCCAAGACTCTCTTCTGGATCCTTTTTTCGTTGATTTCTATAGCTTTTCTGATGTTAACCTTGTCAACTTCCATGAGTTCAATTGTAATCTCTAAACAGATTGCTCCCAGATGTATAACTTTAATTCTAGTTTCTCTCCTGAACTCTTTTTTAAGATTATCAGTGGCATGTTGGAATATTTCACACTGGATGTTCCAGAAATATATCAAACTCAATGTGTCCAAAATAGAAATCAGTGTCTTTCTTCAAAGACTACTCATCTTCCAAACTTCATTATTTACAGATAAGAAAACTATCATCCTTCCACTCAGATTCACAGTGCTTGTGAGGTGTTGAAGATAACACAAGGAGAAAACACACAAACATACGCAGACAAACAAAACAACACCACTGAACTTGTATACAAAAGAAAAAAATGAGAGTTCAGGGAGAAGAATTCAAAGTTCTAACATCTAGAAAACTGTTCTGAAGTAATTGTTGCTTCATTGTTAACTTTTACCACCTTGCTAGGTAAGAGATTGGTCCCAGACTTTGGCCACAATATCCCTTCATTGGGAAGAAGTTAAATACCTTGTGAGTAGATTATGAGGGGAAATTCTAACAGGAATTTCTGATACGTTTTCATTAGGTCTTCTTTACCCCTAACTTCCCCAGGACCTTCTCCCGGATCTGCCTGGTCTTCACACAGTATACAATTGGGTTCATCAGTGGAGGAACCAGCAAAAATATGTTAGCAATGAGAATTCTAATGAGTGGGGAGCCATGTTTGGCAAAGCGGTGGACTATGGACAGACTTATGATTGGCATGTAGAAGATCAGCACAGCACAGATATGGGACACACAGGTGTTGAGAGCCTTGAGACGCTCCTGATGGGAGGCAATTCCCAAAACTGTCTTCAAGATTAATACATAAGACATAACAATGACAGAAAAGTCCAGCATGCTTAGGATAGCAATAAAGAAACCATAGATGATATTAGTCTTGTTGTCAGAGCAGGCCAATCTCATTATGTCTTGGTGGAGACAATAGGAGTAGGAGAGGAGGTTCTCCTTGCAATATTTCAGGCTCTTTAAAGTGATAGGAAATGGGAGTATGAATATAAAACATCGAATGGCGAAGCCCAACCCTATTTGCATGACTCTAACATTGGTGAGAATGGAGCTGTATCTTAGGGGGTTACGGATAGCTATGAAACGATCAAAAGACATGATGACAAGAACAGAGGACTCCATGGCAGTGAAGGTATGGATGAAAAACTCCTGGGCAATGCAAGCATCAATGGAAATTCCTGGAGCATTAAACAAAAAGATTCTCAACATGGTTGGCAAGGAGGAAAAAGACAAGCAAAGATCTGAAAAAGCCAACATGGAGAGAAAATAGTACATGGGCTCATGAAGAGAAGGTTCTGTCTTGATGATGATGAGTATGGTAGAGTTGCCTAGAGCAGCGATGATATATATTAGACAGATGGGTATGGATATCCAGATGTACAAATGCTCCATTCCTGGGATACCAATGAGGAAAAAGGTGGAAATCTTATCCTCAGTGATATTAAGAGGGGACATCTATAACTAAGGAAGAATCTACAATTGGAATTACAGATGACATACCCTGAAATGAGAAAAGCAAACAATAAGAAAAAAACATGCATTTGGGTTATTCATATTTTCTCATCCTTAATAGACAAATTAGAGAGTTTGCACGGATTTTTTAAAGGGAAAAATCTATTGTTAAGAAGCAAAAAAAATTCTTTTTGTGCTGTTACACAATAGAATAGACTGGGTTATGAGACTGTAAATTACCTTTCATTGACACTGTGTAAGCCAAGGATGGATGACCCTATGTCAGGAGTTATGGATTATGAATTCATGCATATAACTGTTGGCTGGATGAAATGCTCCTTGAAATCCTTTCTGTGTTTGCTGCCTAATGACTCTATTTCCCCTCTCTCACTCTTTCCTATTAGGAAGAGGAAACAACAGTTGGACCATCACAATGTTGTATAGATATCAAAGGAAGATAATGTTAATCTAAAATACCTTCAGGGAATTTTCATAGACTCATATAGCTCTAACAGATGTCAGAAATCACTGTTTAAAGCAGCTATAATTAGGCTGAACTGCCTTTTGAAAATTCATTTTCTTCTAAATCACAGTTTTGGAGATGGAAGGGATTTCAGATTTCTAATTCTGTGTAAGTAAACTGAAACCAAGAAAGATGAAGTGGTTTGCTGAAATGGGTTAAATATTATATATTGTGTACATATATACATATACACATGCATATATGTATATATGCACATGTATACACATGTGTGCATTATGTGTGTGTCATATATGTGTGTGACTTACATTATTGTGTTTGTGTATGCATGCATGTATAGAATTAGAACTAGATGCCAGGTCTTTATTTAAAGTCCAGTTCCCTTTCTGCTCTGTTTCTAGACTTTTTTGAATATATTTTAAAAAATATTTTGTTCAAGGCAAACCCAATTAACTAATGTTGATGATGCTAAAGTAACAATGAATAACCACATGACTGTGAGATGCATGTAATTTTTACTTTATCGGCAAATTTTCTACATTTGTAACAATCTGCAGAAGCTTAAAACAAGGGTAGATATATTTTGATATCTACTTGGGCAGAGAATTATATCCCCTGCAATCAATTGATTATCATGACATTCATAAATACTGATGTTTATAGATAAGTAAAATTCATTAGCAGTTTGGCATTAGAAATTTATATTTTTTTCTTTAAATTTTCTTCCAAATTACGGACTTTATGCCCAAAGTAACACTAAGGGACAAGTACAGGATGCATCTGATTTATTTCGTACTTTTGTGAAATGTAACTTGCCAGCTTTTGAAGACAATTTGAAAGCGGCAATGAAGTAATGGCCATGTTTTCCATGAGTAGAATATGATTGTAAAATAAACACTTTGTCCCTTTATCCCTGATTGTCCTTTTCTGTCATGCCAGTTTCTGTCTTTCTGTTATCTTTATCTCTTTTTCCGTCTCCGTCTCTATGTTTTCCCTTTCTCGAAACACATATGCACATGTGTACATGTGCACACCTGCACAAGAATGCATGCCCACACATATACATGCAAACATCAAATTCATTTTCCATTATAACAAATTCCATTAGCAGAGCCTTTACAGGGAAGATTTTTCAATGGGCCAAGAAAACAGAGTCAATGTTTTATAAAGATTAGTGAAAGTGGAACTAGATAATTACCATTAAATTTCTGACTCTGCCATGTTTTAGCTATGATATTGGACAGCCCTCTTCACCTCTCTACACTTCTATTCTCTACTACAAAATGTTGGTGATAATTCATGGTTGAATTACATCAAAGGGTTGTTGAAAAGAACAAATTAAATAATACTGTCAAAAGATTTTGCAACACTGACAGAATATAAATGCAAATTAGTCATTTTTAAGGCAATACTTAATGTGTAAAAAAAATTCATGTGAAAAAACAGGCAACTTTCTATAATTCTACTGGGTTGATAGTGTTCAAATCTATTTCCCACCTCCCATCTGCCCAGACCAAGGAGCAGCTCAAAGTTATATTGGCTTCTACTTACAAGATTTCTCTAATCTCCTCTCGTTCTCCTATTGTTTCCATTGTTTTCTCTCCCCTTCCTGCCCTCCACAGCCCTTGCCATCACTGAATTTATTAATACTGGACTGAATTTCAAACCAGCGCACAAAGACATAAAGCCAGAGGAAATTTCATCTGGTCTTATTTTTCAATGCATATCTATTTTTTTCCTAATGTTTAGATATCAGCTGAAAATTCTACATGGCAAAACAGACAATTATCGTTCTCATAGGTAATCCTTTAGTCAGTGCTTGCAGAAAGATTGAAAAAATTGATTTTTCTTATTTGCCCCATTTCTAAGTTGCTTTCTAAGGACTCAGGATGCTAGTTTTGTTTCTGTTATTTCCACCAAATTGGGAAGGTTGTTGATATTTCTAGTTTGTCTGTGGAATCAACTCACTCTACCTAATCGAGATGTAAAAACAGATTCTTTACATAGAATCCTTATCTTTTCATCAAGATTGAAATAAAAAGTTCTAGTGTCTACCAAAAATGACCAGATAATTTCTAAAACCCAGTGGCATAATCAGGTTAATTAATTATAAGGAAGAGTAGTTAGTTGAACAGATCTCAGACGATGAGGTTAGTACGCAAGTGACCATGTGGTAGGGGCACTCAGATTTAAAGGGTTAAATTGAATTGTAAGTTCAATGAAGACACAGCCTGTTGTTCATGCCTATCTTTGCATGCCCAGCTCATAGCATAATTGAATACATTTAATAATAAAAACTAAAATCTATATAGTATTTACTGATAGTATCACTGTGTGCCAGGCACTATGCTAATCACTTTATGATTATTATCTCATTTGATCCCCACAAAAATCCTACAAGGTAGACACTATTATTATCTTCATTTTATAGATAAGGAAACTGATGAAAACAGGTTAAGGGAATTGTCCAGCACTACACAGCTCCTAAGTGGCTTATCTGAACTCAGATCTTGATTCCAGGTCTAATGTTCTAATCATTATCTTGTTTCCATTTTACATAGCAGTGGGTTGAAAGATTCTTTTTGAAATTTACTTCATCTCCCATCTCTTGATCCTGTGATTAGAACGGACTTTTTTATTCCTCATGCTACTTCAATAATCATGAGGACTGACTCAGAAATCATGTCCACCAAGTGCCTTAGACCCTACAATTTATCACATTAAAGCAGCATGATTTTAACTCACCAAGTGATCTCCCACCAGCTTTTGTCATTTGTCATAGATTTTAAATCCCCATTAACCACCCTTTTCCTCTCTTCACAGTACAAAAATTATTTTTCATGGCAAAAGTTAAAAAAAGAAGGAAAGGACTAAATATCAATATCCAAGATTCCTAGTTCAGTCTTGTGTGCCCTATAATATCTGTACTCCAAATTGTTTCTAGGTGGTGTGTCAGTTACAGGGGTGTTTGGTCTTATTAGGTGAAGGAATGGGGAATGGGAAGAAGCACATCTGAATTCTTCCACATATTTGGTAGTAGCAAACAGTATTTTCAGCTGGATTTGTTAGTCATTGAGATGTTTGTGATCATTGGAAAGATTCCCACTTATTTACAACCTCTGAGAGTGATACTCAGGCTTTTTTGTTCACTGTGCTGGATACTGGAGATAGGGGTGAGATTACGATGTACATATATATATGAAAAATTATCTAATTCTTGCAGTTGGAGAGCTGACACTAACAATGTAGATAAGACTTATACTTTAGTAAGTAGGATGCCATGTAACATAGAATTGGAAAAAAGAGAGAATCAAAGTACCCAGGGCAATTGGAGGAATGGGAAGGGAGGAAAGGTTTTCTTAAGAAAATGGTCTCTAAAGTGGATCCTAAAATGTTAAGACTAATTTGAATGACTGAGATGAGAACAGAGAGTTTGGCAAGAATGGAAGATGGTTTGTGTCAGTGGACAGGGACAAGACACAAATTATATATGGTGTCTTACTTTAAGGTTTGTAAATTGCTACATGCACACACACACACACACACACACACAAAGGAAGTAGATATCATTATTCCAGTTTTTACAAGTAAGGAAACTGTGGTTTGCAGAATTTAGATAAATTTTCAGGGTAACACAACTAGCATATCTACTCTTCAGGTCTTTCCAGCTCCTAATATTTCACAATCTCATATGGCAAATTGACTCTTCCAAGGACTTCTCTGGTTTAGAAGAAAGCAGCATGGGTAAAAGGAAATAATGCTGGAAAAAAATTCACAGGTACTTAAAGTGTATTTGTTCCCACAGACAATGAAAAATTGATGAAGGTCTTTAAGGAGAGAAATGGTATAATTAGACAAATACGTTAGCAGCATTTTCAAACTGAGCACTATCTGATAGCTCCTTTGTGGACAATAAATTCTAAACTTGATAACAAATTATTTCCATGCCTCTGACTCCAATGTTTGTCACTAATCAACCACTTGCCTTTTTGATGGTGATGTTAGTCATTGCCAGTGAAGCTGGAAGTCTACCTTCCTTCTATTTTCTGTTCCCAGAGCAGAGGATCTTGTGTTTGCCAGAGTTGAGAGCAAGGGAGATGAGAGAAACTTGTAGGATATCTGGCACTGTACTGTTGGGAATGTGATTAGGAAGAAACTTAGGAAAAGACAGAAGTTGTAAGGGGCACAGTTATGGGGCAACCTCAAGAAAGTGAGCTTATAAAAAGGATCAGTTTTCAAATTGCCTGGGCCATGTAAGAAGACTTCTTTGCAGGGAGCAAAAGACTAGTCCTTGTGATTTCTAGAGGTCTCTGTGAGATCCAGGATTCTGATTCTCTATGAATTCATTTAAGCAAGGATGCGATTGTTGCATATGGGAAAGTTCTTTGCTGTATCATTCCCTGATTAAAAGTCAGATATAAAGGGACACAGAAGAACTATGAAAATCAGATCACTCACCTGGATGGGAGATACTGGATGGGCCCATTAGAGTGGAGTAGGGCAGGGTTCAGGCTGACAATCCCTGAACATTCTTTTCCCTACCCTAATACAAAGATTTTTGTTTTTCATATAGAGTATTTAATGATCTATATATTGCCACTCCCCTTTCTCTCTTCCCTCTCCTACAGTATGTTATCATCTCCCCAGGTCCAAGGATTCACAGCCCTCTGGGGATGAAAACTGGGGATAAGCCAACTCTGAGAGGAAATAGAATATGCTATCCAATAGAAGACTGAATCCAAGGAAAAGAAAGTAGACAGGAGAGAGGAACCCTTTAATGTTCCTTCCTAGGGAATTGGATTTTCTACCATTGTTATCACTTTCTGCTCATAGAAATTCATGGCTGTGTTACTAGGTGAAAGCTTGCAGAGTAAAAGTAGAGTAAGGAGATGATCAGTCTAAAAAGTCAATATGAGAATAAAGTAGAAGTGTTGGATATGTTAAATTAAGACTGGTATTTGGAAGTTTCTAGGACATAAATTGCTGGGGTTTTTTCAGTAACTTTTGTTGTATCTGACTTTATGCTCACATTTGGGTTTTCTTGGCAATAATATTGTAATGGTTTGTCATTTCTTTCCCCAGTTCATTTTCTAGATGAGGAAACCTAATGTAAGACCTGAACAGGCCTAAATTGTCCGTTATGGGACCATCAGACAATCCAAATGGTAAAGCCCAGACAGAGTAGTACAAATAAGACTAATTAAATGAACTAATAGGTATATATTTTCTATATTTCCAACCTCCCACTGATGAAGGGAAGAGGTTAGAAAAAAGCAAAATCTTTGTAATACACATACATACACATATATGTGTATGTATATGTATATATACACATGTATATATATGTATGTGTATATATATATATATATATATATATATATATATATATATATATATATATATATATATATATATATATATATATATATACAAATAAAACAAATCCCACGTTGCCCATGTCCCCAAAGTTGTCTCATTCTGTATGTTTAGTCAGTCGCCTCTCTGTTAGGCCATGAGTACCATTCTCTTCAGGTTTTTTGAAATGTTGATTGGTGTTCATAATGCATTAGAGTTCTTAAATCTTTTAAAGATTCTGTTTTTTTTTTTTTTTACGGAAGTGTTTATTAAATGTAACTTTGCTTACATATGTTTCTAGTTCTGTTGTCTGTGACAGAATAAGTCAGTACCCCTTCAAATGGCAACTTTTGCAAATACCTGAAGAAAACTCTAGTCTCTTCCTACCCCTCAAAAAGAAAATCTCTTCCACAGGCTAAACAACAATGATTCTCTTAGCTGATCCTTCTACGTCCTGTTACCTTCATCTTCCTTGTTATCCTCCTCTGGTTAAACATTGTGATTTGTCAGTGTTTTTTCCTAAAATTGGCAGACGTAGATGAAGGCAACCTTATATTTTATCAGATTGTATTGACAACACTCTAGCAAAGAAATCATGGTAAATTTTTTTTAAATGTCAAAGTTTGTAATGATTTGGGACAAACTCAAATATTAGGAAACTTATACTTTTGTCCACAAAGTGGAGATATTAACGTTGAGTCATTTATAATAGGGATGAGGGAAAGGGAAAAAGAAGAAAAGGAATAGGCATTTCTACAATGCTTTCTGGGTACCAGGCACTGTGCTGAATGCTTTTTTTTTTTTTAATATTCTCTTATTTGATCACAAGAGATCACAAAAATTCTGTTGTCAGGGCTAGAGAGGACTATATAGTCTATGCAGTGCCAAATTAAATGTTTGTTTGCTAGAAATGAGTGGTAACACTGCACACAGCATACATTATTGGCCAAGAATCAATAACATGGACATAAATACTCTATCTTGAAGGTCATGTGACATAGAAACTCTCAATATACCTAAAAAAAAGAGTGAAAGCTATATTCAATAGAAAGGAAACTGGGTTAAAAAGATGACTTTGCCATTGAATGTTTAGGCCTTCACCAAACAGCATGCCATCAAAATATGTATCCTCTATTTTAGTTGGGACAGGGGAGGGTGGTATGACAGACTTTTCATAGTTTCCTACCTTGCTTCTCATCTGTTCTTCATCATTCACTAAAGAAAATTATCTTCCTATAAAACCATATCACCTTTGAAACTCACACCTTCTAAGTACCCCTTATCCTTGGGTCCCTCACTCTGATTGGAAAGGGTGGTGAGTGGACATTGCAGAGTACCTCTCAGATAAGTTGGGAGACCAGGGAAGATACCTCACTATTTCCACCTGGCTACAGGACTTCATACTCCTCACACAAAGTTCCCTCATATTTAACTTCTTTTTATATGTTATTTTTACCCCCATTAGAATGTGGGTTCCTTGAGGATGGGAACTGTCTTTTACTTTCTTTGTATTTCCAGAACTCAGCACAGAGTCAGACATATAGTCGATGCTTGATTAGGGTATATTGATTGATTGACTTCACTTTATGGACCCAACTTTCCTTGACCCAGTTATATGTGGATAACTGATGAAAAAAAAATTCCTCATGAAAAATTACATGAATTGATACAGACCAAAAAACAAAGTGGTGATGATCAAAGACTCAAATGCCAGTGCTTTAAATTCACTTTTCTATTAAAACAATGGCAGAAGTTGGAGGGGTACAGTGCAATATTGTTTCAGATCTTCAATCACTGATCCTACACATGGCACAAAGAGGAAGTTAGTGTTGTCTAGTGCATATCATTCTTTTGGAAAAGCTATAAATGACATCTTTCTGTATTTAGATGAAGAAACAATAAAGCTAATAATAGATTCTATTAGCAAAGATATATGAGATGAGTTCACTGTACCAAAAAAAAAACAACCCACTACTATTAACAGTACTATTATCATGACTATTAAAATAATACAACAATAATAGCTACCATTTATGTAATTGTTTATGGTTTATAAATTGCTTTATAGATGTTATCTCATTAAATACTGAATCATGCTGAATAAATACTTGGGGAGCAAAAACACTAGCAAACCTTTGGAATTTTTCGACATTGACCTCCTATCTCGAGAAGGAGAGAACAAGACCATGTCATAAATTATGGGTGTCTGATAATTTTCCAAATTGTGCACAGGAACACCCAACCCAGAACCAGTAAGCTTCCAAGGTTGTTAATGTTTAGTGGGAGAAGTATTTCTCTGTCTATGGACATCCTGCAGGATTTATTTGGATCAAGCCATCCATTGTTCATGATGTAATGATTTTGTCTGGGATCGAGATAAGGATGATCTCTTGATGCTGTCAGTTTTTGCCCCACAAATCTATCATTTCAATCACATGTTAACAGTATCTCAGATTTACATACAACCTAATGGTTTGCAAAGTCCTTAACAAGTATGACCTCATTTGATTCTTACAGCATGTTGATGGATATGCTAGGGACAGACAGTGGACCAAATAAGTTGCTTTCCTAGAACAGGTACATATTTCCACCAAGAATAAAAATTCTCCTTACTCCCAAGCCATTAATTTTGGGGCACCTATCTCTTGGTATTTTGGTGTCTCTGGAAATGATTAGACTGTATACATTTACAAATAGTACACTTCTTGGTATTGAGATAAATACAAGGAAGTTTAGCACCTAGTTACAACTTCAGCCCAGAAAATACTGAAAAAAAAAATTGTATGAAATTTGCATTCATTTTCATTAGCATCAACAAAGTTACTACTGATATCTGCTGAAAACTTTAAGTGTGCATGGAACATGTACATTAATAGATTGATGTAAACTACTCCACACTTAACTGTGGAGAAACCAACCGACGTATTTGTTTGCAAAATAGACCTAGAGAATTAGGGGAGCTTTAAGAAAATATGCCATAATAATTCCTCATCTAATAGTGACTTAGTTGGACTCTCTAATAGTCAGGTTGAGCTTGATGGACATTTCATTTGGGTGAAGGATTATCTACTAATCGTGAAAAGATTACCTGATGCAGAAAACAGCTCAAAGTCAGAACTTGTAAGGAAAAGTCATGCTCTGTATCACAACAATGTGTTCAATTAATGGAAAAGACTGAACTCAGAAGCACTTAATCTTAACTCTTATTGTTTCAGAAAATCCAATGATAGTGGAGCCAAGATGGCGGAGTAGAAAGACTCACGTATGCTAGCTCTGAACCCACAGCCCATATATTTCCTGCAAGAAGAACTCCCCACAAATTCTGGAGCACTGCAAGGTGCACAGAAACACGGTGGAAGAGATTTCCATTCCAGAGAGCCCTGGAGAGCCATCTCCAGGGGTCCATCGCGCCCTGGAAAGCAGAGGCCACCCTTGAGCTGCCCTGGCCACACGGCTCGAGAGGAGCAGATCCAAGCAGGCTTCAGGGACTGAATCTCCGGTAGCCGGGAAGGTCCCTCCACCCACAGATGCTACAAGTCAGTGAGAGAGACTTCTGGGATGGCCGAGAGGGGAGTGAGGTATCTCTCTGGCTCAGGCCCCTTCGGGAGGCAGCAGCAGAAGCAGTGGCAGAGGCAGAGGCAGTGGCAGAGGCAGCAGCAGAGGCCTGGAACTCCCGGAGCAAGCAAGCTCCACTACCAAAGGTCTCTGCATAAACCCCCTGAAGGAACTGAGCCTGGGAGATGGCCCTGCCCCCACCCACTCCATTACTGAAGGTCTCTGCATAAAACCCCTGAGGGAACTGAGCCTGGGAGGCGGCCCTGCCCCCACCCAAGCACCAGAACTTAAGCTCACATTGAATAGCAGCCACACCCGCCACTGAAAGCCCATTTGAATCTCAGACCCCAAGCACTAGCTGGGAGGATCTAGGCAGGGGTGGACAGGAATCTCAGAAGTCAAGTAACTGGCTGGGAAAATGCCCAGAAAAGGGAAGAATAATAAGACTATAGAAAGCTACTTTGATGGGGTACAGATGTTCCCGCCTTTCAATTCTGATGACGAGGAACTATTCTTACCATCAGGGAAAGACGTGGAGGTGGGGGCCTCTGTATCCCAGACATCCCAGGTGGATGTCCAGTGGGTTCAGGCCATGGAAGACCTCAAAAAGGATTTTGAAAATCAAGTTAGACAGGTGGAGGAAAAACTGGGAAGAGAAATGAAAGAGATGCAAGGAAAGCATGAAAAATGGGTCAACACCTTGCTAAAGGAGACCCAAAAAAATGCTGAAGAAAATAACACCTTGAAAAATAGGCTAACTCAATTGGCAAAGAGGTTCAAAAAGCCAATGAGGAGAAGAATGTTTTCAAAAGCAGAACTAGCCAAAGAGGTTCAAAAGCTCACTGAAGATAATAGGTCTCTCAAAATTAGAATGGAACAGATGGAGTCTAATTACTTTCTGAGAAACCAAGAAATCACCAAACAAAACCAAAAGAATGAAAAAATGGAAGAGAATGTGAAATATCTCATGGGAAAAACAACTGACCTGGAAAATAGATCCCGGAGAGACAATTTAAAAATTATGGGACTACCTGAAAGTCATGATAAAAAAAAACAGCCTAAACATCATCTTCCATGAAATTATTGAGGAAAACTGCCCTGATATTCTACAACAAGAGGGAAAAATAAGTATTGAAAGAATCCATTGATCACCACCTGAAAGAGATCCAAAAAGAGAAACTGCTAGGAACATTGTGGCCAACTTCCAGAATTCCTAGGTCAAGGAGAAAATATTGCAAGCAGCTAGAAAGAAACAATTGCAGTATTGTGGAAATAAAATCAGGATAACACAAGATCTAGCAGCTTCTACATTAAGGGATCAAAGGGCATGGAACAGGATATTCCAGAAGTCAAAGGAACTAGGACTGAAACCAAGAATCACCTACCCAGCAAAACTGAGTATAATACTTCAGGGGAAAATATGGTGTTTCAATGAAACAGAGGACTTTCAAGCATTCTTGATGAAAAGACCAGAGCTGAAAAGAAAATTTGACTTTCAAACACAAGAATGAGAAGAAGCATGAAAAAGTAAACAGCAAAGAGAAGTCAAAAGGGACTTACCAAAGGTGAACTGTTTACATTCCTACATGGAAAGACAATATTTGTAACTCTTAAAATTTTTCAGTATCTGGGTAGTTGGTAGGACCACACACACACATACACATACACAAAGACATGTACATGCGTGCATGCACACACACATACACACATGCATGTACATACAGAGACACAGAGCACAGAGTGAATTGAATAGGATGGGACCATATCTTAAAAGAAATTAAGGTAAATGGTGAGAGAGAAATGGAGTGGGAGGAGAGAGGATGAAATGGGAATGGGGTAAATTATATCTCATTCAAGAGGCAAGCAGGAGACTTTTTAGTGGAGGGAAAAAGAGGAGAGCTGAGAAAAAAAAAAAAAAAGCAAGGTTTACCCTCATCACATTCGACCAAAGGAAGGAATAAAATGCACACTCATTTTGGGATGAAAACCCTATCTTACAATACAGAAAAGTGGGGGGAGAAGGAGATAAGCAAGGCGGGGGGATGATGGTAGGGAGGGACAATGGGAGGAGGGAGCAATTTGAAATTAACACTCGGGGGAAGGGACAAGATCAAAAGACAGAATAGAAATAATGGGAGGCAGGATAGGATGGAGGGAAATACAGTTAGTCTTACACAACACGACTATTATAGGAGTCATTTGCAAAACTACACAGATAAGGCCTATATTGAATTGCCTGCCTTCCCAAAGGGAATGGGTGGGGAGGAAGGGATGGGGAGAATTTGGAACTCAAAGTTTTAGGAACAACTGTTGAGTATTGTTCTTGCTACTAGGAAATAAGAAATACAGTTAATGGGGAATAGAAAGTCATCTGGCCCTACAGAACAAAAGAGAAGATGGGGACAAGAGAAGGGAGGGATGATAGAAGAGAGGGCAGATTGGTGATAGGGAAAATTAGATTGCTCGGTGTATTGGTGTGGGAGGAGGGGATAAAAGGGGAGAAAATTTGGAACTCAAAATTTTGTGAAAATGAATGTAAAAAGTTAAATAAATAAATTTTTATTAAAAAGAAAAAAAAAAGAAAATCCGATGACAGACAAAACCTATGAAGAAGCAGTGCTGCCTAGCCTGAGTGCTCTACAGGTTCAGGTTTATAAAGGTATAAATATAGTTCTGATGGTGATTATGATCAGCCATATAATCATTTAGAACTGATAGAAGAACAAAACAGCAGGTCACAGGAGAGCTAGACAATCTTACTATCTTTCACTATCTCTAGTTAAACTTGTGAAAAGGATATAATCCTAGTGAAATTCATGTTGCAAATGTCTTGCATACAAATGCATATATTCCTTGATGTGTATGTTAATTATTACAAAATTAAATATGTTTTGTTTTATTTATTTTCTATTCTACCATGCATATATCACAGTTTCATTACTGCATAAATTATGCTGAGTTTTACTATCAGTTATGTGGGCCAAATTTTCTGTTTTTGCATTTTGTTATTTTGTAAATCTCTAAATGATATTATCACTTTCATTTTTAATACTGTTGTATGTGCTTTCTTATACTACGTGGATCAGAATACACTGCACTGGCATAAATGTATATTGAGTTCTGAATATAATTTAGGTCCACAGTGACTGAAGCGGCTGTGATGCTGTATATGTATGGATGATATATATTAGCTTTGAATGGTGTACTAGGATGATTGCTTGAGATCCCCCTACTATCACTCATATTTGTAAAGTGTTGATGAAATTTTGGATGCTTTTCAATATGATCCCACATGCTAAGTATACCAAAACTTATTTGGAAAGGTACTGCAAAATAAAAAAAAATACTGTGAATATTTGCCTATTGCTAGGCACTAGAGAAAGAAGTAACTCCATGTTTGACTACTGATCAACCCATCTATATGCTCTCAAGTCCCTATGTATCCAATAACCAGGTTAGTCAACTTTATTTAGGCAAATAATGAAATTCTTTCCAGATCATACTGTATTTAGCAAACTTCATCTAGTCCCTATTTTCAAGGTTAGTAAACTTTCCTAATTTTCTGATTCCTAATCACAATTCTCTTGTGAATAATAACGAAGAAATCTGATCCACCCAATAACTGATATGCACCAAAAGTTAATTCACTTAATAACAACAATCATATATAAGAGCACAGATCAAGGGTTCGGGACTTTGGGTCACATCTGGTAATTGGGTTACACAATCTACTATATGCCCTCACAGTCACTTGTGCTTGCCCATAGGGCTGAAAGTGTAGAAAGCATCGTTCTTGCATTTCTTTAAGTACCTCAATTTGATCTCCTTACCTCATCCATAATCTCTTCACAGTTATCATCTATTGTAATCTAGGTCTCATCATCTAATTTGTCTAGAGCCTTGTTAGGAGACACTAGTAGCTGTAGTCTTTGGAAATCAGAAAAAGATTCAAATGACATAAGATTATTTTAAAGTTTATTTATATAGTTTAGTTTTCAACATTCATTTCCACAAAATTTTGAGTTCCAAATTTTCTCCCCATCTCTCTCCTCAACCTATCCCAAGAAACTGTGCATTCTGATTATCTCTTCCCCCAATCTGCCCTTACTTCTATCACACCCTTCCCTTCTCTTATCCTCATCTCTTCTATTTTCCTGTATGGCAAGATAGATTTCTATACCCCATTACCTGTATTTCTTATTTCCCAGTTGCATGTAAAAACAATTTTTAACGTTTGTTTTTAAAACTTTGAATTCAAACTTCTCTCCCTTCCTCTCTCCCCACAAAAACCCATAGAGAAGGCAAGCAATTTAATATAGGTTATATATGTGTTGTTTTGCTCACTTCCATAATAGTCATGTTGTGGAAGACTAACTATATTTCCCTCCATCCTATCCTGCCCCTCATTTATTCTGTTCTTCCTTTTGACCTTGTCTCTCCCCAAAAGTGTTTACTTCTAAGTTGTCCCTCCTTCTCCCTAACTGCCCTCCTTTCTATCATACCCCATATCCCACTTATACCCTTCTCCCCTACTTTTCCGTAGTGTAAGATAGATTTTCATGCCAAATTGAGTTTTCATGTTATTCCCTCCTTAAGCCAAATATGATGAGAGTAAAATTCAATTTTTCCCTCTCACCTTCTCCCTTTTCCCCTCCATTGAAAAAAGGTTTCTCTTGCCTCTTTTATGATACATAATTTCCCCCATTCCATTACTCCCTTTCTCCTCCCAAAATATTCCCTTCTCATCACTTGATTTTATTTTTTTAGATATAATCCCTTACTATTCAATTCACCTTGTGTCCACTTTCTATAATTTCTCCAACTACCCAAATACTGAGAAAAGTCTCAAGAGTTACAAATATTATCTTTCCATGTAGGAATATAAACAGTGCAACTTTAGTATGTCCCTTATGATTTATCTTTCCTGTTTACTTTTTCATGCTTCTCTTGATTCTTGTGTTTGAAAGTCAGTTTTTTATTCAGCTCTGGTCTTTTCATCAAGAATGCTTGAAAGTCCTCTATTTCATTGAATGACTATTTTTTCTCCTGAAGTATTATACTCAGTTTTGCTGGGTAGGTGATGCTTGGTCTTAATTCTAGTTCTTATGACTTCTTTTTGATTATCCTATCACAAACCCTTCAATCCCTTAATGTAGAAACTGCTAGATCTTCTGTCATCTTAATTGCATTTACACAATACTCATATTGTTTCTTTCTGTATGCTTGCAATACTTTCTCCTGGACCTGGGTACTCTGGAATTTGACTACAATATTCCTTAAGAGTTTATTTTTTGGGATCTCTTTCAGGAGGTGATCAGTGGATTCTTTCAATATTTATTTTGCCCTCTTTTTCTACAATATTAGGATAGTTTTTCTTGAAAGATGATGTTTAGGCTCTTTTTCATCATGACTTTCAGGTAGTCCCAAAATTTTTAAATTGTCTTTCCTGGATCTATTTTCCAGGTCAGTTGCTTATCCTATGAGATATTTCACATTGTCTGCTATTTTTTCATTCCTTTGATTTTGTTTTATAATTTCTTAATTTTTCTTAAAGTCATTAGCTTCAATCTTCTCCATTCTAATCTTTAAGGAATTATTTCCTTCAGTTAGCTTTTGAATCTCCCTTTCTATCTAGCCAACTCTGCTTTTTAGGGCATTCTTCTCCTCATTGACTTTTTGGATTTCTTTTGCCATTTAGATTAGTCTGTTTTTTAAAATGTTATTTTCTTCAGCATTTTTTGGGGTCCTTTAGCAAGTAATTGACTAGTTTTTCATGATTTTCTTGCATCACTCTCATTTCTCTTCCCAATTTTTGCTCTATTTCTCTTACTTCTTTTTCAAAATCTTTTTTTTGAGCCTTGACTTTGTTTTCTTCTGTTTGCATGCCTTTGTCTTCTTTGTCACCAAAGTAAGATTCTATAGTCTGATTCTTTTTTTCAGTTTTTGCTCATTTCCCTAGCCATTTACTTGACTTTTGCACTCTTTGTCAAGGTAGTTCTATGTGTCCAGTGGGGGTGGGGGTGTTCTGTCCACTTCTCAACGCCCCCACAGTCTGTGAGCCTAGAGCTCCAGAAACAGTGGCTGCAGTTGCCCCTGTTCCTGCTGTGGCTGCTGCAGGTTCCTCTGCCCCCTACCCTCTCTGCTTCCCTGGGGCTGGGGCCTGATCACTCCTCTTTCCTGAACTGGTCCCATAGGCTTTTCTCACTTACCTTCCAATTTATCCTCACTCTCTTCCTCCTGGTTCTGCTCCATCCTTCCTATTCCACCTGTTCAGCAAGCTCCTCCCATCACATGTGACTTAGGTGTCCAGGTGGTTTAATAGGTCCATTAATGAACAGGAACAATTTTCCAATTCAAATTACTATTTGGGGGTGGGGTGGACATGAAATTGTACTGATGGCCTCAGGGAGCAAAATTAGGAACAATGAGTTCCAGAAAGAAAGAGACTTTAACCTGATATAAAGAAAACTTCCTAACAATTCAGTCTAACTAACACAGAATGGAGTACCTCCATTGTCAACAAATTCTAATTATTGGGGGTCTTCAATTAATTGGATGTTTGATTATAGCTTTACAGAATAGTTGCAGGAGTTATACCTCAAATACATAATGAAGTCTTCTCCAATCTGAGACAATATGACTCAGTAATTCAATAAATCAGTGATTGTGTAGCTGAAAAATCAAAGGAATGTGCATAGTCAGTATTCAGAGCAGAGTCAAGCAGTTATTCTGGGAGTCTGATGAGCAAAAAATATGAAGATCAGAATATGGAGGGAAGTGAGAATTCAGATCAGTAAACCATTATGAGATATCAAACTACAAGTTTTTGAATTTGATATAATAAAGAAAACTAAGAGAAAGAGTCACAAATATATGAAAGGAAAAAATACAGACAGCGCACAGAGTAACTGAAGGAAAACATTTTAAAAATCATTAAGGAGAGTACTTTTTATGCACTATCAGCAAGTAAAATAAGATTATTGGGAACATCCATTTTCCATGAGCGCATCCTCTTTATTTCAGGTTGATATTGAGTGTAGGGCTTGGTCGTTCTGGGGTAAGGGGGAGGGGGAGGGATAAGTCTGTTAGACCATAATCTTTAGATTGTAAATGAGTAAAAAGGAAGAGATTCTGCAAAAAAAATAACAAAACTACTAGTCACTCATCAGGTCTTCAAACACAGTTTCCCAAGGAACTTCTCCCAGATTTGGTGAGTCTTCACAGTGTACACAACAGGGTTAATCAGTGTAGGAACCAAAAGATAGACATCAGCAATCAGGATTCTAATTAATGGTGACCCATGTTTAGCAAAACAATGAACAATAGCTAAGGTGACAATGGGAACATAGAAAATTAGCACAGCACAGATATGGGAAACACAAGTCTTGAAGGACTTTAATTACTCTTGATGAGAAGCAATTCCTAAAACAGTCTTTAAGATCATTAGGTAGGACAACAAAATCAGTCCTAAATTTATCATACCTAACAGAGCAACAAAGAAGCCATAGATGACATTGAATCTGTTATCAGAACAGGCCAATCTCATTACATCTTGGTGCAGACAATAAGAATGGGAGAGGAAGTTTCCCTTACAGAACCTTAGTCTCTTTAGAGTGATAGGGAATGGAATTATACATGCAAAAGAGGCAATGGAAAAGCCCAACCCAATTTGCATGACTCTGATATTGGTGAGAATGGAGCTATATCTTAAAGGGTTGCAGATGGCTATAAAACGATCAAAGAATATGATGACAAGTGCAAAGGACTCCATGGCAGTAAAGGTATGGATGAAAAATTTCTCGGCAATACAAGCATCTATGGAGATTCCTGGAGCATTGAACAAGAAGATTCTTAGCATGATTGACAAGGAAGAAAAAGATAGGCAAAGATCTGAGACAGCCAACATAGAGAGAAAATAATACATGGGTTCATGGAGAGAAGGCTCCCTCTGGATGAGGAAGAGAATAGTGGAATTTCCCACTGTGGCAATGATATATATGAGGCAAATGGGAATGGATATCCAGATGTACACATGCTCCATTCCTGGGATCCCAATGAGGAAAAAGGTAGAAATCTCAACCTCAGTGGTGTTGAGAGAACACATGAATGCTAGAGGTGAGAAGTAAGGTTTACATGACAGATGGCATTCCTTGAAAGACACACAAAAAAACAGAAGAAAACAGATTGATGGATTAAATGAGGTACCATCTGAGCTGTTTTCTAGGTTTAAAAATCTACAATTCTATTCCCCATCTAATACCTCTTATCTTATATATTCCCCAATGTTCACTACTGAGAATGTTTGGCAGAGTTTGTCTAATCTGTGACTAAAGGGGAGCAGAATATGCATTTAAATAGTAAGTATAATATGCCAGACACTGACAATTATAGTAACGAGGATCTTGGATAAAGATAAAGGCATACCTAAGTCACATAAAGATATTCCCAAAGAATGACATAACTGGAAAGAAATTCAGAAAACACCAAGTTCAAATTATGTATGTATGAATAAGTATATGCAGTGTTCGAACGTGTTTTTGTGTGTGTGTATGTGTGTATTTGTGTGTGTGTGAAGACATACCATAGAGTTCTGTAGATGGAAGTGTTCATAAAAGTAATTAGTTGATTTTTCCATTACATAAGAGGAAAATAAAAACAGGGAGAGTAACTTGCCAAAGACAATCCATCAAGTTGATTAGTGAAAGAAATGCAACTAGATCCCAGGACTGCTACTTCAGTTCTTCTTCATTGTATTACACTGTCCTTTTTGGTCTTTAATTATAGATGGATAGATAGATAGATAGATAGATAGATAGATAGATAGATAGATAGATAGATAGAGAAAGAGAGAGACAGAGAGACAGACAGAGGGACATAGAGCCACAGTTTGATATAGAAATAAAAATATAAACACATTGAGACATATAGACATAGTCATAGTTACAAATGAGAACAAATATTTAGGGAATATTTTAAAACAGAATAAAGTAGAACAAAAGGAAAATTTTGAATAACTGGACACTTGGGTAATACTGAGTTATTTTTGAAGTGCTTTTTAAGTACATTTTAAAATATCTTCAATCTATTTGTCCTTATATACATTTTTGGCTGTTTCTACATTGTTAAGACAACGTTCCATCTTTCTTGAAGGTATTTTTGATCTGAATGGGAAAAAAAAAAGGTCTTATTATTCCTCTTTCTTTCTGTGAAAACATCTGAGGTATCAAGAGTCCCTGGATTCATTTCTAAACATGTGAATCTTAAGATTTCCATGAAATATGAGACCCCAAAACACTGAGGATAACTTGGAAGATCCCTAGAAGTATTTCTAAACACAGCTGCAAAAAATCCTTGAAGCTTGGAAGAGTACACCACCACTACTCCCATTAGAAGCAGAAAATTACCTTGACAAAGTATTCATAAGTCAAGTAATTGGCTGGGGAAATAAGCAAACACCATGGGGAAAAAATCATACAAAAGAATTTTATTTTATTCTAACCCTTGAAGATAAGGAAGATCAAAACCTACAACCAGAAGAACACAACAAAGTCAAAGCTCTTACATCCAAAGCCTTCCAAAAAAAAATATGAATTGGTCTCAGACCATGGAGGAATTCAAAAAAGATTTCGAAAATCAAGTAAAAGAAGTAGAGCAAAAATTGAGAAGAGAAATCATGAAAAACAAATCAAGTGATTTCTAAAAGGGGCCCTCCAAAAATGCTGAGAAAAATAACACCTCAAAAAATAAACTAACCCAAATGGCAAAAGAGGCTCAAAAAGCCAATGAAGAAAAGAATGCCTTGAAGCAGATTTGACCAAATGGGCAAAGAAGGTTCGAAAGTTCACTGAATAAAATAATTCCTTAAAAATTAGAATAGAGCAAATGGAAGCTAATGACTTTATGAAAAAATCAAGAAATTATAAAACAAAGTCAAAAGAATGAAAAACTAGAAGACAATGTAAAATATTGCATTGGGAAAAAACAAACTGACTTGGAAAATAGATTCAGGAGAGATTAATTAAAAAATTATTGGAATATCTGAAAGCCATGATTAAAAAACGTCTAGACATCATTTTTCAAGAAATTATCAAGGAAAACTGCCCTGATATTCTAGAAGCAGAGGGTAAAATAGAAAGGCAAAGAATTCATTGATCACCTCTGGAAAGAAATCCTGAAAGGACAACTCCTAGGAATATTGCAGCCAAATTCCAGAGTTCACAAGTCAAGGAAAAAATATAATAAGCAACCAGAAATAAACAATTCAAGTATTGTGGAAATACGATCAGGATAACACAATATCTAGCAGCTTCTACATTAAGGGATCAGAGGGCCTGCAACATGATATTCTGGATGGAAAAAGAGCTGGAATTGTAACCAAGAATCATCTATCCAGCAAAACTGAGTATAATACTTCAGGGGAAAAAATGGATATTCAATGAAATAGAGGAGCAAACATTCTTGATAAAAAGACCAGAGCTGAACAGAAATTTGACTTTCAAATATAAGAATCAAGAGGAGCTTGAAAATGTAAAGAGAAATCATAACGGACTTAGTGAAGTTGAACTGTTTACATTCCTACATGGAAAGATAATATTTGTAAGTCTTGAGGCTTTTCTCAGTATCAGGGTATTTGGAGGGAATATGCATATATATATGTATATATATATATATATATATATATATATATATATATATATATTTAGACAGAGGGTACAGGGTGAGTTGAATATGAAGGGATCATGTCTAAAAAATAAGATTAAGGGATGACAGAGGAATATATTGGGGAAAAGGAGAAAGGGAGAAATAGAATAGGGTAAATTAGGTCACATAAAATAGGCAAGAAAAACTTTACAATGGAGGGGAACAGGGGGAAGGTGAGAGGCAGTAAGTCAACCTTAATTTCATCAGATTTGGTTTAAGGCAGGAATAACATTCATAATCAATTGGGTATGAAAACCTATCTTACCCTATATGAAGGTAAGAGGGGAATGGGCTAAGAGGGGAGAATGACAGAAGAGAAGGCAAATAAGAAGAGAGGATAATTAGAAGTAAGCATTTTTGAGGAGGGATAGGATGAAAAGAGATAATAGAATGGGGGCAGGATAGGATAGAGGAAAATAAGTTAGTTTTTTCACATTGGAAGTGTTTTGCATGACTACACATGTATAACCTATATTGAATTGCTTATCTTTTCAATGTGGCTGGGTGGAAGGGAGAAAGGAAGAGAATTCAGAACTCAAAGTTTTAAAAATGAATGTTAAAAATTGTTTTTCATATGTAACTGAGAAATAAAGACATACAGAAAATGGGTATAGAAATATATCTTCCCCTAAAAGAAAATGGGAGGAGGGGATAAGAAAAGGGAGAATGATAGAAGGCACATTATACTGGGGGAAGGGGTAATCAGAATGCATGCTGTCTTATGGTGGGGGGAGGGGAGAAAATTTGGAACTCAAAATCTTGTGGAAGCAATGTTGAAAACTAAAAATAAATAAATTAATTTCAAAAAATAAAGGTGACATTCTCTAGGAAAAGCCACCCCTAACTATTTGAATACTCAGAATTGAGGCAGTACAGCTTTGTCAATTCGGTTTGAGAGCTCAAGAGGTATATATGGCAATGATTAATTAATAACTTTTATTGGGTCATCTCAGCCACATGGTGGATAGAGCTCTAGATCTGGACTCACAAAGTTTTGAGTTCAAATTCACTTTCAAAAATCTTGCTAACTTTATGACCCTGGTCAAATTACTTACCCTCTCCATCTTAATTTCCTCAGCTTTAATAGAGATAATACTGTTATCTACATCCTAGGATTATAATGATGATTAAATGAAATATTTATAAAATGTTTTAAGGCATTACATAGTGATAATCAATTATTATAATAGTAATAAACTCCCACAAAAAGCACAGAAAGGAAGCCTCATACAACTGAAGACCAGTTTGCCCTTATGCAAAAAGTGAAAGAAAATAAAAACAGCAATATTTTGATGTCATCTCTTTGTTTTCATTCATTTTGAGATATTTTAAATCAGAGGTTCTTAACTTTTGTGTATGTGTCATTGTCCTCTTTGTCAAGGTGGTAAGCCTACAAACCTCTTCTCAGAATAATGTTTTCAAGTACATAAAATGGTACATGCCTATATATGAAGTATATGTACCTATATCTATATATATATGCAGATAACATTTTGTATCATTTTTGAACTTTAATAAGGGCTAAAGCCTGAACTAATCAATTAAACTCCTTTGGTTTTCTCTAGAAGTGCCCTTTCTTGTGTCAGCAGCTTCAAATACCTGTTTATGAAAGGGTGCCTACAACCAAAATGGTGGGATTTTTCTTATCTTAATATGTGGAGACAAAGGAAAACAGATATCCTAGGATCTTAATTTCCAACTGCCTCTACCTTGTCAATTGTCTTCTCTCACTGTGTTTATGACTTACACAACTAAGATAATTCTTTTCCCATGGTAAAGTATATTTAAGTCTAGTTATTCTTGTATCAAACAGTCAGAAGTTTCCTTCTGGCTCCATGATTATATAACTGCTAATTTTAAGGGAATAAAAAAATCATGAATTTAGCCTGTTTGCCTCTTTAAATCAAACTTTCAAGTCGATTGTAGAGTGCATGAATTCTCTTCCTGATCAGGTCACAATTGGAGTATTGTATTCAGTTCCCAGTACTATAGAAAGAAAATAAAAAAATCAAAATAGTCTACAGGTAGACAACCAAGATGGAAAAAGGCCTGGAGGTTATGTGACAAACGTTGATTTTGAGTGATTGGTAGGAGAATGAGTCTGCAGAAAACACCTGTCAGGATCCTCACAGGTATTATTAATTAATTGAAGGGCTATCTTTGATAAAAGCAATAAAAATCTGCCTAGTCCCAGGAAGCAAACCTAGATCACTAAATAGAGGAAGCAGGAAGGCTGATTTTGGTCTAATGTAAAGAAAATCTTTTAATAATTAGGAAATCTAAAACGGAATGTGGTATCTTGAATAGTAAGGTCTTCATCATTGGGGAACTCAAAGAGGAAAGTAAATATCAAACTAATAATAGAATTTCTCTTCAAGGAGATTTTACAATACCCTCTGAAGACCCCTCCAGGTCTGAAATCCTCTGAATCAATAATTTAATAATTCTTTGACTGAAAGAACAAATAAATGTTCTCAAATGATGATTCATTGAGTCAGTCAGAGTCCAACAAAAATTCCAGAGGTACAGCTAGCAAGAAGCATGAAGATCAGAATGAATACATGTAAGAATTCAGACCAGGAAAGAACCCACTACTTACTAAAAGTCATTGTAAGGGAGAATTAGCAAAGATGTCAGGATAGAAGGAAACATTAAAGCTGTGTAAAAATTGCACAAATAACTACCACTCACAACCCCCACATGACCCCCAAGCATACAATATTAATGAGGCTTAGCATTGGTAGAACAGGTTCAAATGTGAAAGAATTCACTTAGACCTTCTCTGTAGGCATTGGGAGCTTTATTTTAAGTGAAAAAGTAGCATAGATGTCCTAGTAAGAAAGCTAAGTGAGACCCTGATATTCAATATTTGGGGGAGTTATGCTTATATAGAGGTTTCAGAACAGTGATGTAGCTCTAGAGATTTTTATAGAGGTTAAAGGTCAAGGACAGGATGAGGAAGATGGATACCAGGATAGGAGACACAAGATTAGTGAGACAGGGAAAATTTTATGACCCCAGATGGGGGAAGATAAGACCAGGATTAGGGGGAAATTTTATGGCTTAAGGATTTAAGGACAAGGCAAGAGGACCCAGAGAACACAGTATAAGGGAGATAAAAGCAATTATTTTGGTACAGGTTCAAGATAAGGGGAAAATGCACCATCAGGTAACAGATAAGATAGGGGTTTCACAAAGTCAACTCAATATTATTTTTATCTCTTGGGCCACTGTTTGTATTGTTTTGATCTATTTTCTTGTAAGTGACATGAAGAACACAGCTGTTGCAAATGTGTCTTTCAGCGTCTCATTCTCAACTCTTACTGGAACTAAAAACTTAGCTACTGAAGATGGAGGATTTTACATTTCCAAGGAAAGCTCTCCTCCCTTTCTGGTCCGATGGGCAGACTACTTTGATTTATTGTGAAACACCTAGATTTTTAGCTAGGTGACACAGTGGCTAGAACACTGGACTTGGAGTCAATAAACTTATTTATCTTCATGAATTCAAATCTGTCCTCAGATATTTACTAGAAGTATGATTCTGGGCAAGACCCTTAACCCTCTTTGCCTCAGTTCCTCATCTGTAAAATGACCTGGGAAAGGGAATAATAGTAAACCACTTCAGTATTTTTGCCATGAAAACCCCAAAATGGGGTTACAAAGAGTCAGACACAATTGAATAACAATACCTTTATTTAGACCTACAAAGTCTATCTCTTGTAGTTAAGAACAGAACTTTTTCTCCAACAAGCATACTTTTCTTTTTGTATTACCTCCTGTATTGTCTCAATAACCATCTTTCTTTTTCTTCAATGTTACTTTGAATAATGTTTAGCTTATGAATGTTGCTGTAAATATATGCACATAAGGAGACTCTTATTTATGCAGGGATAGACTGTTGTCCATATTGCAATCTAGATACTTCCTTTACTCATAAAAGATTCCTTACTGCTATTATTCCACCTTAACCTCAAGAACTCAAAAATGGTGAGTGATGACACAGTTGGGTCCCTAAAAAATATCATTAAAAATCTAGTTTCTCTCTCTGTCTCTCTCTGTCTCTCTGTCTCTCTCTCTCTCTCTCTCTCTCTCTCTCTCTCTCTCTCTCTCTCTCTCTCTCTGTCTCTCTCTCCCTTTCTCACAATTATTCCAATAGAAATCACAGAAAAAACATCAGCCCAAGTAGTGAATATGAATGGATGGAATTTATGTATAAGTACAAAAGTATACCAAAATGAATTAGAAAGTAAAATCCAATATATACTCTTTACAACAAACAATTATGGAATATAAATATTCATAAATTGTTAAACTAAGGGGTTGGAGCAAAATCTATTATATTTCTGCTAAACTCAAAAATGCATGGCTTTCTAATGATTATCTCAGAAAAGGAAAGAGTCAAACTAGACTTTGTTAAAAAAACAAAACAAAACAGGTGACATCTAGGTTATGTGACCAACGAGATGGAAGGCCAGATATTGTATATGCTGCCCACAAACTCTCAAAACTTTTCCATAATAAGAATTTTGTGCAAAACAATTAAAGTGATTTTAGTCATTTCTATGGTTTAGAACATCAAGAACTATAACTAGATAATAACTGAATTAGTCAACATTAGAAAAGACTAATCTTTAACCCCTAACATGCTTCCTCAGTATCGTTGCTCCCACTCTCCACAGTCCTTTGTTAGCAGGGATACACAAGCCAATTCTCTGACTTGCAACAGAATTCTAACCCTCCTTCCTCCCAGGGGCGGAAAACTGAAAGGGAGAGGCTACTCAGATTGGAAGGGCAGCAAAGTAAGATTTTGCCTGGCAAAAGAGCTCAGACAGAGAACTAAAGAAAAGGGAACTGTAACAATATATGTGTGTGGCAGAGTGGCTATGTGGTCTTCCAGTGTCTAGCATCAAAATGAGACAAGTGCTAGTACTATCCCAGAAGTCATTTTGGACAGAAACTTAAGCCTGTTAAATTTGCATTGCTAAGCATGGGAGGACTATCAAAATTGAAGCAAATTTCAAAATTAATAAAGAAAATGAGAAACTGGTTCTTTTTGACAAAAAAAGGTAAACTATTATTTAATTTGATTGAGAAGGAAGAGAAAGAACAAATTCTCAACATCCAAAACACACACAAAAAAAGAAAAATTCACAATCAATGGAGAAGAAATAACAAAATTATTAGAAACTATTTTTAACTGTGAGAAAAAAGTATATGAATTCTACCAAAATATTACATGCCCTAATTAAGAGAATAGGAAAGATAGACCTTATATAATCCAATCTGAGGAAAAGAAATTGAAAAACATATAAATGTTCTCCTAAGGGGAGTAGATAGTAAGAAAGAAATAAGACCAGATGGATTTACAAGCAAATTTTATCAGAGTCCAAAAACAATTCCAACATCATGTAGACCTTTTTGCAAATTTCAGAAGACAAAAGATTCAGTAAAACATGTACTATGACAGAAATATGGTCTTGAAAGCTAAATGAGAGAGAATCAAAAGAGAGAAATGAAACTGTAAATCAATATACCTAATAAATGATTTAAAAATTAAATGAAATATTATCAAAAAGGCCATAGTATGATTTTTAAAAAATAGTATCACTACAATCAGGTCTGATTTATACCAGAAATTTAAAAAATTGCTTTTATAGTAAGAAAATATAAATATAAGAGGTCATATTAATAATAAAAATTAAAAATAAGAATAAAAAAATTTTATCAACAGAGGCAGAAAAAATCAGTAAATGATGTCCATTATAAGGTGCTAGAAGTGCTAGTTACAGCAATAAGACAAGAAAAGAAAAGAAAATTATCACTTTTTTGTAGATGATATGATGATTTTAATAGTGACTTTGAAAGAGTAATAATTTTAGTTGAAATAATGACTTCATCAGTATTGAGGAATATACAAAATATTGAAAAAATTCATTAGTGTTTCTATATATTAACAAAATCACTCAGCTGCAAGAGATAGAAAATCTTATAAGAACTCATAGTGGACGTATCAAGATACAAATAAGAATTATTTGAATATAACTATAAAAACAATCTTTATAATAAAGATAGACCTAAGTAGAAAAATATTAATTGGTTATGGGTAGATTGAGACCATATTTTAAAATAACATCTAAATTAATTGATTCATTCTCAACCCAAAGGGTCATTCACATATAGATACATAGATAGATAGACAGATAGATAAATATCTATCTATCTATGTGCTTTTTTATCTAAAAACAAACAAATTCAGTTGGAGGAACAAAAGTTCAAGGCTTTCTCATGTATGTATGAATATGTCTGTGTCTGTGTGTATACATACACAAAGGAAGGAGACCAAGCAGTGTCAGATAACAAGCTCTCTTACAAAGTAGTAATCATCAAAATGATTTGCTGCTGGTTTAACAAAATATTTTAAAGAGTGAGACAGATTATGTATGTAACACACTGAATGAAACTAGTAACCAAATGTTGGAAAAGCTGAAAGAACCCAGATCTTAAAGATTCACTACTCGGCAAAAACAAGGGAAATTTCCAAAGTAGTGTGGAAGATATTATATTTAGACTAATACTTTGTATCATATGTCAAGATGTTATTACTTACGTGTAAAGGGACGTATCTCAAAGCATACCTTTGAGATTGCCGTATAAAAGGAAAAGTTATGACCATACAAAGAATAGAGATGATCATTGAAGATAAAATGGACAGTTTTGATATAGACAATTTGATATAGACAACAAAATCAATGCAGATAAAATTATCAAGGAAACAGTTAATTGTGGGGGTGCAAAAGATCTCTGTGGCAATTTATTCTGATAAAAATCTCTTTTCTAAAGTACATAAAAATGTATTTGGATTTGTAAGAACTAGAACCATACCTAAGTGACAAATGGTTTACATATATGAAAAGGAAGCTGTATAAGGAAAAAATTCAATCTATCATTAATCATCAAAATTATCCCAAATAACTAATGCCTACAGAATTTAAATTAAATAAACTCTTATGGTTCAATCTCATTCCCATCAAATGGGCAAAGATGAGAAAAATTGAAAAATGTTGGAAGGATTGTTGGAATACAGTTGCAACAATATGCTATTGGTAAAAATATGAATTAGTTCAGTCATTCTATAAATTAATGAGGAAATATACTCCAAAATTCACTAAATATGCATATCTTTGGGTCATTACTAGACCCAAAGATATAAGAGGGAAAGGATCAATATGCACAAAAATATTATAAATTATTTCCATTCGTAGCATCAAACAACTGGAAAGTAAGGGAGTGTTTATTAGGAATGGCTAAACAACATAAAGTATACAAAGTATATTGCCACAAGAAAGGACAAGAGGAATGGTGTCAGAGAAATCTGAGAAGATTTGTGTGAATTTATACAGACTGCAAGAAAGAGAAGCAGATCGGTTTATTTTATAACAATATTATAAAGACGAACGGCTTTGGAAAAAGCTCTGAACAGTGCATGGCCAGTCATGATTGCAGAGTACCAATGATGAAGCATGTACTCATCTCCTTAAATACCAAATGCAGAATGATATATATTTTGTATGTGACCAATGCAGCAATTTGTTTCATTTGACAATAAGTATTTTTACAAGTATTTTCTTTTTCTCTTTTTTCCAGTATGGTAGAGTTGGGGGAAGGAAATAAAATTTGTTAATTGAAATACATATATTCATTCATACATACATGCACATACATTTATACAGAGTACATATGTATGTATACAGAGGGAGATACACACACACACACACACACGTACGCATAGGTGTGTGTATGGGGAGGTACTTTGCAAGCAGTGAGTTAGAAATGAATAAAAGCATCCTGAAGCAATGGGTCATAGATATGTTAAGGGAAGTGAACAGAAATATCTAAAATTCCAGGAAGAGAAGCAGGAAGAATAGAAGAAACTGAAACTGAAAAATAGTAGAAAGGCTGGAAGGAGCAAAAACGTTTTGCACCAACAAGCAATTCAAAATTCTGAGGAAAATTCAGGTTCCACTGATTTTCATTTAATTCTGGGCTTGAGATTAATTTTAAGGTTGTTCATCCTGAACTTGTTGGGGGAAAATCAGGAAAGCTCATATACTTTAAGTTATGTGTGAAAGTAAAAAAGAAGAAAAATAACAAAAAAAACCCCTAAACAACGAAATCATTGTGGTTACTCATCAGGCCTTCTTCAGACATAGTTTCCCCATGATCTTCTCCCGGATTTGATGAGTCTTCACACAGTACACAATAGGGTTCATCAGTGGAGGAATCAAAACATATATATCAGCAATCAGTATCCTAATAAATGGGGAACCATGTTTGGCAAAGCGGTGGACAATAGCCAGGGTGACAATGGGCACATAGAAAATGAGTACAGCACAGATATGGGAAATACAAGTGTTGAAGGCCTTTAATTGCTCTTGATGAGATGCAATGCCCAAAACTGTCTTCAGGATCAGTATGTAGGACATTGCAATCATTGCTAAGTCCAGCATGCCCACAAGGGCAACAAAAAACCCATAGATAACATTGACCCTATTATCAGAGCAGGCCAGTCTCATAACATCCTGATGGAGACAATAGGAATGGGAGAGGAGGTTTCTATTACAATATGTCAGTCTTTTCAGTGTAATAGGAAATGGGAGTATGAGTATAAGACATCTAATGGCAAAGATCAAACCAATTTTGATAATTCTACTAGTGGTGAGGATAGAGCTGTATCTTAGAGGCTTGTGGATGGCTATGAAACGGTCAAGGGACATAATGAGCAGCACTGAAGATTCCATGGCAGTGAAGGTATGGATGAAGAACTCTTGGGCAATACAGGCATCAGTAGAGATTCCTGTAGCATTGAATAAAAAAATTCTCAGCATGGTAGGAAGGGAAGAGAGGGACAGCCCAAGGTCAGAAAAGGCCAACATAGAGAGAAAATAGTACATGGGCTCATGGAGTGAGGACTCTGTTTTGATTAGAATAAGGATAGTACAATTGCCCACAGTGGCAATAACGTACATGAGGCAGATGGGGATGGATATCCAGATGTGGACTTGCTCCAGCCCTGGGATCCCAATTAGTTGGAAGGTAGATATCTGGACCTCAGATGCGTTAAGAGCTGACATAGCAATGATGGGTTAGGGCAGCAAGCACAGTCAGTATGGCAAATGGTTTTCCCTCAAAGGGAAAAACAGAGGCTTAGTTTGTTCTCAGTCTCCAATCCTGAGGACTTTATTAGCACAAGCATTTTCCACAAATTTAAATTAAAATGAAGAATATTGTTGTTCATATGAAACATACATAGAATATTTTTAAACTAGTTTAGTTCAACAATGGAAGCACCTGTTGTGAGCTTATGTGCTCCCCATCATTGAAAGCATTCAAGATTTGGCTTGATGACACTTTTAACTATTGTGTAGAAAGGATTCCTTTATGGAGTAGTATGCAGAATGAGAGACAGGTGAGAATCATTTGCCCCTACCTTGAGTCTAGCTATGCTTCAGTTTCTTGTTAAAGATAGTTGGAATAGCTGTGTTCTTATGTGCCTGAAAACACCAGAAAGAAGTCACCAGGACCCACCTAAAGGGAAAATTCAGGAAACAAGAAAAATGAAGTTACTGCGAGTCTTAATCAGACATATGGGGAGCAGGTATGATGCTAGGTCTTCCATGTCAATAGTAGAAATAGGAATGCACGGTAGGGATCATGGCAACAAATGAGGAGGTCCTTAGTATATCATTGGAAACTTAATAGAAAGATAGCAAGTAGGTATTGCAATGGATAGAGTGCCAGGCCTAGAGTCATGAATACTCACTTTCCTGAGTTAAAATTGGCCTCTGACATTTATTAACTGTGTGACTGTGGGCAAGTCACTTAACTTTGCCTCAGTATCCTCATCTGGAAAAAGTGTTGAAGGAGGAAAGGTCACTGACATTTATTAGCTGTGTGACTCTGGGCAAGTCACTTAACTTTGCCTCAGTATCCTCATTTGGAAAAAGTGTTGCAGGAGGAAAGGTCAAACCACTCTAGTATCTTTGCCAAGAAAACCCCAAATAAGTTCACAAAGAGCTAGATAAGACTTAAAAACAACAGAAAGAACCTGTGAGATAATTGCCTCTAGGCCAAGCTTTATGGGAAGATTTACAAGATGGACAGGGAGAAGGGTGTGTGATACTCACTGAGGGATGAGAGAGAGAGAGAGAGAGAGAGAGAGAGAGAGAGAGAGAGAGAGAGAGAGAGAGAGTATGTATATGTGTGTGTTTGCTGGGCCTAGAGTTATGAACACTCATCTCCGTACGTTCAATCTTGTCTCAGACACTTACTAGCTGTGTGACCCTGGGCAAGTCACTTAACCCTGTTTGTCTCAGTTTTCTCCTCTGTAAAATGAACTGCAGAAAGAAATACAAAACACTCTGGTATCATTGCTAGGAAAATCCTAAATGAGGTCATGAAGAGTCAGACATGACTGAACAACAATAGATATATGTAATTGCATCGTATATATGTATATATATATATTATATACATATATATATGTGTATAATATACTTTGAAGTCTAATTTACATCATTATATTTTCATCATCACTTTGTACTTATATGTGAGTGTGTGTGTGTGTGTGTGTGTGTGTGTGTGTGTGTTTTTGGTAAGGGGGCAATGTGAGAGGAGGAATGACCTGTACCACACATCAGGTTTCATCAGGGGGAAAAAATGGAAAATAAATATCTATTCCACAGTATAACGAGTTTCTCAGAAAGAAGTTGGTCTCACCTCATTTTAAGTCTCTGAGAAAAGCCTAGATTAGGAATTATTTATCTTTTCTTTCTGTCATGAAACCTTTTGACAATCTCGGGAATACTTATGAACCCCTCTCAGAATAATATTTTGTTGCCTACACTCATAATGAAAGAAAATGAAATGTTTATATTAGAAATCCGTGAAGAAAACGATGTATTTTCCCCAATCCAAATTTGCAAACCCCCTATAATCTGTTAGACATCTGAGCTTCCATGGGACCTTGTTAAGAGTCCCAGGCTAGCGATTCACCAATGTCATAGGACTTTAGAGGTAAGGAAGACACTTTAGAGATCAATTTCAATGCCATCATTTACCGCTAAGGAAACTGACACAATAAAAGGTAGTCTAGTATACGTTAGATTAGGTATCTTTGAGGTCTTTTGCAAAACTGAGATTTTTTACAATTGTGATTTATGACTGCCTGACCTGTCAACTCTCTACTAATCAATTCATTTCTAAGTTCAATGTACTCAGGGATAAAGTCTTAGCTAAACTAAATATGTCCTCTGTTGTTATTGTTGACTCATTTTTCAGTCATGTATGACTCTTAGTGATCCAATTCAGAGTTTTCTTGGCAAAGATACTAGAGTCGTTTGCCATTTCCTTCTGTAGCCCATTTGATCATTTTACGGATGAGGAGCTGAGGCAAACAGGATTAAGTGATTTACCAGCTTAATACAGCTAGTAAGTGTCTGAAGCTGGATTTGACCTGAGGAAGATGAATTAAATCCTAGCACCTCAGGGCTCTTTCCACAGGAAAATTGTTTTTAAAAAAATAAATCAATGCTGCTTTAATTTGTTCTGCATTAGTGTATCAACCAATTGATTCCTAAACCCTCTTTCAATCCTCCCTAAAATAAAAGTCAGATATGCAGTTTTTGTTTTAACCTCTATTATTACATCATGTGAATATTATCATTAATTAGAGGGAAGAAACAAGGATTCAGGATGATAACTGGAAAACAAAGTGACCAGACTGAAGACAGAGTTAGACATCAATGAACATTAAGGTCATCACTTGCTTTCCTATTTATAATTTGAACACTTATGAATTTTATTAGACCTCTTAACTTTTTCTGAAAGGGCTAGATCATATTCATAAAACTGTGCCCTTGCCCCATATAGCCTTAGAATATGGTCAGTAGTGGAATCTCCCTCTCTACCTTTAACATGTCTGCCTTAGATAGTGAGCAAAGACCGAGCACAGATAAGTTCCACCTGAAAACTTCTAATTTGCTGAATGGAGAATTCCAGTCATTTAGGAGGCAGCAGAGGAAATCAGAGTACTTACCTGGATGAAAGCCACCAGGTAGGCTCCTGAGACTAAAAGGCAGATGCAAGAGAAACAAAAACATCACTCCGTGGGTTTGGTAAGCTCAAAATGGACACTCTTTCTCTTTTTATCCATCCTCCTTTGGGATGAAGAGGCCCCTGAGAGTGTCAGTTGGATTATTTCTTTTCTAAAAATAAACACAAGAATTCACAATTAAATCTCCGGGAGCTGGGATTGGGTAGGAAGTGGGATAATAAAGGAAATTTGCTTGTGGAAATTAAGATCCAGACCATATGAATGTAATAGAAATGCTTTTGGACTGTTCCAGTGCCTTTCTTTGTATCTCCAGTACTTAAATGTGGTTCCCACATTTTTAAGCACTTAATATTAATTGATATTAAGTACCTAATATATACCTATTTGCTTGGTAAAGTCAAGATGATATAATATTATAGAAAGAAAACTGGATTAAAAGCAAGGAGATGTGTGTTCTAGCCCAGCTAGAACTTGTATAATTTTGGGGGGGGAAACTCTTCATGTATTTGAGATACGTGACCTTTGTCTAAGAAGCTGTCTATATTTTCCCCAAAATTTTCTGCTTTCCTTCTAACCTTGACTATGCTTATTTTATATATACAAAACTTTTTAATTTAATTTTAAAAAGGCCACTAACCTTTCACTTCACTTTCCTTATAGGGAATAAAAAAAAATAGTGTGATGAGCTAGTTCATCTCTCAGGACTTTTAGCTCTTTTTTTTGAATACTTCAAATCTTGTCATATTTGTTAATAACATTATCCAGTAGATTCCAGAAGTCAGATTGTCAAGAGCTGAAGAATAAGTGTGTATATGTGATAAGGAATAATTAGGAAATTTGTCGTAAAGAAGGGATCATAAGAATGAACTTTAGAGTACTTGGACATGGTGGCTTAGAAACAGTTTTGTGTTGAACCTAATTTGTACAAATTTGAGAAGGGATTGTCATACTTTCAGGGATTTTGCAAGTCAGTTAGTAAATGGCCATAATAGAGTTGTTTGTGCTCCCATATTGGTAATCTTTTTTATTCCTTCAATGGGATTGTGTCAAACATAGGAAAGTATATTTTTAATACTCCATTATCTACTTAAAATGATTTAAAAGTGAATATTTGCAAGTGTACCATTTCATTCTGATGGTGCTAATACAATACTGGCAAGATCACCTGGAGTGGGTATTAAATTATTATAAAATTTTCCTAAAAATCGTCCTTTGAAACTGTTTAAATGAACAGTTGTTATTACTTGAAATTTTAATGTTAGGAGTAAAACAAGGTAATCATTTAAAAACATTTCTGTATAAATTTTAGTTACCAAGTTAATAAAAATAACAGTTCAAAGTTGGATCTAAAGAACTTGAAATTATTAATATTGGTAAATTACTGGGAAGCAAGTACTTTAAAGTTGCTATTGATATAGAACACATGTATCCTATGTTCTATAAGCAATTTCTTGCTTTTATCCCCAGCTGGTGAAGAGATTAGCTAACATCAATTTCTTGAATATCTTACTTCAGTGATTGATATTCTTGAAGAATTTTCACTGCTTTCAATTCTATTGCAGTCAAGATGAACACATATTCAGAAAACAGTAATCCAACACATCTTAGGAGCTTTGGAAAATGTAAAGATTACTACTAGACAACATGAACCTCAAATTGAAGTTTTTATTATAGCAGATAAGTTTTAAGATATTCCATATTTTTTAAAATGTAATTCTCTTCCTAAGAATATGTAACTAAGAAATATAATTCAACACGTGAACTTATGCCTTTTATCAGACAAAAAATATTGAAAACATTTTTAATTATTTTGATTTATTAGAACTATTTACTTGACATTATGAAGAATTAACTTTACCACAGAGAACTGGTGGGCAAAAAAAAAATGCATCATTTAAGTGAAATTTTTCAAAATGAATTTGATTTGAATGATTTCAGGGATCTTGTAAATAGTCGTGTGGAATCAAACAATGTGCTTGTCCCTGTGACCATACAAAAAAAAAATACTAAAAAAAGGTAGCCGTATTGTAATCAAACTTAATGTTATTCGGTCGGGTTCAGCTCTTCATGACCCCATTTTGGATTTTCTTGGAAAAAAACTGTAGCGGTTTGCTATTTCTTTCTTCAGCTCATTTTTACAAATAAGGAAGTGAGGCAAACAGGGTTAAGGGACTTGCCAAGGGTTATACAATTAGTAAATGTGTGAAGTCATATTTGAATTCAGGAAGATGAGTCTGTTCGACTCCGGACCCTGACATTCTATCCACTGCACTATGTAGCTACCTGCTAGCATGTATGAGAAACATTGACTCTTACTTTGCCTGGATGACAGGGTAAATGGAGGGGACTTAGATAGAGTTAGTCTAGAAGATTACTGCCAGATTGTGACAGGCCTTAAATGTCAAATGCAACAATTTAGGTTTGATCCTAAAAGTAATTATGATAAACTCAAAATGAATATATGAATATAACAGCTTACAATTTTTATAAATAAAAGAAAATAGAAGTCTTACGTTGGGGTGAAAATTCTTATCCAAACAAGAACTAAGGAAGATTATAAAAGATAAAAATTGACATTTTTCATGCAAAATTAGATTTTATAAGAATGGAATCCATGAAGACAAATTAAGAAAAATATTATAGTGTGAAAAAATATTTACCTCAAATTTTACCTATAAAAGTCTGTTATGCAATATATGGAGAGAGAAACATCAGATATATACAACACTAGAAGTCATTCTCTAAACACATAAATGGTCAAAGGTTATCAGTAAACAATTTCCCAAGAAAGATTTCAAAACGAAAAATGACCATTTGAAAATATGCTCTAAATCACTATTAATAAAAGAGATGCAAATTAAAATAAAGCAGAGATTTTGCTTCATACCCTACATATTTGCAAATTTGACACAAAATAGAAACATTCAATCTTAGATGGAGTGTATCAAAAAGCAAGTAATGTCAATGGAGCACTGAAATGGTCTAATTAATCTGGTTATCAATTTGGAAGTATGTAAACAAAAACAGACTAATCCTTTAAATGAAATAAAGAATTATCCCTCCTTCCAGTGACTAAGACAAAGGATTTCATGAGAAGAATGTAAATATCTCTGGCTCCCTTTGCTCTGTGTATAGAGCAGGTGGGGTTGTATCCTCCAAAGCCTGCTTTTGTTTATTTCTCTGTTACAAAGTAGGGTTCAGACTGGGTGAGTTCCTCTCTTTCAGAAATTAATATCTATAAAGACAAAATGGAAATGTGCTTGATAAGGACAGGAATAAGTTTACATCTCTGGTTTAGGTAAATGAATTTGGCAAATGGGGAGGTCCATTGTAGCATGAGAAGAGAGAGACAGAGGAGAGACTTTTTATTTCTTTTCTTTTTCATATCCGAAGGACTAGCAGACTCAATCCCTGATCACTACCTCTATTGCTAAAAAAAACACCTCCCTCCCCCCCAAAAAAATACAGGACTTTTCTCCTCTCTGCTCTTCTACATGAAAGGAATGATATCCTACAGCTTTGCCTCTTCCCCTCTGTTCCTAAAGGAGAAATGATGACTGAAAGATTGTAGGCAGGTCTTGGGCGACCTAGATTCCTATCTCTAGCTGGATGTGGTCTAGTGTCAACTCCACCAAGGGTTTGTCCCAAGTCAAGTTTTGCACCTGATCTTTTCTCTTACCTCTTACTTTGCCTTCTACATAAGACTTCAGAGATTTGGCCCCTTCTCTCTCTTTACTGATATATTCTGTCCCTAATATGACCCTTACTTCTTTTTAGGGTTATCCCCAGTGAGAGAGGTTGCTGATTCTTTTTTTCTTCCAAAAGGTTTTATTAGCATTTAAAAGATAATTTCAAAATGTAGAAAATAGTTACAGAGTTGTAGAAATTGGAAATCTTAGCCTACTTTAGCCAGACTCCATGACAAATTTCTATTGTGATACAATCATGGATCTCTTGAGTTGTAGCAGAGCTTCTGGAAACAAGGATCCTTCTAATAATAATCCCCCAAAATGGGCATCCATTCTGATGTGGTTAGAAACAGTGCCCTAAGAGTTAAAATAATATTGATTGACTTTGTGAAGCCATTGGTGCCCTAAAGTCTCCTCTAACCACAAAACTTCCTCCTAATCTTAAACCGTGGTATTCCTTGTCCCCTCCCATAGCAGAATTGGATTTCCTTATCTTATGTCATTCATAGTCCTTTAGTCCATAGTCCATAGTCTGTGTCTTTATCTTACAAAACTTCTTTATCGTTCAAGACTTAACCTAGATCTCCAACTCCCCATAAGGAAATCCTACAGTCATCTTACATAAGTCTGGGTCCTTTTCCTACATCACTGCCCTTGTTTAACTCCTTGCTAAATCTCAGGCCCACTGTTTTTGTGTCAGTAAAGCTCCCAAGGGCTACAGAGAAGGTCTAAGTGAATTCATTCACATTTTGAACTAGCTCTTCCATCTCTCTTCAACATATTCTGCATTTAAAGGCATCCAATAATGGGGAATTCACTACTTCCTGAGGTAGCTCATTCCAACTTTTATATTGTTCTACTTCAGGCTTGCATATCTGCCCAAAACTCTTTGGCACGGCCCTGTGCCATAAGATGCCAGGGACCCACGGTTTGTGCAAGCCTATTCTATTTACTACAAGAAACCTTTCCTTGCCTGAAGTTTTGTTTTGTTTTGTTTTTTTCCCCAGATAACTGATATAAAATTCTGTCCCAATGTACACCTTGCATTTTGTTCTGACAGAGACCTCTCAGTGCATCTGTAATAGTGAGTTAACTATTAATGATTCTCAGAAGACCATAGCTCTATGACTCTGGCTCTCTTTTCCCATAAAACTAAAAAGTGGAGGTGAGCCAAAAGAACAGGAGGGGATGTGACACATTTCTTGGCCACTAGAAAGAGGAACAGGAATTAGAGGGCACAAGGTGATAAAGGTCAAGTCAGTGCCTAGGGCTTAACCAAATATACCATTTTCCTTTCAGGTAAGGGTTCTTAGCCTGGGGTGTCTGAACTTTTATTTGGTTCATTGGTTTACATTTTGATGACTTCACTTCAACCTACTTGATTTGCTTTGTAATCTCATACATTTTATTTAATGAACTTAAAAACCTGATTCTGACCTTCTAGTCCAGTCTGGATGACTGCTTTGGAGTATGTTGTCTGATATTTGCTTTAGGCTATGAAAATGAAATGAAATCAAAAGTAAAGCACTTTATATATCTTAAAGTGATGTCACATTCCTGCCAACTCTTCTTGGACTTTATCTGGCAATTGATAACCAGCCCGTTGTTGTTTAGGTTGGATATTCCAGCAAGTTCTAAGTTTCTAAACCATGTATTCAGTCTAGAAATCACCCTGCTGAAATATACTTTTATCACCCTTATTTTGGAAGGTAAAGTAACTTCCCTTCTACATCCTTATGTTAAGCAGACCAGCTCTAAAGCTGACAGGGTTTAAGGAATTCGTAGTCAGCTCTCTTGTCCTGAACCATTTCCCGCTATTTTTCCACAGTTTCTTACACACTATGTTGTTTGCAGTAGACTTTTACTAAATGTTTTTAAATGGCTTAATTTAGACAAGAATACAATTTTTCCCTTTCTGATCACACAAAATATTTCTCCTCCAACTTGGAAGTTGTAGTCTTCATTCCCTTTGAAATCTGGAAGCTTTAGGCCCTGAGAGCACTCTTCTTTGCTTTCTCCTTTTCTCCCTTCTGATACTTCAAATCCCCGTGTCATGACCGTAAGTCATTTATTCTGGGTAATCTACAATAAAAGACAGGGCAACTAAATGACACAGAGATTAGAGCACTGGGCTTACAATCATTATTTCATTTGATCCTCAAAACAACCCTGGGAGGTAGGTACTATCATTATTCCTATTTTACAGATGAAGAAACTGAGGCAAAGACAGATTAAGTAACTTGCCCAGGATCACACAGTGTCTAAGGAGGAATTGGAACTCAGGTCTTCCTGACTTCTGGCCTAATGTTCTACCCCCTATGCCACAATCACCTAAAGTCAGTCAGCCATCTGAATGAACATCTTGATGCTCTCCTTTGACATCTGGTCTCTACATACTTGTAGGCTAAGGAAAGTTTCTGGCATGGCCACCTCACCTCTTACTTAAACAAAAATATAAAACAGATGTATCTGAACATGAGTCAAAGAGGAAAAAAAAGCACTCTTGACTATTTACTTCTTGACTGAACACATTGGTGAAGGAATGCACTAGAAAAACCTGGACCCAATACTGTGAACCTAAGAATGTTGATGAACTCAGTGCTATGTGCCTGAGAATGACTGAATGGGATTTTGATAGCTACAGCATTTTTCATTCTGAAATCCCTGATGGTGGTAAGGACCTTATGCTCGTTGTTCTTCTAAGACCCACTTCTGCAAAGAGCTCCTGATAATGGTTTTCTCTGAGATTTTCAAATACAAACTCAAGCCTACATTAAGCAACTTGATATATGTGTGTGTGTGTGTGTGTGTCTGTATGTGTGTATGTATGTAAATTAATAATAAAGTGTCCAACCAGAAATTCTGGACTTAGCAGAGAGTAGTGATATATTCTGATGAGAAAAGATGTATATCCTTTTGTTTGGCAGTCTCATTGCTTTCTTAATCTCCAAGGTTTGAATTACTATGTGTGGGATCAGATAAAGCCTATAAAAGGGATATGGAGCAATCTCATAACTGTGTTTACCTAAATGCTGGAATCAAAATGGGGGGAGTGGGGAGAGAAGAGACAAATGTTAAAGTAACAGATTTAGGTTAATTCCAACATTTGATCCCAAGCCCATTTGTGGGAACTGGAATGGATTTGGTCACTATGCTCAATTCAGTACTGAAGTCATGAAGAAGAAATGGTCAAAGTACGTTGAAAAAGCCATCAAGAGACTAAGTAAAGAGGAATATTAGGATCTTGTGCCTCCAAAGGGAGTCTGGAAAATATTTTTAGCCTATTTGTTTTTCATGAGTCATCCAACAAGTTTTCCATTGGTATGGGCAACCATGGTGCTACATTCCCAGAATGGTTTTCTGGGAGAAGAAAGGCTACTTTGAAGATAAGCCAACCTTATGCAATGGCAGAGGGGCTCATTCATGCTTTTCTTCAGTGAGAGAGGAAAGACAAATTTCTATTTCACAAAATTCAGTGGACTAGACCTCCATACACCTACTGAATCCCCTACTCCTAAATCCTTTCCTTGTGCCCTCCTAAGACTAGCCTTCAATGTTCTTCCAAAGTGTCCCACTAAATATAACTCACAGAGTACAAAATACCACTTTCATGTCTCCAAGATAACTCTCTGTCTTTTATTTGCTGGAGAATGGAGTGGGGGTGAGGAATAGAGTTAACTTTTTCATTTTTTTCAATAATTGATTTTTTTTTTGAGACTCAGACAAAGTGTATCAGTAAGGAAGGAGGGCTAAGGAAATATAATCTCTGCTTCCATCTAGACAGGTTGAGACTTGTGTTTGAGAGTGAGTGAGAGTGTGTGTGTGTGTGTGCGCGTGTGTGCGTGTGTTTGTGAAGGGGGGTAGGTGTTTACATTTAAATTTTACAAACAACAATTATAAGGTTAAAATATAAGGTGCCTTATGGGAGATAGAGGATAGGGTGGAGTGTGTAGGCAGTGTAAAAAGGATTAAAGGATTAAAAACTTGTAGTCTTTAGAGTTAATAACTGCAGGTGACCGGCAGTACAAGTGGAAAGGTGTGTTTGGAAGACAGGAACTACAACTTGAGAGAATGGATTGTCTTTGGCTCTAGGCAATTGGAAGAAAAACAGCCACTTTGGAGGGAGTCATCTTTTACTTCTGCTTAGGGTACACTGCAGTTTCAAAGACAGCATGAAGACAGCAGTTAGTGCAAACATGTGGTCACTGTGGTTTTTAGAAATCACATAAGTCAAGAGAACCAGCATGAGTTGGCTGGTCAACTTGACCATGTAACTGACAAGGGAGGATATAGATCTTTGTTTTGGGGGCCAATGGCATGTCACTAAACCAGGCCTTGATAAATGATGGATAAACAGAAAGGTAGATGATTGATAGATATACATGAATCAAAGACTTTATTTAAAAAGGCAAAATAGAACATTTCAGATTTTTAGATTTAGATTTTAATAATGTTTGTAAGATTTTTAAGTTGTACAGTTTTATGAAATTGCGTATTTGTATACCTCAGTGCTTATTTTTTTTTCCCCTTTCCCCTTTCTGCTCTTGGTAATAACAGCAATAGCTAGCATTTGTATCATGCTTTAAGACTAGCATGTTATCTCATTTGACCTTCACTATATCCCTATGAGTTTGTTACTGGTACAACCTTATATGCCAGATATCCCTTCACTTATTTGTTGAAAGATTTCTGAATAGTTCTTCTTTTCTTTTTATAATTAAAAAAAAAACAAAAAAACAAAACTTCCTATTGTTTTATCTGTTCATGTGTGATTTAGGTTCCTGTTATATTCTAGCATTTGTTTCTTATTTCCTTTCCTTCAGGAAGTTAGTCAGTCAATTAACATATTTTTATATCACTATTTTGCTCCTTCCCTCTCTGCAATGTCAGAGACTTCTGAGAACCTGGACAACTTGTCATTAATAATCTCCTTCAGTTGACGGAAAGGATTGGGAGTAAAGGTCATCTCGACCAAACTCTACCTGAAAGATACAGCTTCTCTACAAAATTTTTCGCAAAGAAAGTATACTGCCTGCCTGTTTGAAGAATCCTAGTAATGGGGAGCTTACTACTTTCTGAGACAACACATTCCTTTCTGGAACAGCTTTTGTTGATGGGAAGTTGTGTTTTTTTTTTTGAGTTTGCTTTTCAGTGGAGGATTTTTAATGACTGGATAGTTGAAATGGTTGAAGGGATTAGAGCCTGAGGCAGGATATGAACTAGATGACTTCTGAGATTCCTTTCTAGATTTGAGATTCTGTGAAGTTGTGTAATCACTTAGTCTGTTCTCAAATTCCAAGTTGGATGATACCCAACTGAATTTAATCTGCTTAGTGTTGATATACATTTTTTTTTAAATCTCTAAGGGAATCATTTAAGACTCCCTTTGTCACCTCTTTCCAGAGCATCAGTTTCCCTCAGTCTCTACTGTCCGATTGTCTATCTGGCTTTCCTCAGTGCCTTATATTTTGGGATCTGAATTCAGCAAAGTGAAAGCACTTACTAGGTATCGCAAAAGAAGTTCCTAAGTAACAATCATGAGGGTTAGTTCCTGATTCCTTATGCTACCATACCATCCTGCTCTCTCCTGCCAGAATTTTTTTCTTTAAAAATGTAATCGAGTCATTGGAAGATTGCCAGTCTGTTGGGTAGGCTCCTGAGAAGAAGCCATAAATCCATCCCAGAGGTACTGGGCTGAGAGGGCAAAGTTGTTAGCCTCTTTTACCTATGACCTAAGACTCATGTCAAATGCATGAATTTCCTACCTCTTCCCTTCACTTATTGATCTTTATATTTCATGACTAATATAAAACTTTACACTTCAAGACCAATTCCCTTCCTTCTTCCCCTGGTGCTCTATGCTCCTCTTTTCCCTTCTGCTCCCCTTGGTGCATGTTCCCTTTTCCTCCAAAGCTGAGTCCTTAATATGTTGCTTATTGACTTCCCTAGTTAACTTAGTTCTTGGGCCAGAATATGGTCAGGTTACTATCTACTTTTTTTACTCCATGTCAGTGATGCTAGTGTATGAACATGCTTCCTCCTAAGTCAATTTACATAGATTTTCAATATGCCCTTGACAAAAACCATTCCTCCCACCATTCCCTGGGCATTCCTCTGTCAGGGAGCCCTGAAAGGGGTTGATAGAGAATGATGATTGTTACAACATGGTAGATTTACTCTGCTATCACTTCCACTAATGAAAAACTGAGGTGATATGTACTTATTCAACAGCAAAAAAGACCATTTATCAGCTATTTCTCTAACAGTGATGCAAAAGTCCACTTTATCATGATGAGTCTTTCCCTTTGATCGGATTATTAACTTGTTGAGTACTGGTTGAGTAAATTCCTCAGGTTTTTTTCATGCATATTACTAAGTAGTTATGCCTCCCTCAATCGTATTAGTGAATTTCGCTTTTGTACCTGAAGGAGAAATAGAATTTAACAACCAAGTAAGGATGCTGTAAAGCTGATGATCTTAGTCACTGTAGTAAAAAAAAATATTTCTTCTTCTTGGATAGCAGATATTTGGAACTCTTGTTTTAATGACTACCTTACTCCAAATGTACTTATTTAGCAAATTTAAAAGTCAATTTAGTCTCTTCTTTTTTGCTGTCTTTGAAGAAGCGGTTTCCCGCTCCAAAACAAATTGTACTAGTTGCACAGTAAATATTCCCCCAGAAACTTGTCCTCGTTTCTTCAAAAGGCGTTACCTATGTCTTCTAAATTGCTTGTGAATAATGTTATTTGGTTACGTGCTCTAACCAGACCAGAAAAGTTAAAGCAATCAAATGTTTACCCAAAGAAGTAGAAGCTGCTACCAGTAAGAAGTCTTCCTTGGTACGCTAATAAATAATTTTCTTTTCAGTTTGACTACTAGTTTTAATTGACTTCTGATAGGTCAATACATCTCGTTGGTAAGATTCTCCCTGGGTTATCAGCCCAAGCTGATAAATCCCTAATACTCTCATTTGTGGGAGTTGGCTTTTTGTCTATTATATTTCATTGTATTGGATTCAGTCTATTTTTCAATTCTGTCATATTCTTTTTGGTTCCTGGTCTTATTGGCCAGCATTGTAGCTATCTTCTCTAATCCATGTTATCCATGAATAAGAGGCATGCCATTTCTGCTTTCATATACACTAGCAATATAAATGTTCAGCAAAACGGATGCCTGAGAATGGAGCCTTTCAGCAAGTAACGTGTGTGTGTGTGTGTGTGTGTATACTTGGATAAGAACTGTAAGTCTTACATCATATTAATGACTTTTTGAGTACTGGCCAAAATTTCTGTGACTATCTGGTTATTACTTCATGATAGGGTATGGATTAAGAGTGATAGGGGATCGGTAGGTTAACTATTCTATTTGTTAGAAAACAAGGGACATAGAGGGACACATGTCTTAGAATCTTTACAAATTTACACAGTAGCCCTTCCAATTTTAGAGAGAGCTTTTGAAAACTAGATTTTTCAGATACCAGGAGATTCTGGGATAAAGAGGAAGATTCAGGGGATATTGTTGGAATATTGGGCATCTTCAGGGGTTAGACAGAGCTTGGTAAAACCAGAATAAAAACACGGATCTGCAATGCATAGTTTGATTTCCCAGGGCCTTGAAAGACTGAATATTAAAAAATAACAAAATCCCAGACTTTGTCTGAGGTACATGGCTTCAGCTCTGGGTCATGTCACCCTTATTGCCCCAGTGTCTTTTTATATCTATAGTCTCACCCAAGACTCTATAGATCCGGTGGTCACAATTTTGCCCAAAGGGAAGCAAAGGTGAGAGTCTTTCTTTAACATGAAGGGAGCAGATTCTTAGCAGGCATGTGTATAGAGTGTAAAATCAATTCAACAAACATTTGTTAAATATGTTTTATGTACCAGGTTGATTGCTGTTCTTCGTCTCCAAAGAGGACCAAGGTGACATCACCGTGATAAGGTGAAATTTCAGTGTGTCCGACTGTGGCTGATCAGACCAATATGAGCTCAGAATGCTCTACCACAGGTTGGGCATAGGTAGAATATATGAATTTTTGGGGTGTATACTCCAAATCTGGGCATCCTTTGTTTACTTTGTGTTATCTCAATTCTATTTTGCTCATAGAGTACATCTTTTCTGATGTGGGCATGCCGTCCTGAGCAGTCCTGTGTCAGTGTCTCACATGTTACACAGTCATATTCAAAGTTCTTGAGAGAGACCTTCAAAGTGTCCTTGTATCATTTCTTCTGGCCAGCATGTGATCTCCTGCCCCATGTGAATTCTCCATAAAATAGTTTTTTGTCAAGCATACATTTTGCATTCAAACAATGTGTCCAACCCATTGGAGTTGGACTCTCTGAAGCATAGTTTGAATACTTGGTAGTTCAGCTAGAGCAAGGACTCAGTATCTGGTACCTTTTCTTGCCAGGTGATCCTCAGAATCTTCCTAAGACAGTTCAAGTGGAAGCAATTCAGTTTCCTGGCATGGGGCCAGCAGACTGTCCATGTTTTACAAGCATATAACAATGAGGTCAGCACAATGACTCTGTAGACCTTCAGTTTGGTAGTCAGTATAATACCTCTTCTCTTCCAAAATTTCCTTCAGAGCCTCCCAGACAATGAACTAGGTCTGACAATGCGAGCTTTGGTGTCCCCCTGTTCCACCTAACTCTCATCTGTGGCTCTAAGAAGCTGTAGCATGCGCAGTGGCCACACCCTGGTAAACTGTTTCATCAGATGGGCCAAACCAGGTTGAGAGTAACCAAGGGGTCTCAGACCCATTGGTGAGTTAAAGGGATGTGAAGACTTCCTCTGGCAGAATAGGTGGATGAGAACAATTTGTTCCAATGGCCATGAAGGCAGATGAAGCAAGAGATGTGGAGAGCTTAGAGCTTGTTTAGATACTGAAGATGCCAAGGTCAACCACTGCATCCTGAGTCACCACCAGCTGTCCTGCCATTGGACTATGATGACTCTAGAGGAGAGAGTGAGGCTGATAACTTTGTGTAACTGCCTCACTTAAATCTAATATACACACGAATCAAAAGACATCACCCATACCATTTCACCAGGCACTGTATAAGGTACTGGAAATACCAAGATGGAAATTTGGTTTCCCTAGGGCAAGAAGAGATATATTACCTGGAGGAAAGATAATAATAACAGCTAGTATTTATATTAAAATCAGGAAGACTCATCTTCATAAGTTCAAATCTGGACTCAGTCACTTTCTAGCTGTGTGACCCTGGGCAAATCCCTTAGACCTGTTTTCCTCAGTTTTCTTATCTGTAAAGTGAGCTAGAGTAGGAAATGGCAAACCCCTTCAGTATCTTTGCCAAAAGCAAAATGAAACAAACAAGAAATCCTAAAATGAGGTCATGAGAAGTTCAACATAACTAAAAAAGTGACTCGCTACTGTGCTAAATGTTTTACAAATATTTCATTTTATCATTGCAATAACCCTGGGAGGCAGGTATGATTATAATCCCCACTTTATAGTTATGGAAACTGGGGCAGACATAGGTTAAATGATTTGCCCAGAGTCACATAGCTAGTAAGTGTCTGAGATCAGGTTTAAACCAGGATCTTCTTGACCCCAGATCCATCACTATTCTACCTAGAATCTATCACTATGGTGATCACTATCACCAGCTATCACATAAAGAACTGAAGACAAGAATGCAGTCATTTTCTTACAGATGATTTGTGGGGAGAGAAGTTCAGAAGCTGAAGGAATGGGAAGATGACAAGATAAAAGAAATATATGGCTACTTTCAAAAGGAAGGAAAAGGAATTAATTTTCAAGTTTCCTGCCAATGTGCATTCTTCTTCTAAGTTCTTCTCTTTTCATGCCTAACTGTAGAACCCCACCCCCATACCTAGCCAGTGAAGGCTCAGTAAAGAAAATATGTGACTGGATCAGCATATGGGTCCAGGGAGTAATCCTGGGAATGAACTGTCTTCTGAATTATCCCCTTTTCTGTCTTTCTTTTGCTGAAATAGGTGTGGGAGTTCTCCCTATGCATAGGAGGTAGTCTTAGGTAGGATAACGGGGTTGCCTTTAATGGGAACATGTTCCATTTGTCTTTGAATGGCTATAGAACTAGCAGAGCCTGGGGCCCCCACTCAAATCAGCTGTATCTCACTTTGTGTATGTTTTCAAATCCTTATTCAAGACCATAAATTCTCATTTTTAATGACACTTGGTAATCTCTCATATTTGTGCCTCTCCTTGATTTTCTTTATAGCACGAATATATAGACGTGGATAGAGTTCTGGACATGGATTCAAATATATTTGTGTGTAAACCCTACCTTAGATGCAACAGTTTACTCACTTTTTATGTACCTTTTAGTCTTTTTTTCCTTACACATGCCTCTTCATCTCCAGATTCCCTCCCTTTTCGCCTGGAATGCTTTTCTTTCTCAACTTTGCCTCATGGCTTTCCTGTCTTTCTTCAAGGATCAATTCAAATCTCACCTACTACAGGAGGCCTTTTCCACCCACCTCAACTCCCATTAACTCCCATTTATATCCTATCTGATGCTGTTTCTATCTGTCTGTCTGTCTCTCCTTTCTTAGGCTGCCTTGTGTGACAGCTCTTGCCTTTGTTTCTTCTTCTCCCTCTTTCCCCTTTTTCTCTCTACCTTTCTTTCTGTCTCTCTATCTTGCTTTTCTTATTCCTGTGACTCTAGGGGAAAGAATTGACCCAATATACAAACAGCTGTGCAAAGACTTTAGAATACTCCAGGGCATGTCCACCAATCTTCATGGCATGACCCCAGTACCTTGATGGTGGGGCTGATGGCCACCTGGGAGATCAGGGCGTGACTTCAAAGTATGTGTGCTAAAGTAATCAAAGGGTGAGAAACATTGCACCCTTCCTCCTCATGCCCCCAGTAGTCAATCTAGAGGTTTGTGTCTAACACAACCTTATTTTGCCTTCACTCATTACAGCTAAACATTTCCCCAATTCCTTCCTTCTAAAAGGTCCTGACCTTTCTTCCTTTGGGAGGCATGAAAATGGTCAGTCCTCTAAGGAATTATAACCTATTCCTAACTGGAGAATTCATAGAAAGAACAGCTCAAGTGCCCTTGGGAAGACTGACACATCTCCCCTCCCCTCCCCCCCCAACAAGTATGGTGTGGAGCTAAGGAGAGGAGGAATACTGATTGAGATTCAAGTTCAAAAAATGTTTGGAGACATAGACTTTTATAGACTTGCTAGTAATAGCCCTAGGGCCTCAGGTGGGGTGGAGGGAGCAATGAATGGAAATGAGAGAGATTAATATCTAGCAGTTAATCTCATCACTTTGGCAGACTGCTGCCCTCCCCCTAAGAAGTTAACATCATTCACTAAACCAGGAAAAGAGGCTGTACCTGATATGACTCACCAGGACCTGAATCTTATAAATTCTTCCAGGGCTAAAAAGGGGTCTTAGGCTACAGTACAGCTAGAAGGAGCTTTAATCATGCGGTCTACTCTTCTCATCTTTGTTTTTTTTCTGCCCTGCTGTTTGTCCTTTCCAGTGGTCCCCAAAACTATCCGTGATGATTTGGAATTCTTTAAGGTAAGTATCATATGCCCTTTTTTCCTGCTGTAGTGATCTTAGGAGGCATGGCCAAGACTCCTTGGTTCTGTGCACTCAGGCTTAAGATACACAGCTGTGTCCTCAAGAAAACAAATAAGTTTCCAATGCTTTAAAGAACTCTTTGCCACTCAACTCTGAACTATATAATTTTTGTTGTTTTTTTTTTAATCATCTCTCTGTGACCCCATCTGGGACTAATCTTGAGGTCAAAGTGTATGGCTAGATATATCTTACAAGAAATACTTTTCTTTGTATTCCTAGTACACAATCAACCTACAAGGCAAAGCCTGGGTCTGTTTTATGTCTATCTTCTACACCAGAGCTGTAGAATCTCAAGCCTGGGACAATTATTTACATATCTAACTACTGCTAGTTCCTAATTCTAACCATCTATGAAATGGTTGCATTGTTTAGATTTGTACTATTTCCATTGCACTGTAACTTGCTTTGTGTCCATGTCTTACTACCCACCTACCCCAAACGGGGTCTTAAATTCACAAGACCATATGTTTATCCTTAGACCTCAAATGGTATTGGACATAGGTACATAATAGTACTTTATATTCTTGATGACTTGATCCAGCAATGGAAAGAAGGCTGGATTTGAAGCCAGAGGACCTCAATTACTAACTTTCCATTTAACCTGAGTTAAGTTATTATCGAGGTCCTCACCTGCAAAATAAAGGGTTTGGACTCCAGTTGTAAAAATTGTGCCTATTGATTGTCCTTTTTGTCCTCTCAGGGAACTTTCAACTCCCTGAATATTCTCTCATGCCTCTGGCTCAGGCTCATTTCCCTTTTTATTTTAGAATTACTTCCATCGATTCTTCTTCACCAAAGAAGAATCCCAGCACCAAACTCTAGAGGATCAGTTGCGCTTCTTGCAGCATTTCTTCAGACTGGAAGAAACTGGGTGGTTGGATGAGCCCACAAAGGCCATCATAAGGCAGCCTCGATGTGGGGTCCGAGATCTTGCTGACTACTCATTTTTTCCTGGGAAGCCCAAAATTAGAAATAACCTCATAACCTACAGGTAATTGTTCTTAGGTTGTAGAATGGAGCATCTCCAGGAGGGTCTGTGGAGACCAAGGGGAAAAGAGAAGAAGAGAGTGGTGATGGAGGGACATTGTTCTGTCAGGACAGCATCAATAAATAATCTTTCATCCGCAAAAGAAAATTCCATAAGCCTCCAGGGTCACCTATTCAAGTATCTCTATCCTTAGATTATAATTTCCATACCTTTAATGATATGCCCCCTCTAGTAGCAGCTGGCATTTTCTTAACTGAGATAAAATGACATAATGACTTAGACAAGTCATGTAATTTCTGATTTCCAATTTCATTAATAAAATGATAAATTTGGATGAGGTGAACTGCAGCAGAAATGGTATTTGGAACCCTGATTCCGAATCCAGTATTCTTTCCAGGGGGGGCTATAATGCCTCACATTGTCTGTGTATCACTTCATCTCCCTTCCATTTTGTCTCTCCTAGTATCATCAACTATCCAAGGGGTATGAATCATAGGTCAGTTGAAAAGATCTTGCGAAAAGCAGCAGAAGTTTGGAGTAGTGTGACACCCTTGAAGTTCCAACGAGTGTATAAACAAAATTCTGACATTGAGTTTGCTTTCTTGGCTGGAGGTAAGAAGGCAACAAAGCACCTAGAAATGAGGGATCACTGAAGACCCTTCCTATCTGACTGCCTCTGACTCAAAATCTCAAAGTAATCAAGCAAATTACAGCAGCAAGCTACATTCTTAGGCTCCTTCAGTGGTGCTGCAGTACTTCATTGGTCCTGACAGAAATCCTTAGAGATATATTAGAAAATTGAGGCAGATAGTGAGTATCTGAGGTCATATTTGAACATATTCATCATTCTGGAAGCTCCTTTCTTAATGCCATCTTTAAGATTTATTAGCTTTTTTTGGGTGCTAAGATAGTGTTCCTAATTTAAGGATTTAAACTAACCCTCTTTTCCCCTCTATATAAATGAGGAGTAATTTTTTCATCTCCCATTCTAACATTCCTTTGGAACTTTTATCCTTATGTCCATTCCAAAACATTGGATAGATGAATCCCTGACATAAGTTTCTCAACAGGCTTCCAAGAAGATCTCTCTTCTACATTCCCCAATGTGATCTCTCAATTCCTGTCCACCTACATGATATTTTAAATTGCTTAGCACAGTGCCAGCATGTGTAGAAGCCAGGTAGCATAGTGGGTAGAGTGCAGGACCTGGAGTCAGGAAGACTTACCTTCCTGAATTCAAATCAAGCTGCAGATACTCACTAGCTATGTGACCCTGGGCAAGTTAATTAACCCTGTTTGCCTCAATTTTCTCAACTATAAAATGAGCTGGAGAAGGAAATGGCAAGCCCGGTATCATTACTGAGAAAATCCCAAATGGGATCACAGAGTTGGGTGCATGAATGAACTAGAAAGCCAAATGCTTATTCTCTCCTTTTTCAGATCATGGAGATGCCTACCCCTTTGATGGAGAAGGAAACACCCTAGCTCATGCTTTTGCCCCAGCTCCTAACTACCAAGGAGCAATCCACTTTGACAGGGATGAAGAATGGTCCTATTATGATGAGGGTAAACCTGACACCTGTTGTACTGATTGAGGGAGGTGCTTTATCCCAGTCCTCAGGTAACTGGGGACCCAACATAGCAGTGCAAGAGACACTGGGAAGCAAAGATAAAAGATTGCAGAATCCAGTGGGTCTTGGGTGACTCAACATGGAAACTTAATTATTTAAGAATTCTTCATTTAAATTAGAAAGGGTGGGAGTTTCAGAGGAAGGATAGGTTAATGCTTTCTCTCCTTGGAAACTATCTATATTCCTGTTTTATTTTGCTGTTTTATATTCTTCCCATCTTCATACCCAATCCTCTTTTTTTTTTTTTATAACTAAATTTATTTCATGTCTCTCAACCTTTTCTACCTCAGGAGTCAACCTCTTCCTGGTGGCTGTTCATGAGATAGGCCATGCCCTAGGCCTGGGACACTCTCAAGATTCAGACTCAATCATGTTCCCTAACTATCAATATCAGGACCCAAAATTCTTCAGGCTCAGTAATGACGATATAATAGGAATCCAAAGTCTTTATTAAGGTCAGTACCTTGGTAAGAAGTGGGGAAGATAATCAACCCTCAGGGCTCACAATGTTTTGGTGACTTGGCCAGACTTCCTTACTTTATGTTTAACTCTAGTCTTTCTAGCTGTATTATCTTAGGCAAGTCACTTGCCCAGTCACTGGGCTCAATGTTCTCTCCATTACAGCACCATGTCATAGCTTGATGAAGGATGAGTGTATGCTTGTCTTTTAATTCAATGTGGGATAATGCATTATGCATCAATACCCAAGTAAATTAGCTACTCAGCCCCTACTCAGCCTTCATTTTCTTTACTTTTTCTTCCCTCAGGGAAAAAGAAAATGCCATATCCTGAAGTTCTAGACTTGGTGCACATGGATCCTTTTCCATAGAAAGTGTAAATTTCCCTGACCCATGAAACAAACCAATAACTCATGGAGAAATGCTTCCCATGTTACCTTTGCCTGCTGAGCTAAGATTTAAAGTACTGGGGAGAGAGGAATGGTCTGATTTAAAATTTCAACTCTGAACAAGAAAACACAAAGGAATATTTTAAATGTGAAACTGAATGTCCTTTTTCTACTGCCTTTTTTTAAAGTGTGTAAATAAATTGTACATATTATTTGTAAAACTGTCCTGCTTGTCTGTACTTCATTTCTTAAGGATGATCAGTAAAGGCTTCATTTGAAAGGTGGAAATTCAAATAGAATTTACAAGACAGGAGGATAGAAGAAAAAGAGGATTCCAGGCACAGATCAACAAGTGGTCCAGTAGGTAGAACTTTAGGCCTTGAAGTCAATATGTTATTCATAAGATACTTGTAATGCCTGATGCAGAGTAGGTGTTTAACAAATGCATTTTTCCTTTTAATACTTCCCACATGGTCTGACACTTAAATCACTGTAGTGAGTTGCTTCTCTGTCTTAATTTATGTTGGGAATCAAAACACCAGTAACTAGACCTTGCCCCTTTCCTATACCTGTCACAATTCCCTGAAAAATACTTAGCTCTTAACTAAGTTTCTCATTCCTCTGCTCAGAAACCCAGGTCCTAGTGCCAATGAAAAGTTAGTCACCCTCATCACCAGGAACACACCATTCCCAGAAGGTCTGGCTTAATCATTTACTGTTGCCTTGGTTTCAGCTCAGTGTACTTGCATAGCTACAGGGCATACTTAGCCTTTATTAATAGGATCATAGATTTAGAATTGCAAGGGGTCAAGAGGTAATTTATGCCAAACTCTTCACTTTACAATTATGGAAACTGAGGCCCAGAATGTCTAGGGGACTTGCCCCAGTATCACACACACATTAACATGGCAAATATCAATTTATCCTCAACATCTTTGCAGTGAGGTAGTATTTTTATCCCCCATTTTATAGAGAAATGGCCTACCCAGGGTCACACAGCTAGTGAATATTGAAACCAGATAATGGACTCAAGATGTCCTTATTTCAGGCCCAGATGATTTTGCACTGTACCACCTAACTGCCTCCATGTTGCTGGTCCCAACACCCAAAGACCTGAATGAACTTTGATATTCAATGCCCACCACCTTGTTCTCCAACCTTATTTTTATACTCCTCACCTTATGTATTGTATGATTGAGATTAGTGGACTTCTATCGCTATGGATTGCCCAAGCCTAAAATTGACCTATGTGTCCTGTTCAAATCATTGACTTCAAGATAACTCCATTTCCATAAAGATTTTGCTCACCTATCCTCATTGGTTGGTAAGTTCTTGAGAGATACCTTGAGAGTGCCCTTGTATTCCCCTCTTCTGACCACTATGATCACCTGCCCCATGTGAATTCTCCATAAAATAGTCTTTGGCAAGTATATATTTTGTATTCAGACAACGTGGCCAGCCCATCAGAGTTGTGCTCTCTGAAGCATAGTTTGAGTGCTTGGCAGTTCAGTTAAAGCAAGGACTTCAGTGTCTGCTACCTTATCCTACCAGGTGATCCTCAGAATCTTCCTAAGACAGTTCAAAGGGAAGCAATTCAATTTCGTGGCAGTCCATGTTTCATAGGCGTACAACAATGAGGTCAACACAATGGCTCTATAGACCTTCAGTTTGGTTGTCAGTCTAATACCTCCTCTCTCAAACTTTTCTTCAGTCTCCCAAACACTGAACTAGTTTTGGCAATGCATGCATCAACCTCATTGTCAGTGTGTACATGCCTGGTACACGTACCAAGGTAAGTGAACTGCTCCACAGCATTCAAAACCTCTCCATTTGTTGTAACCGATGGTTCTATGTATGGATGGTGTGGTGGTGGCTCATGGAGCACCTGTGTTTTCCTTCATAACCCCAGTGAAAATAACTTCTTTCCCTGAAATTTCTAATCCATTTAGGATAAAACAAGAGAAACTGTAATACTAAGTTAAGTGGGTTCCAGAGGAGAAGGTGATGGTAGGAGCAGGTCAGATGTCAATCCTACTAAAGAGTTCTAAGTATGACAGGGTGGCTTTCTGAAACATTTTACATTAATATAGTCCTTTACTGTTATGGAATATTTCCAAATACCACCTTGTTTCATTAGATTCATCACAATAACCCGTGAAGCAGTCAGCCATTCCTATCTTTAGTAGAAAATTTACCTATCTCTGGGCCCAGAGAAGGTAAATTACTTGGCCAAAGTCACAAATGATAAGTCAGGGACAGCTAGGTGGTGCAATTGGATAGAACACTAGCCTTGGAATCAGGAGGACCTGAGTCTAAATCCAACCTCAGACATTTGACACTTACTACCTGTGTGACCCTGGGAAGGTCACTTAACCCTGATTGGCTTGGGGCTGGGGGGAACCAAATAGTAGGGCAGGGAAGAGACTACAATCCATGTCCTCTAATTCTATTCAAGTATTATTTCCATAACAACATACTGACTGACAGTGAGCATACAGGACATCCCTGGCCTAGGTCATGACCGTCATCCCTAGAAAAGATGGATTTTTTGAGCTGATTCACTTAGCATTTATTGGAAAGGAACAACTATCTTTTCTCCAATTTTTAGCATGCATTTCAGGACTAAGTGGCACAGTCAATAGATCACCGGTCTTGGAATCAAGAAGACTCATCTTCATGAGCTAAATCAGGTCTCAGACATTTATAAGCAGTGTTACCCTGAGCAAGTCACTTAACACCATTTGCCTCAGTTTCGTCATCTCCAAAATGAGCTGGGGTAGGAAATGGCAAGTCAGTCTAGTGTCTTTGCCAAGAACATCTCAAATGGGGTCACGAAGAGTAACATTGAATTGAAATGACTCAACAGCAATTTTAGAACCCTGTGTTTTCCTGCAGTCAGTTATCAGATAAGCATGAGAGCTTTAGAAACGTTAGCCTTTCCATTGAACAAGGAATAGTCCCCAGTATCTTCTTTAGATGCCTGTTTATTTGACTGGAGTTGATGGCTGTGATGGAATAACAGAAGCTATCCAGTGGACTCGAAATGGATGACTTTATTCAGATTAGAAATTTTGGGAAATCAGAAGGAAGATGGTCTTTCAACATACCAAAGTAAAGCTGGTAAACAGAGTCAGTTGAAAAGGAACTGATTGGTAAAGTGTGATTAGAGACCACACAACCTGTCTTCTGGAAAGAAGTGGTTTCAACAATTGATGGAGAAGTAACATGAAATGTCTTCATGACCTTTGCAATCAAGAGCCAATTTTAAAAGAGATCGATAATAACCAAAGTACAAAATAAGAAGGGATCTTTTAATCTGGAAATAATTGAATAATACTAGAATGGGAGTCAATATATCTATATTTTAGCTCCGAATCTGCCACTAGCTTATTATGACCAGTGTTTATACAAAAACATATACAAAAAAGCCCTCGTCTTGAAATCAGAAATGCATGTATATTTACTTGACAAATAAAATTGCCCCTGGACTACAATTGTGTTGGCACATTTCCTTTTTCAGTAGGTTTATTGCACTATTTGTTTGTTCATTCGTTAATTTTAATAGCAACTTCTTGTCTCCATCAACAAAAGCAGAGCTATTATATTTAGACATAAATATTTCAGTCTTGGGTGTACTCTATGATGAAATAGAAGTGGCATCAAAGAAAATCAAGGAAGGCAGCTAGAAAGTCCCAAGTATTTAACACAGAGGAGACATTTTGTTGAATGCAACACAATATTAGAGTGATTAAAAGATCAATAGCCAATGTATCTAAAAGGAAGGAGAATAACAAATATTATCCTAAACATGTGACTGGGAAAATAACTGGTTACTGGATACCAACTTGCAATGCAAAATTTTTTATGGGGTTACTCTGTCCTACATTGAAAGCATCCTTGATGAAAGTATGAGAAATGAACTGTTAGGCTTTCATAAAAGAAAGTCTAAAGTAGATTTTTTTTTACATGCAAAAAATTATAAATTGGAGATTGTTCACAAAAACATGAATCCAATCCACAATTTTTTTCCTCTTAAAGTACAGTGTGTGTGTGTGTGTGTGTGTGTGTGTGTGTGTTCGTCCTTCGTTGCTGAAGAAGACCAAGGCATCAGAGAAATAATGATGTGACTTGCACTTGACTTTGTTTTTTTGGGTGAGGGAGGGCTGTGCAGGTCATCAGTCTCACTTCTTCTCCAGAGCCATTTGAATCCAGTTCATCAGGATGACTGGAGATGACCCAGGGTGAGGCAATTGGGATTAACTGACTTGCCCAAGGTCACACAGCTAGTGAGTGTATCAAGTGCCTGAGGTGAGATTTTAACTCACGTCCTCTGCCTCCTGCACTGGTACTCTATCTATTGCACCACCTATCTGCCCTCTTCAGGGAGGTACAGTAGCCAACAGGAAACAGGGAACTTATTTTCTCTACATTCTTTTTAAGGGGTCAGGTATGTAATTTTTTACTTTAAAGACTCCCTTTCCCTGAACTCGGTTCTGTAAAATGCCTGCCATTTCTTATAGAAAGGGGACCATTTTTCTATTTTACAGAAAAATTTCCTAAAATATGGGCGTTTTTTCCTCCACGTAATTTATTAAAATAATGTTATTAAAATTATATTGGCATTCTGAGTGAATCACAGGCAAATCTAAAGAAAAGGAAGGGAAAGTATTTGATATTCAGTATAATGCATTTCCCTAAGGACCTCTTGAAACTCTTTGAAAATATAAAAAAGGGGATAATCTGCAGAATTTTCAAGAGCTCTAAAAGGAGACAGGAAATGAAAACAATTTTGATCTTTATTATTCAGTCTCTAGTTCTACTACAATCATTATACTTCCCACAGCCTATTACTTTTATGTTAAGGGAAGCTTGATGCTCTAAAAAACATTTATAATTTGTCATCTTAACCATACTCACCATAGCTTCTGTTTGGTACTGTCATGCAAGACTTCCTTTCAGTTTAGGGCTAAATGTTGCATTAGATGCAATATATATATATATATATATATATATATATATATATATATATATATATATATATATATATTAAGTTATAAGGAATAAAGGAAATGGAAAAGGGGCAAGATAATTTTGAATTAATATCTGAAATGTATTTCAAGAAGTTACTGAAGATCAAAATGATATGGAATCCTTGTTGATATGCATCAAGGTACCCAGAAACTGAGTTACTATAAGCTAAGGCAGTTTTAGTGGGAAGGTATTTCAATAATGGTTGTACCAGTATTTCCTTGCTTATCAGTGTACCTCTCTGAATCCTCTGCTGGTCTCTATATTCATATTCAAAAGCCATATAAGATTCCTAAAGATGTACCAATTCCTTGATAGATAACTTTCTTTGCCAACCTTCTAATTAATATTATGAAACAAAAACATCATTCAAGGAGTTGTATTGTCAAAGGAATGTGACACTCTCATGATACAGATGTTAAAACTCTCAAAGTGCTACAGCTTGATATTGTGCCAATTTTAACAGACTAGAATGCTGTAGTCTTAAATGTAATTAACCCTTTAAACTCCTCCCATAGCAGGATTTCCATCTGTCTTTTGAGGTTCATTTAAAAAGAAAGTTTTATTCCTTCTGATAGCATAGAGAGTGAAGATACTATTCTTTTTTTAAAATATAAATATATTTATTTAACTTTTTACATTCATTTTCATAAAATTTTGGGTTCCAAATTTTCTCCCCATTTGTCCCCTCCCTCCACCCCAATACACCAAGCATTCTAATTTCCCCTATCACCAATCTGCCCTCTCTTCTATCCTCCCTCCCTTCTCTTGTCCCCATCTTCTCTTTTGTCCTGTAGGGCCAGATGACTTTCTATTCCCCATTAACTGTATTTCTTATTTCCTAGTATCAACAACAATACTCAACAGTTGTTCCTAAAACTTTGAGTTCCAAATTCTCCCCATCCCTCCCTCCCCACCCATTCCCTTTGGGAAGGCAGGCAATTCAATATAGGCCAGATCTGTGTAGTTTTACAAATGACTTTGATAATAGTTGTGTTGTGTAAGACTAACTATATTTCCCTCCATCCTATCCTGCCCCCATTGTTTCTATTCTGTCTTTTGATCCTGTCCCTCCCCAAGAGTGTTGACTTCAAATTGCTCCCTCCTCCCATTGCCATCCCTTCCATCATCCCCCACCCCTTGCTTATCTCCTTCTCTCCCACTTTCCTGTATTGTAAGGTAGGTTTTCATACCAAAAAGAGTGTGCATTTTATTCCTTCCTTTAGTCGAATGTGATGAGAGTAAACTTCATATTTTCTTCTCAGTTCTCCTCTTTTTCCCTCCACTAAAAGTCTTCTCCTTGCCCCTTGAATGAGAGATAATTTACCCCATTCCATTTCACCCTCTCTCCTCCCACTACCTTTCTCTCTCACCGTTTGCCTTAATTTCTTTTAAGATACGATCCCATTCTATTCAATTCACTCTGTGCTCTCTGTCTCTGTGCATGCATGCACATGTATATGTGTGTGTGTGTGTGTGTGTGTGTGTGTGTGTGTGTGTGTGTGTGGTCCCACCAACTACCCAGATATTGAAAAATTTCAAGAGTTACAAATATTGTCTTTCCATGTAGGAATGTAAACAGTTTAACTTTGGTAAGTTCCTTATGACTTCTCTTTGCTGTTTACTTTTTTCATGCTTCTTCTCATTCTTGTGTTTGAAAGTCAAATTGTCTTTTCAGCTCTGGTCTTTTCATCAAGAATGCTTGAAAGTCCTCTATTTCATTGAAAGACCATTTTTTCCCCTGAAGTATTATACTCAGTTTTGCTGGGTAGTTGATTCTTGGTTTGAGTCCTAGTTCCTTTGACTTCTGTAATATCCTATTCCATGCCCTTCAATCCTTTAATGTAGAAGCTGCTAGATCTTGTGTTATCCTGATTGTATTTCCACAATACTGGAATTGTTTCTTTCTAGCTGCTTGCAATATTTTCTCCTTGACCTGGGAATTCTGGAATTTGGCCACAATGTTCCTAGGAGTTTCTCTTTTTGGATCCCTTTCAGGCAGTGATCGATGGATTCCTTCCATACTTATTTTGCTCTCTGGTTCTAGAATCTCACGGCAGTTTTCCTTGATAATTTCATGAAAGATGATGTCTAGGCTTTTTTTGATCATGGCTTTCAGGTAGTCCCATCATTTTTAAATTGTCTCTCCTGGATCTATTTTCCAGGTCAGTTGTTTTTCCCATGAGATATTTCACATTCTCTTCCATTTTTTCATTCTTTTGGTTTTTTTTGGTGATTTCTTGGTTTCTCAGAAAGTCATTAGCCTCCATCTGTTCCATTCTCATTTTGAGAGAACTATTTCCTTCAGTGAGCTTTTGAACCTCTTTTTCCATTTGTCTAATTCTGCTTTTGAAAGCATTCTTCTCCTCATTGTCTTTTTGAACCTCTTTTGCCAATTGAGTGAGCTTATTTTTCAAGGTGTTATTTTCTTCAGCATTTCTTTGGGTCCCCTTTAGCAAGGTATTGACCCATTTTTCATGCTTTTCTTGCATCTCTCTCATTTCCCTTCCCAGTTTTTCCTCCACCTGTCTAACTTGATTTTCAAAATCCTTTTTGAGCTCTTCCATGGCCAGAGCCCATTGGAGATCTATTTCGGATGTTTGGGACATAGAGGCCTTGACTTCTATGTCTTTCCCTGATGGTAAGCATTGTTCTTCCTCATCAGAAAGGAAAGGCAGAAACATCTATTCACCAAGAAAGTAACCTTCTGTGGTCTTATTTTTCTTCCCTTTTCTGGGCATTTTCCCAGCCAGTTACTTGACTTCTGAGATTCCTGTCCACCCCTGCCTAGATCCGCCCAGCTAGTGCTTGGGGTCTGAGATTCAAATGCTGCTCCCCAGTCTCCGGGCTTTCAGTGGCGGGTGTGACTGCTATTCAATGTGAGCTTAAGTTCTGGTGCTGGGGTTGGGGCAGGGCCACCTCCCAGGCTCAATTCCCTCAGGGGGTTTATGTGTAGACCTTCTGTACTGGATCTGAGGTTCTTCCTGCTCCAGGATCCCCTGGCTGCCACTGCCTCTGCTTCTGCCTCCTGAGGAGGCCTCAGTTATGGAAACACCCCATTCCCCTCTTGGCCAGTCCAGAAGTCTCTGTCACTGACCTGTAGCGCCTGTAGGTGGAGGGACCTTCGCGGCCACTGGAAGTTCCATCCCAGAAGCCTGCTTGTATTTGCTTCTCTCAGGGCCGTGCTGCCAGGGCAGGGCAGGGCTGGGCTCCACTGTCCAGTGCGCAATGGACCTTTGGGGTCGGTTTTTCAGGGCTGTCTGGAACGGAAATCTCCTCCACTTCATTGCTGTGTGGCTTCCACTGCTCCAGAATTTGTTGGGAGTTCTTTTTACAGAAAATTTATGGAATGTGGGTTCGGAGCTAGCATACGTGAATCTTTCAACTCCCCCATCTTGGCTCCTCCCCTGAAGATACTATTGTTAAACCTTGTTACCTTTTTTTTCCCCTAAGAGTAAGACAAGTCTTCATTTTGAGCATAGATAGCTATCATTATTCTTCCTGGATAAAGCAAAAAGACAAATATTGCATAGTTTATTCATCTCAGAAAAAAAAAGTTCTCCAATTTCTACAGTTGTTAGAGCTCCTCATTTCTTTGTCTTTCTTGATTAAACCTTGCTTGGTCCTAATCCCTCTGAGATTTGTGGGAAACTTCTGTAGGGGCCATGGTGACTGGTGGGAAATCTCAGTTCCAGATGTGTCACATTGTCACGTCATTGGCACCTTGACAGGAACAAGTTTATTTTTTTTCTTCTGGTTATCAGTTTTCTCTCTATCTTCCTGTTTTTTTTTCTTTCCAGTCATTCTCTTTCCTCTTTCCCCTTACCTTCCAGTTTGAGCCCTTCCCTTTTACTTTATGTTCTCTTTTTTTCTTCTTTCTGAAGTATCTTTTGAAACTTTCTGAATTTCTTCAACTTCACCTTGATTCTTACAAAATTTTCCTCTGTGACATTTTCAATTTCAAGCCTTTAAAATTCCAAACCCCCCCTTTCCAATTCCTTCTCCTTTTTTTTTATTCTTCTTTAACTCACATTCTTTTTTTCCATCCTGAACTTCTTTCACCTAATGAAGAAGTGGAAGTGAGAACCAACCAAGAAGAAAACAGTAGATATGAAATGAAAAAGCTCTGCCTGTATCTCTACAGTAACTGATTCTCATTAGCATGTTTGCTCATACCACATTTGACCTTTGACACCTCAGATTACAGTTAGCAATGTTGGAAAATGGAAAAAAAATGCTTTAAGAAAATTAAATGAAAAAAAGCAGACAGACTTAGAAATATACCAAAAATAAATCCTTGCTGTAGGTAGCATGATGTTAAAGGTACTCAAGGATCAATTTTTAGTATCTCTTAAAGACAGGAAAATACATGCTGCCCTCCTCCCTCTATAAAGATGAGTTGAATATAAGCTCCTTGAGAGTAGGGACTTTTGTTTCTTTTTCTGTTTTCTATTTCAACATTGCTTTGCACACAGTAGAAGGTTAATAATTATCTATACAACATCTTTCCCTTCTCTAATATATCTTCTACATAGTTGTTAAAATGACTTTCCTAAAGTAGAGGTCCACCCATCTCACTTCTGTATGCAATAAACTCCAAGGGTTTCAAATTGACTTTCCAAATGAATTTCAAATTGACAGATAAAATATAAATTCTGCTGCTTTTCCTTTAAATTAATTCACAACTTGATTCTGACCTGTCATTCCAGTCTTATTTACATTACTGCCTTTCCCCATTTTGTTGTACAATCACAACAAAATGTCATTCTCTCTGTTCCTCATATGTAACACTCCAATCACTTGTTCCGTTCATGACTCATTTCAAGCATCATCTACTACGTAAAGCCTTTCTTGATCTACCTTCTCCAATTCCAGTGCCATATTTCCCCAAATTATTGTTATTCAGTTGTATCTAACTCTTTGTGACCTCATGCACAAGTCCATGGGATTTTCTTAGTAAAGATAGTAAATTTATTTGCCATTTCCTTCTTCAGTGTGTCCCCATTTTATAGCTGGAACAACTGAGGCAAATAGAGGTTAAGTGACCTGCTCAGAGTCACATAGCTAGTAAATGTTTGAGGTCAAATTGAAAATCAGTTCTTCCTGTGCTCTGCAAATTACAGTATATCTATTTGTTATGTATTTACACAAGATTGTTTTTGCACATTTTGTCTCCTTTGCTATTATGCAAATTCCCGGAGGGCAAAGACTTTTATTTTGTCTTTTTATGCCCAGCACTTAGCACAGAGCCTGGAACATTACCATTGCATAATAAATACTTGATGATTGTCCGACTGGTTTAATTCAGTTAAATTGAAAAACAAATGACACTTTATCTGCTAAAAAAGATGATTGATAAGATATTGCTGTTTTTATTATTGTTTTCATTGTGTCCAACATTTGTGACACCGTTTTAGAGGTTCTCTTGGCAAAGATACTTGGAAAGATACTCCAGGGTTCTCATTTTTCAGGTGAAAAATTTGAGGCAAAGGTTAAGTGACAGGCCTAGGGTCACACAGCTAGTAAGTTTCTGAGACTAAATTTGAACTCTCCTCTTCCTGACTTCAGACTGAACACTACACCACCTAGTTGCCCATGTGTGATGAAAGTGTGCTATTGATTGTAGGCAGGTTATAGATCTCTGTCAACACAACAAATCCCAATTATATATTAGCAGCTATCAAAACCTTTTTTTCTGTTTTCTAATCTCTAATAAGGATATCACATACAGAAACATATACACACATGCATATACATGTGTGTGGGTGTGTATGTGTGTGGAGAGAGAGTGTGTGTGACAGAGACAAAGACAGAGGGAGAGAGAGAGACTTGAAAGCATGAGAAAGAAATAAACATTCACAGACAATTTTCTCTATAGTCGATTAACAATCATGAGAAATATGAAAATTATATGATTCTATTGTATGTATCCTTTGTTTATTTTCAAAAATTGTTTTTTTTGGTCAAACCAAATAGAATCTTGAAGTCTCTTCTAATCACTTTTATCTCTCCTAATTGCACATAATCATAGAAACAGAATTTCAAAGTTGAAAGAGAACTTCCTTTCTACCCATAAATTTCCCTAAAAAATATTCATCACAGTATATTTGAACTCCAGTGAAGGTGTATTCACTACCCTTGATAGCAGCCCCATTGCACAGCTCTAACTGGTTAGACGTTTGTCTGGATATCAAGCCTAATCTTATGTTTTAATAGCTTCAACTCACTTCTTCTTGTTCTATCCACTGAGGCTAGGAAAAAAAATAATTATCTCATAAATTTACATAAAAAAATTATGATTGATGCAACTGTTTAGATGGCTTTGCGCAGCTCAGTTCTAAGTATTTATGCATTTAAAATGATGTTGTGAAAGCACATAGCTTCAAAGGCATTGGCACCCTAGTTTGTTATGAAAAAAAAGTTAAGAAGTAGTATCATATTAGTATGTGTTGTTGTTCAGGTTTGTTTGATCTTCATGATCCCATTTGGGGATTTATTGGCAAAGATACTACAGTGCTTTGCCTCTTCATTATTCAGCTCACTTTATAAATGGGGAAACTGAGGCAACCTGGGTTAGGTGACTTATCCAAGGGTCATATAGCTAGTAAGTGTCTAAGGCTAAATTTTGAACCGAGAAGTATGAGTCTTCCTGACACAAGGCTCAACACTCTGCCCTGATGTAAATTCCTTGATCTTTCTTGAATTGAAGACTTTATCAATTTTCCCTTAATTTAAGGAGTGATCATAGTTCTAAGAGATGAAGAGAATGAAGACAGAAATCCATAACCAGTTTAGTAATTGAAAATCAGGTTAATAGATGGAAAGTAATTCTATTCATGTAATGGAGACAGGAAAAGTCCCTTAGTTTGTTAAAGAGATGTCCCTCCTGTTTGCGCTGACTTGGTCATTAGTTAGTGTTGCATGAAAGTAGATCTTCCTCAAGTGTACATTTTTCATTTCAATGAATGTTTCAGAGAAGATCTAAGATGAATTATATTTCACTTTATTGTAGGAATTTCTTCCTTTTTTTCACCATTACTGTAGTATGTAAGTTGTAAATTACTCAGGCCAGATATGGTTGCCAATTCCTAAAAGTGTATGCAGGGGTAGGGGGTGAAAATTCTTGATTTCAGTATCTTTCTAAGTAGAAATTCAATCATATTAATAAATTGGTTGAGAGATTTTTTTTCTAAAACTCACAATAGAATTTTTTTTCTGCACGTGTATCTGTTTGAGAGACACTGACAGATGAAATTGAGTAGGAAATAGATACATTTCTCTATAGTAGATCAACTAAGAATTTTCTCTGTGGCAGATCAACTAATAATTATATCACTGGTGTAGTATCATCTATAGAACCTTTACATGTATAGAAATTGCCTTTTCCATTTTTTAGCAGGACATTCTCTCTGACCATATCAAGTATTCTGTGATAAGAAATCATATAATTTTTATATTTATTAATCACACACACAAAGAAAATCAAAATTGAATGTAATAAAATTTTAAAGATCATGCATGACTCAAAAGATTTGAGAAAATAGCTCTGACATCCCCTCCCCCCATCACCTTCTTGGAGGTATGAGGTCCACAGATGTTAACATTGCATGTTCTTTCAGACTTTTCCAATGAAATAATCAGTTGTGCTGATATTTTTCCTCTTAAAAATACTTCTAAATATTTGGAATGACTCTTCAGAAAAATGTGGTGGGAAGAACAGTTATGACAATATAAGAAGGCATTACCAAAAATAATTGATAAAAAAATAAAATAATATTATTCTTAAAAGATTAAAAGGACAGCCTGGGGCGGTAAAGAGACCTCAGTCACTAGCAAACTCCAAGAATATACTGTGATCTTTTTTTAAATCAGATTTGCTATAAAGTAGATTTTTTTTAAGGAATGAATTGGATTAGATGGCCATGGTTATGCCTTCCAGCTTTTAGAGTTAAGTGATTTTATGAGAGTACTTGTTAACCAGGCATTTAAAATTTGGTCCAAAATATATCACAGCTCATAGCCAATCTTGTCAAATCCTAGTTTTTCCTATGGTTCAATCTCACTTTCCACAGGAGATGGTGTCATAAAGATCATAAGAAGGAAAAGCACAAGAAATGGCAGCGTATAACCATTGTAAGTGGAGGAAAGAACTTTCTAAAGGCTTTTCTTCAGAGTCTATATCATGACCATAATGTGTGTTTTGTTCAATAGTTGATAGGTAATGGTAGTCAGAGAACTCTGGGTCATGGTATAGCCTAAGTTAAGAGTTGTTTATGTCCTGTTCAGCTCTGGGAGCCCAGGGAACTTGAAACTGACCCCACAGTAGGGAATTGGAATCTTTATAGACTCTCATTGGGGAGCAGTCTAAACTACTCAAAGAGAAAGGACAAAGGGAGTCAAACCTTCCTGTCACCTGAGTTGTTCCAGGGTTGGCAGAACCTCTAATTCAGAGTACAGTGACCAACAGAGACAGGTAGGAATACCTGTCACTGGACCAACACATCTAGTCAAACTGTCTCATTTTATTGATGAGAAAACTGAGAGGCACTTTGGGAAAATAGCCTAACCTTTAGTAACATAGTTAGAAAATGGTAGAGCTAAGTCTTCTGATACTAGAATAGTAGCACTCTCTAGGCTCAGTCTTATTTGTAAATTTTGTAAAATGTAAAATATTTGTAAAATAAATTGGTTGGACTAGGTTGTCCCTCATGTTAATTCCAAATAAAAGGTGAAAAGAGACAAATACTGAGGTAGAGAAGAGTGATAGAAGCCTCCTCTAATTCAGCCATTTCCATCTGGGCATAGGTTTATAATATTTTTCCCCCTTTTGGACAGAGTAATTAGGTCTTCAGCCATCAGAAAATTAACCTTCTTTGGGCTCAGTTTTCTTCCCTGTAAAATAAAGTTGTTGACCTAGATGATCCCTGATATTCATCGCAGCCCTGACAAAGATAAATATGAAAGGATAAAGAGAAGAATGATGAAATTTTCTACTTTTTGTTTTAGATCTACTAGTAACAATATTGTTAATTAAACTATACCAAATGCCAAACATTTCTGCTTATATATAGAGAGGTCTAAGGGGTAGATACTTTTCTTTGAAAGTTGCTCTAACAGAAGCTGTTTAGGAATTATCATTTATACAAGTCTAAAAAAGACAAAAATAATCATAATCAAGTTTAAAGAAGAGATTGGAATTTAAGTAATAATCTCAGAACAATAGTAATTGTAAAATGACACTACAATCTGAGGAATTATTTTAATTGAACCATTCAATTTCTCCTTTTACCACTTCTTTCAAGACTTGGGCTCTTAACTCTTTTTTGGTGTTTTGGGTCATTTTGGAAGCTCATTAAAGCTTTTAGACCCCTTCTCATAATAATGATTTTTAAATGTATAAAATAAAACATGCAAGACTGATAAAAAAAAAAAAGAGCTAACATTTATTTTACACTTATTATGTACCAGGCATTATGCTAAGTACTTTATAATTATCTCATTTTATCCTTTTTTAAAAAATTTATTTATTTATTTTAGTCTTCAACATTCATTTCCACAAGATTTTATTCCTCATTCAATCTTCACAAAGACCCTGGGAGGTAGGGCCTATTAATATCATTTTTTTTAAAATGAGAACTGAGGCAAACAGAGGTTAAGTTACTTGTCCAGGTACATTCAACTCATAATTATTTTAAACTGAATTTGAACTTAGGTCTTCCTGAATCCAAGGAAAATAAATTATATTGAAATATAGTTTTCAAAATAACTTTTTTTAATGTTCAGGAGCCCTAGGTTAAAGATGTTTGCAAGTGTTTTTATTTCCATCTGCTCAAAGATCAGTCAGTAAAGTCAGTGAACAAATATTAATTAAGCACCTACTAATCTACAGTCCAAAGGAAGAGACAAGGCACTAGAGTTAAGGGAGATGGCAAAGACTTCTTGTATATGGTATGATTTTACCTGGTACTTAAAAGCAGTCAAGGAAGCCAGGAAACAAGACAGGAAGATGTTCCCCAGATACTAGAAACAGTCATTAAAAATGCTGTCAGGAAATATACCTTGTTACAGTGAGAGCAAAATCAGTGTTACTGTACCACAGAAGATGTGGAGTGAAAATGTGGAATATATACCACAGAATATGGGGAGTAAAAAAAATAAGGAGTAAAAAGACTTAAAATGTATGTGCGTGTGTGTGTGTGTGTGTGTGTGTGTGTGTGTGTGTGAGAGAGAGAGAGAGAGAGAGAGAGAGAGAGAGAGAGAGAGAGAGAAAGAGACAGAGAGAGAGAGATATCATATAAAATTTTGAATCCCAAAAAGAACATTTTATAATCGATCCTGTAGGTGATATGAAGGCACTAGACTTTATTGAGTGGTGAAGGGTGGGTTCGAGGGGGTGGTTACATTCTCAGATTTGCATTTTAGGAAGATCACTTTGAAGATTGAGTTTAGAATGGGCTAGAATGAGGAGATACTTCCTGTAGAAAAACTAACCAGCAATCTACTTTAGCAGTCCAGGAATAGGGAGATGATGACCCATTCCAGGTTATGACTGTGTAGAGGAATATATGCAAACAGTGTTACAAAGTTGTTAGATCTTGTCAACAAATTGAATATGAGGAGTGAGAAAGTGAGGAATTAAGAATTGTCAGCCTGTGTTGCTAGTCTGGAGGAAGTTAGAAAGCTTGAGAGAAAAGATAATGAGTTTTATTTTGGGGCACATTTTGTTGACGATATCCTTCAGGACATCCAGTTCACTCTGATAGGAAGTTGAAGATGAAAGACTGGAGGTCTGCAGAGACCTTAGAACTGGATAAGTAGAATTGAAAATCATCAGCATAGAAATGATAATTGAATCCAGGTAGCTGATCAAGTGAAACAGTATAGAGAGAGAAGTGAATAGACCCTAGGACAGAGCCTTGTGGGAGATGCATAGTTGGATGTGATCTGGAGGTAGATCCATCAAAGGACACAGAGGAAGAGTGATTGAAGAGTTATGAGGAGAACCAGGAGAAATCAGCATCACACAAATCTAGAGAGCAAAAATTGTCAATAAGAAGAAGATGATTGACAGTGTTAAATGCTACAAGAGGTCAGGAAAGGTAAGAATTGAGAAAAGGATATTAGATCACTAGTAACTTTGGAGAGAGTAATTTCTGTTGAATGATGACATTTGTGTACTAGTGTCTTAATTCCCCCCATCCCCAACCCCTTCATCATTTGTTATTCTTTCTTTTCCATCCTGTCAGTCAATCTAATAGGTGTGAGGTAGTACCTCAGCTTGTTTAACTTGCGTTTCTCCAATCAATTCTGATTCAGAACATTTTCTCATATGGCTGTAGAGAGCTTTGATAACATCATCTGAAAACTGACTGTTCATATCTTATCAATTGAGGAATGGCTCTTATTCCCATAAATTTGACTCATTTCTATATATTTGAGAGATGAGGACATCCTAAGAAACTTATTTCATTTTTTTTTCAAATTTATGATTGCTAGCTGTAGTTTCCTCCACCCTATTTCTCCCCTCTTTTTTTATTCTCTATTTCCTTTCATATTGTTCCTTCTCAAAAGTATTTTATTTCTGACTGCTGTCTCCCCAATTCCACCTTTCCTTCTATGAGAACACCCTCTTCTTTTATTCTCTCTGCCTCCATTTTCCTATAGTGTAAAATAGATTTCTGTATCCAAATGAGTGTATATGTTATTTCCTCTTTGAAATAATTCAAATGACAGTAAGGTTTCAGCATTTCCAACCACTTCTCCCATCTTCCTATCTACTGTGAAAGCTCTTTCATGCCTCTTTAAGGTCAGATAATTTACCCCATTGTACCTCTCTCTTTTTTTTCTCTCAGTGGATCTCTCTTTCTCACCCCCTAATTTTACTTTTTAATATATTATCCCATCATACTCAGTTCATACCTGTGTCCTCTTTCTAGATATAATCCTAACTGCCTTAATAATGAGAAAGTTCTAATGAGTTATAAGTATCAGCTTCCCCATGTATTAATGTAAACATTTTAACCTTAAGTGCTTTGTGATTTCCCTTTCCTGTTCACATTTTATGCTTCTGTTGAATCTTGTATTTGAAAGTCTAATTTTCTCTTCAGTTCTGATCTTTTCATCAGGAATGCTTGAAAGTCCTCTATCTCACTGAATATCTTTTTATTTTCCTTGAAGGATTATATTCAGCTTTGCTGGGTAGGTGATTCTTGATTGTAATCCTAACTCCTTTGCCCTCTGAAATATAATCTAAGCTCTCTTATCCTTTAATGTAGAAGCTGATATAGCTTGGGTTATCCTGACTGTGGTTCCACAGTACTTGAATTGTTTCTTTCTGGCTATTTGCAATATTTTCTCCTTGACCTGGGAACCCAGAAATTTTACTATAATTAATATTCCTGGCAGTTTTCATTTTGGGATCTCTTTCCTGAGGTGATCAGTGGATTCTTTCAATTTCTATTTTACCCTCTTGTTCTAAAACATTGAAGCAGTTTTCCTTGATAATTTCTTGAAGGATAATGTATAGGCTCTTTTTTTTTATCATGGCTTTCATAATTTTAAAATATTATTTATGTTATCTCTCCTAGATCTATTTTCTAGGTTAGTTGTTTTCTGATGAGATATTTCACATTGTCTCTTTTTCATTCTTTTGGTTTTGTTTTATTGTTCCTTACTGTGTCATAGAGTTATTAGCTTCCACTCATTCAATTCTAACTTTTAAGGAGTTAGTTTGTTCAGTCAACTTTTGTACCCCTTTCCCATTTAGCCAGTTTTATTTTTTTTAATATGTATTTTTCTTCAGTGAATTTTCATGTCTCTTTTTTCGTTTAGTCGGTTCTGCTTTTTAAGGCATTCTTCTCCTTATTGGATTTTATACCTCTTTAACCATTTGGCCTAGTCTGTTTTCTAAGGTATTCTTTTCTTCAATATCCTTTGTACCTCCTTTACCAGGCTATTGACTCATTTTTCATGACTTCCTTGAATTCCTTTCATTTCTCTTCACAGTTTTTTTTTTTTTTCTTTCTCTCTTACTTGATTTATTTTTTGGAAGGAGGAAGGCAAGACAACTGGTGTTAAATGACTTGCCCAAGTTCACACAGCTAGTAAATGTCAAGCATCTGAGGCCAGATTTGAACTCAGGTCCTCCTGACTCCAGGGCTGATGCTCTATTCACTGTGCCACCTAGATGCCCTATCCATGATTTAAAAAAAAATCTATTTGAGCCCTTTCATGGCCTGAGAACAGTTCATATTTTCTGGATGCTTTGGATGTAGGAGTTTTGACCTTGCTCTCTTCTACTGAATTTTTAATCTTTCTTGTTGCCATAGTAACTTTGTATTGTTAGAATTTTTTTTCTCTTGTTTGTTCATTTTCCTTATCTATCTCTTGACTTTTAGGCATTTACTAAAGTGGGACTCCACTTCCAGGGAGGAGTGTGCACCTTCCTAAGCTTCAGGGGTTTTATGCAGCTATTTGCAGAGATATTTCTAGGGACCTGTAAGTTAAGGAGAGGTGTGTTTACTACTCTCCTGGTAAGTGCTCTGGCTTTTGTGCATCATTTCTTCCCTGGAACTGTGATGAAGGTCCTTTCTCTCCTGTGGCTGCAAGCTCTAACATTCTACTAAGTCTTCCTTAGTCCTGGGACTACCTCCCAGAACTGTGATCTGGATCTGAGAATGGGTAACAGTCCTGCCTCCAGTGCCAGCAAAGAGACTCCTGTAATCTCCTCTTGCCTTATGGGTTGAGAGGTCAGGAAGCAGAATCTGCTGCTGCTGATTCAGTTACTCCCAAAGCCTGCAACTGGTTGGCTGGGCCCTGGTCTGTGCTGGCACAGCCTGCACTGAACTCTACTCCATTCTCACCTCAGGACAACAGACCTTTCCTGCCAAAATTCCAAGTGGTCTTGGGTTGGAAAATTGTTTCATTCCATCCTTTTGTGCATTCTGCTTCTCCAGAATTTGTTTTAGGGCATTATTTAACCATCTTTGGAGGGATTTGAGAGAGTTCAGGCAAGTCCTTGTCTTCTCTCGTCATCTTGGCTCCCCCTGTCACAGATTGACTTCTGAGGAATTTAGCCATAAAAGAAAAGAGGGATTCAGAGTGATAGTTAATGAGGATGGATTTGATCAGAGAGGTTTTTTTTTGGGGGGGGGGTGGTGAGGATGAGGGAGACATGTCCTTGTTTGTAGGTAGTAGAGAAAGAGACAATGGATAGTGAGAGATTGAAAGTAAGTGGGAAATCAGGGATGACACAGTGGGCAATCTCCTATGGAGGAGAGAATATAATGGAAGAAGTAGTTCATGGGAAGTGAGAAAATTGAGAAATTGTGAGGGAATAGCAATATATATGTTGAAGTCCCCTAGTATGAAGGTAATAATTAAAATTCCACTTTTACCACTTTTTCTAAGACTCAAGAATTCTTAACCTTTATTTTGTACTAGATGCTTTTTCAATGTGGTGAAACCTTATGGAACATTTCTCAGAATGGTATTTTAAATTACATAGTAAAAAGTAAAGAGTTTAAAAAGAAACTAAATTTATTAAATCAAGTTATAAGAATATTAAAAAAATCAGGAACCTCAGGTTAAGGACCCCTCCAAATATTGTCCTTTCCATCTGGTCAAAGGAGAATTCAGCAGATATTTCTATTAACTGAAATAATAAAAAGTTTTCTTTTTTTCTTTTCCTCTTCCTCCAACAATTTTCCTAACCACTCTTGTGAAGATTTCTATCTGGGTTGATATGGAGCATGGGCAGTGAGTTAGGCTTTGCAAAAGAATATGAAAAATTATGGTATCTGACATTTTGTCAGAATTGATAGTTAAAGGTACCTTATTGAAATGAGACAAAGGGCTTTAAACTAAAGTATTGTTCTAAGACTATTTTGTGAAACAAAGTCTTAAATGAAGGGGATGAGAGGGGGGATTGTGCTCAGTATTTTTCTACAACACCAAAGGTAATTTAGCCAATAAGGTAATGCTCTATGACTAAAGTACTTGAGGTAGTCTAAACAGTGTAACAACGAAGAGAGCATTCAAGGAAACAAAAAAGCAGTGCCTTGGTTGGAGAAACCAGTACAAACTAGGCTAGTGGGGACTATGGAAAACAATATAAAGGAGATTCTTCCCTATGAACTGGGGCAGAAAGAACTGAAAGAATGGATGAGTCCCTATATCCCAAAAGCCAAGGAGTGCTAAAGGACAAAAAAAAAAATTATCTCCACTGTGAATGACTTCGTAATTTTCAGTAAAATAATGACCCAGGAGAATTCCAAATGGCTTATAATGAAAAATGCTATCTACCTCCAGAGAAAGAACTTATGGAGTGTGGCTGTAGATTGAAGTATACTTTAAAAAACAAAACAAACAAACAAAAAACCTGCTTTACTTTTCTTGTTGTTGCTTTGCCTGTTTTATTTCACAACATTATTAATATGGAAATATATTTCTTGTGAATATACATGTATAACCTTTTTCAAACTTCTTGCCTTCTCAGTGAGAGGGTGTGTGTAAGGAGGATTTTGTTTCTGAGGGATCCTTTTAGAGTTTAGTTTCTCAGGATCCATGGCCATGGATCTGGTTTCTAGATCTAGACACACAATGTCTAATTTCCAGGAGTTAGATAATAACTCCCGAAATAGCCTCAAGGACCCTAGATAGTAATTCTTGGAATCATAGTGATAGGCAGTCCTACTGAAGGTCTGCCATGAGATATGGGACAGACATAATTGACATAATGACTACACTTGCACCTAATGAAGATATTACTAAAGTTAACCTGTGAGGCTATTGCTGGCAATATGTCTTCTTTGTCTGCTGCCCTATAAGACAAGTGGGCACTGGTCAGTGAGTGAGGAAACCACGGGGAACCCATAGAGGAATCTGTGTGTGCCTTGATTGCCCCCATCAAGGATTGAGGATATGTAAGGGAGTGCACAAGCTATTCTTGTCTCGATTGACTCAATCAAGATGTAAGGGTAGTTGCCCCTTGCTTCTTGCCAACCCTTGTAAGAAGGGTGATTAAGGAATTATGTAAGAGCTGGTTTTCCCTTTATCAACAATCCTTTGAGAAGACTAGACTAGAATAAAGCTGACTATTAACCCCTCCGAAGGTGTCTGTCTATCTGACCAGATCAAGAATGAACCTGTTAGAAGCTGGAGACTGAAAACTCTAGTGCCTCCATTGTGTTATCTCCGAAACTGGAGGGTGAGGGTGGGGGATGGAAGGGAAGGAGATAGAGTGTTTGGAATTCAAAATTTAAAAAAAAATGTTAAAAATTGATTTTACATGTAATTGGAAAAATAATAAATTAAAAAATTATTCATCTTGTCCTAGTATTGGGAGATGAATGGAAAATAAAGGAAAAAAAATAATTTCAGGGAACCCAGATTTTTGTATGTATTATTCCATTCATTTCATTCATTCAGTAAATTTTATCAAGCACATAATATATGCTAGACACTGTGCTAAGGGTTTGAAATATAAAAAAAAAATAATAGTTCTTGTCCTCAGAGATCTTATGGTCTAATGAGGGAGACAATATGCTAATAAATACATACAAAATATGATATGTACAGAATAAGTGCAAAATAATTAACAGAGAGAAGGCACTAGAATTAATAGGGGTTGGAGAAGGCTTCTTGTATGAGGAAGGATTTTAGATGGGACTTAAAGAAAACAGGGAAGTCAACATTGCTTGGGATAGTGTGCTTCAGTCATAACAACCATTTGAGATAAATGCTACATGTTTTATAAAGATGAGAAAATATGCCTAGATAGGTAATGTTACTTGCTTAGGTAATGTTATTCATACAGCTAAGAAGTATCTGAGGTAAGCTACAAGTTAAGGTCTTCACTTCAAACTCTAGAAGGCTCTCTATAACTTCATTCCTCCTTACAATCATTCATAGGATCAAGGGTTTTGAGCTGGAAGGCACATCAGAGATCATGCAGTCCAATCCACTTATGTAATAGAAGAGGAACCTGAAGCCTGAGTATGTAAATTGTCTTGTAAAAGTTCACAAAGGTAATAAGAATCAGAGGTGGCATTTGACTTCTGGACTCCTGAGTCTAGCTAATTCAATGGATAGAGCACTGGGCCAAGAGTCAGGAAGATGAGTCTTTCTGAGTCCGAATCTGGTCTCAGACACTTACTGGCTATGTAATTCTGGGCAGGTCACTTAACCCTGTTTCCTTTAGTTTCCTGATCGATAAAATGAGCTGTATAAGGAAAGAGCAAATCACTCTAATATCTTTGCCAAGGAAACTCCAAATGAGGTCACAAAGAATTGAACACAATAAAAAATGACTGATGAACAGGCCAACTTCAGAAAAACTTGAGAAGACTTATATGAACTGATCCTGAATCAGGGGAGAAGAACCAGGAGAACATTGTATACAGTTACAGTCACATTGTGTGATGACAAACTTTGATAGATTTGGCTCTTCTCAGCGATGCAAAGTCCTAAGACAACTCCAAAAGTCTCATGATGGAAGATGCTACCCACGTCCAGAAAAAAGAATTAGAGTCTGAAAACAGATTGAAGCATCCTATTTACTCTCTTGCTTTTTTGTTTTGTATCTTATTTCTCGTGGTTCATTCCATTTATTATAATTCTTCTTTGCAACACGACTAATGTGAAAATATGTTTAATGTAAATGTATATGTAGAACCTATACCAGACTGCATGCTATAGTGGGGAAGTGGGAAGGGAGAAGAGGAGTGAGGAGGAGAAAATTTGGAACTCAAAAGTGGAACTGAATGTTGTAACTAAAAAAAAAAATTAAATAATTAATTAAAAAAGAAAAGAAAAAATGACTGAAAACAACTCCTAACTTTAGAGCCAATGCTCGTTCTACTATGTCATGTTCCATTTTTTATAGACATTAAGCTACAACAGGTTGATGTAGTAATGATTATTTTGATATGTTGTTTAGTCATTTCTATTGTGTTCAACTCTTCATGACACCATTTGGGGTTTTCTTGGCTAAAATACTAGAGTGGTTCATCATTTTCTTCTCCAGCTTATTTTACAGATGAGGAAACTAAGGCAAAAAGGGTTAAGTGATTTGCCTACTGTCACACAGCTAGTGGGTATCTGAGACAAGGCCTGACTTCAGATCTTCCTGATATCTGCCTGGTGCTTTGTCCACTACGGTGGAGAGTATCTACTACCTAGCTTCTCTATTTTGACATAATTACCTCTAAAAATTGATATATCCTTAATATTATTCTTGTTTTCTGTCATTATACTATAGTGTCAACATGTCAAAACTTCTTTACATCCCTTTTGGCTCTCTAAGTCTTGCACTAATGTTTGATCAAAAAAGATAGAATTCTGACCTGGTAAGTTCCAGATCTATTTAAAATGACAACCCAAATAAGACGTTCTGCATATCTTAGATATGATAGTGTTTTAGAATTTCTAAATTTCAGCGATTCATTCTAATATATAATCTAAACACATAATAAGATAATTGAATTATAGTTTAATGGATGAATATAGAGGGCTTCTTCTCAGCTGTTGACATTGTGACTTCTTTTTTCACTAGAGCAGGTCAAGCATTTCCCTTCATGAGGCATCCCCAGGCTCATCATGGTGACAGCAAACAACAGTGATACCATGGATCCTATTTTCATTCTGAAAGGTTTCCCAGGACTCGAATCAATGCATGTCTGGCTCTCTATCCCCTTCTGCCTTGCTTACCTAGTGTCTTTTGGAGGGAATGTCACTATCTTGGCTGTCATCTGGACAGAGCCCTCTCTTCAACAGCCCATGTATTACTTCCTGTCCATTCTGGCCTTGACTGACCTAGGCATGTCACTGTCCACACTGCCTACCATGCTTGGAGTTCTATGGCAATATGTACGGGATATCCAAGCAAGTGCCTGCTATGCCCAGCTCTTCTTCATCCATACCTTCACCTTCTTGGAGTCTTCAGTGCTGTTGGCCATGGCCTTTGACCGTTTTGTTGCCATCTGCTTCCCACTCCACTACTCTACTATTCTCACCAATGGTGTCATTGTCAAAATTGCCCTGGTTTGCTTGCTGAGGAGTATGGGGGTTGTCTTGCCCACACCCCTGCTTCTACAACAGTATCAGTACTGTCATGCCAATACCCTTTCTCATGCCTTCTGTCTCCACCAGGATGTACTGAAATTGTCCTGCTCAGATGCTAGGGTTAACAGCATCTATGGACTGTGTGTGGTCATTGTCACCCTGGGCATAGATTCAGTTTTCATCCTACTCTCCTATCTGCTGATACTTTGGACTGTGCTGGGCATTGCATCCCATGAAGAGCGTCTTAAGACTCTCAACACATGTGTCTCCCATGTTTGTGTTGTGCTTATTTTCTTTGTGCCTGTAATTGGTGTTTCTATGGTGCACCGCTTTGGGAGGCACCTGTCACCCATCATACACATCATTATGGCTGATATCTACTTACTTCTTCCACCTGTACTGAACCCAATTGTCTACAGTGTCAGGACCAAGCAGATCCGTGCAGGGATCATCCGCAAATTCAGGACAAGGAAATTATTTTAGGGGATACTTTCCTCTCAAATCTCCCACCAACTCTCCGTCTGATAGGTGTGGGATTAGTACTCACTTCTCCAAGACTGATGCTGAACTATTATTTCCAACGAGAGACCTTTCATTGAATGTTGCTTCCCCTTCTAAATGTCTCCCTTCTCAAATAGGACATGTTCCTAAGAAAGATTTTATGACATAGGATATGCCTTACTGTTTCAGTTTACCCAACTCTTAATATAGAGTCAGAACTTTGGCACCTTGAAAATTCCGTATCCCTGAGAGCATATTTGCTGGCTGTAGACTGTACCCACCCCTTAAGCACTGAAAGTTTCTCTTTGTGTTGTCTCTCCTTGCCCTACCCCTACTTCTTCCCATTGTCTCCTAATAGGCACTCTGCTGAGAGTTGATCTTTAATATCCAACTGCTCAGTCAGTTGAGAGACAGGGCAAATGATGCTGATAGTTCACATTCATGTACTTTGCTAAGGTTTACCTTGCATTCATTAAAGTACATTGCATGTATTATCTCTTTTGGGAATAAATAGATATTGATGCCTTTTATAAATATTATCTCATTTTATCTTCTCAACAACCCTGTTTACTGTTATCCCCATTGTACAGTTGAGGAAACTGAGGCAAACAGAGGTTAATTGACTTGCCCAGGGTTTTGTAGCTTTCATAGGTCATACACAGTTTCATTTGATGGTCAAAACAACTCTTTGCCAACCACATTAACCATCCCAGGAATGGACAGGGCTTCTTGGTCCATATCTTTTTTGTCCTCTACTTTATTTATACATTTTACCTGTTATGATACTCACTGGTCCCACAAATTCAACTCCATACCTATGAACCAACTTTGTAAGCCTAAATAAAGTATATGGTTTTCCTTTGGCTTTCTGCAGAAACTTGATTTCTTATGGCCTGCCCTTTCTTGCTTATGATCACTATTCAAGACTGAGGATACTATGAATAATTTGGGTGAGGATTCACTAAATGCTTACCTCAGTCTTGCTTAGATGGAACCCATTTGCCACTTTTTTGATTATTTATAAAAGTTAGAATCATTAGAAAAAATAGATATCCCTTGACATAATTTATGGAAGTGACTAAGTCACTTCATCTTTCTTAGTCTCAATTTTTTCATAATGCTACCCCACAAGGTTTTTGTGTAGAAATCATGGTAGAAAGTGGAGCTATAATTGTTTGTTTGTCCTTATATACAGCACTCTTCTTGTCACACAGAGGAAAAACAATTACAAGAAGTTTTAAGGAATTCTTTAGACCTCAAAACTTGGGGAGGGAAGATTTCTCAAAGTGTTAGCTCATATCCCTGTAGAAATGCCTGAATTAGCCCACAATGAACACATTTGGGGTAGGACCCAAAAATCAGAGTAAAAGAAACAGATGTAGGTTCTGGGATATAGTTAGTCAAGGATTATACCACTGAAAGAAACAGGAATAAAACCCAGGTAAAAAGACAGGGGTGTTATTCCAAATAATCAGAGCAATGACTTCTTTTATATCTTATCACTTTTGTACTTGAGAAAGAAAACTGAGTCAGTGTGAGTCAAAATAGGATAGGACAAACATTTTACATATTTCCTCTCATACACAGTACATATTTTCTCTTTCCTTACTTCTTTTTGGTATATTTATTTTCTTGTTTACGAATTCATTCATTCCTTCTTGTTCTCATCCTGTCATCAATACATGTACACATTAATTACTTTTTAAATGACCATGTTTTTTAGTACAAGGCACTATACCGAGCCTATCTTTATTGAGAGTCTGAGTTTGAGGGAGGTAAAGAAAAAAAATATACACACACATTCATGGTTCCACTGGCTTCCTATTCAACGTATATTACCACTAATCCTTGTCCCATAGACCTAGGAGAGAAAACTTATACAAGTAGTAATTTCCCCAGTATATGGATATTTTTGTTGTCATTGCAGAGAAAATGCATGTACAATGCTTTGCAGAACTTAAACCACATACGTGTCAGCAATTTTTATGATTGCTGTTCTTATATTCACTTGAAATCACATATCATTGCTATTAATATTTTTATTTGTTTTGAATATTGAATAGTAGTTTAGATACTGATTTGTAAATTTTAGGTAAAAAATTATATTCAATATGCAGGTTTAAAGAAGAGTGAGGACAACATGTATAAATCAAATAAATCATGATGTGACATCCAAAAACTGAAGAAAGTGTCACAAGCCAATGCCTACTCAGTCAATAAACTTTTATTAAACATTTACTATGAGTCAGGTTTTGTGTTAATCATTCAGGATCCAGAGGAGGCAAACAAGAGCAATAAAAACCAAACTGAAATCAGTGCCTGCCATCAAGAAGCAAATAGTGTAATGGAGGAGACAACTATATATACATACATACATACATACATATATACACACACATAAAAAACTAAGTACAAATAGAAAAAAACAAAAGAACAAAAATTATAAATTAAAAAAATGAATATCACTAAAATTTAGAAAGTACCACTTCATGCCCACTTGATTAGCTTCTCACAGCCCCCTCTTCTGGTCTTTCTAGTACCTCCACCAGATATTGGATCTGTCCCTCCCACAAAAATAAGGGTGGGTCTCAAGTGAAACCATAAATGAAGGAGCAGAAAGTCTCTCTTAATTATCTTATTAAGGGGTAAGAGCAAGCACACATTATCATGACAGAAGGTCTGGATTTGGATCAGAAGATATGTATGCCAGTTCTCATACTATCTATTTGACCATGGAAAAGTCATTTCAGTTCCTTGGGTCTCACTTCATATTAAAGATGAAGGGAAACCTCAGTGACCATTTAAGTTCTTTTAGGTATCTGATCTAGAATTCTGTTGTCAAATGCTGAAGACCTCATAGTTTCAGTGGAAAGCCGTTCTGATTTTGAATACTCCTGTTCATTAGGATAGTTTTTGTTATATACTTAACTGAAATCTACCTTTATGACCCTTCTAAGAACTTTTACCCATCTAAAAGTAAGTCAAGCTTCTTCTCTCTTGTATTTGGCAGATCTAAACAATGGGACTCCTTTTTAGCTCCAGTTATTATCTCTCATTTCATCAATTTTGTTCTGCTTCAGGAAAACAAACAAACAGAGTCAACTTAGGTCATTCTTGCCAATGCAATAACATATGTGAAGATTTTAGGAAAAGATTAAAGTGCTAACTAAAGGTGAAGTTTGATCATTTCTATTAAGAAGAAATAATGGGCCCCCTATCCCTTTTATTTCTTGAACTTCTTGAGGATGCGCAGGCGAATCTGCTTGGTCTTGACACTATACACAATGGGGTTCATGAGTGGTGGGACAAGCAGGTAGACATCAGCCATCAACACGTGGACCATTGGGGAGGCATTCTGCCCATAGCGGCGGATCATAGACAGCCCAATCATGGGTGTGTAGAAGGTAAGCACAGCGCAAATATGGGAGATACATGTGTTAAGAGCTTTGACACGTTCTGCCTTGGAGGCAACACTCAGCACTGTTACTAGAATGAGTATATAGGATAACAGAAGCAACACGGAGTCTAGCCCCATGGAGGAGATCACCACCATAAGACCATAGATGCTGCTGATCCTCCGACTGGACACTGTTAGTTTGATGAGATCTTGGTGCAGACAAAAGGGGTAGGAGAGAGTATTGATGGCATGGAACTTCAACCTTTTCAAAAGGAAAGGGACTGGGAAGACCAGCATAAGGGCTCTTCCAGCACTAGCTAGTCCAATCCTAATAATTACACTATTAGTGAGGATGGCTGAATAGCGAAGTGGCTCCCGGATGGCCACAACACGGTCAAATGCCATGGCCAGCAACACAGCTGACTCAATGATGGAAAACACATGGATGAAATACATTTGGATTGCGCAGGCAATGAAGGAGATCTCCCTGGCATGGAACCAAAAGACACTGAACATGGTGGGCAGGGTCACGGTAGATAGACCCAGGTCCGTAAGGGCCAACATGGACAGAAAGTAGTACATGGGTTGGTGGAGTGAGGGCTCTGTCCGAATGATGAAGAGGATGGTAATGTTTCCTGCAATGGAAATGATGTAGATCAGGCAGATGGGGAGGGAAATCAAACTATACTTGGCCTCCAGTCCGTGGAAGCCTGTTAAAAGGAACTGAGGATAAAGGGCAGAATTATTGAAGACAGACATCGTACTGGCTGGAATAGATTCCTTTCCTGGAAAGAAAGATGAAGAGTCACTACGTCCTACTGTTGTGATCCACAAATGAGTTTGATGGAAAAACAGCACCATCATTTACCATTATCAGCGTCATCACCAATACTTTTATTGTCTTTAGTTCTATCATATCTATGTGAAGGACCTTGTACGTATCCAGTCTACTCCTAGACCTTGAAGGGAATGCTAGAAAATGCTATGACCTGTTCTCTACTTACTAAGTGGGTTAGTTTTGAAAAAATAATTTTCATGGGAAAAAACTCAGTATCTTTTTTTCTCTCCCTAATACTACACTAAAGAAGTTAGATAAGGGAATGTGTTGGAAAGACAGTTTTGGTGTAGAATTGGACTCAAAATTTCTAATCAGGTATTATCAAAGGTAATTTTTATAACTATCTTAATTATTTCATGTTTTGACAGATCAGGTTCAAAGTCCATAATTAGGCATATCTAATAAACATGGTTGTATCAGAAAATAGGAAAAGCAGCGCATTTGGAGTTCAAGACTAGATCTTCTGCTTCATTTCTATATAACTTTGGACAAGTTGTTGACATTTTTATCCTCAGTAAAAATGGAGTAATTGGTCTAGATGTCCTTCTTGATAATTATATGATTCTTCCCAGAAATGTCTACTTTAGGAAGGAAATGATAGTCAGGACTATCCACTGTGGTTTGTAACTGAAAGGAAGAATCATTTTACCTTGCAAATTAATACAAGTGGCAAGGAAAACAACCAAATCCAATACCTCTACGGATAAAAATTTCTGACTCTAGGATGGGATCCCAATTTGTGATCTCTGAATTTAATTTCAAAGATGTCCTATTGATTTCTGGGTCCCCTAGGACAACTACAGTTCTTCTATAGAAATACCAGCATCAGTGAAACTTACAACACTCTTCTTTATCTATCTTTCCCCATTACCCTGAGTCCATAAGGGCAGTTAGTGGGTCAGAGTGCTAGACCTGGAGTGGGGAAGATCTAATTTCAAAAATCACATTATATTCTGGGCAAGTTACTTAAACTCTCACATCTTCAATTTTCTTATTTGTAAAATGGGGGCATTAATAATAAATATTTCTAAGGGTTATTATAAAGAACAAATGAGATAAAATATGTAAAGCACCTTGTAAAACTTAAGTGATGGCTATTTTTATCTAGGTGGCAAAGTGAATAGGGTGCTGGACCCAGGACAGTCACCTATTCCATGCCTGACTCAGTTTCTTCCTTTGTAAAATGGAAATAATAATAGGACCTATTTCCTAGAGTTGTTATGAGTATAAATAGATATTATTAATAAAGTTCTTTGAAAATCTTAAAACTGAATTATTATTATTTCATGATATGACAACTCTAATTTACCTGATTTTTCACAACCTGGTTTTCCTGACATTGAATAATAATACAAATATAGGTTGTAAACAATCACAAAATCTTCAAATCAGATGTTTGGTTTTTTTTTTTTTTTTGTTCCCTTATATCCAACACTTCATGACCCCTATAGGGTTTTCTTGACAAAGATATGGGAGTTATTTCCCATTTTCTTCTTCAGTCATGACCATTTTATAGTTAAGGAAACAGAAGAAAACAGACTGAGAGGCTAAGTTGCCCATGGTAACACAGCTAATAAGCATGTAAGTAAGCTAGTAAGTATAAGCAAGGCATTTGAAATTTTTCTGACTTGAGGTCCAGTGCTCCGTCCAGTGCTCCGTCCACTGCACCACCTAGCTGCCTCAAATGGATGGACCTAAGACGATACCAAGTTCAACTTGAGTATGAACAGGAATCCACTCCACAATATCCTTAACTGGTTCTTCAGGTTTCCTTTTGCCTCTGAGAGATGAAAGAAATATTCCTATCTTGAATTTGTAGGCCTTCACACCTGTCTTCGAACAATCCTTTCAGACTAGTTTCATGTTACTCCCCTTCATATGCTACATTGTAGTCAAACTGGACAACTTGCTGTTCTGCATGTATGACATTCAATGACCTTCCTTGGTGCATTTGCACAATCTGTTCACCATGTTTAAAATATCACTCTTGCTTACCTATGTCTTGGAGTGCTCAAAAGCCCCCGCTCCTTCACAAGGCTTTTCTTCATTTATGTCAAAGGTGGTAGTAATTTTCCTACCACAACCCCAGAAACTTTCTGACTTTCCATTTACCTCACTTTTATTTTTCATTTGCTTATATATATTATCAACACTCCCTCTCCCCACCCCCCACCCCACACAAACGTACACCCATGTAAGAGCCTAGAAAACAAGGACTGTTTTATTTTGATTTGTGGTTGTTGTTTCCTTTGCAGTTTCTGGGACACAGTAGGAGCTGAAAAAAATTCTTACTGAATTGAAATCTTTCAATAATTGGTAACGCATCACCATCTGAAACATCCTATTCAATTTTTGAACCTTAAATTTCATTAAAGCAGCAATTTTTATTGTTCAGCTGATATGATTGCTAGCAAGTGGGTATGAAGGGGTGATTGAACCGGGGTCCCCAAAAGGAAAAGATCATGTCTTTGAAAGCAATCCAGTCCCTGAATTTCACTATCATCTATTTCAATAACTCCGATCACTGTCTTCTCTGCCCAAGACATCTGACACACCCCAGCCCATCTAGATCACTTAATTAACTTACTTGACAGTCCTTTCCCTTGTCACTCTTTGGTGCTACAATAAAGCTTGTCATTTGACTGAAAGGTTTGAGTGCATGAATTCATTCCAGGCAGACACTGCCCTATATCCTGACATTTTGGGGTTCCCAGCAATCCCAAACCACATCAGGTTGATACACTTATCAACTTATATTTACAGCTTTCCTTTCCTCAGCTCTGTATTTCTCCAATGCACTCACCCGATACTGCTTAATAATGATCTATATTTCCTCTTTGTCTTACACACTGAGTGATGATTTAAAGTAATGTATACTGGCATGGTCTCACCCAGTTATAACACTTAGGTATTCTTGAATAACTATACAAAGGTCTATACAAAAATCTATACACATATTTACAAATAACTTTGTGGCTGGAAATAATATATTCCAAAATCCTATTACATCATAAAAGTAGGAACTGGTGTTTTGCTATGGCTTGACTTCAGATACATATGAACTCCCACTTGGATCTTGTTCTCCATGTATGTGTATTTATATGTATGCAAATAAGCATATATATAATATATACATGTCTATTTAGATATATGTATATATGCATACATATACAGTTATCCTTCCACATTACCACTTTCCCCATAGTGGTTTCAATATATTTTGGGTCGGCATAATAAATTAAATGGGAATTAGGGGGGAGTTTTGCAGAAGCCACAGATGACACATGAAGACTGGTGGAGAAACTCAAAAATGTATAAATTATATGTATAATATAATATCAACACTCCACAAAAGATAAAGAAAGCAAAATTTAGACTTTTTTCCTAGTACTGAGAGGGTCAAAAAATTTTATGTGGATTTTCTAAATCGTGGGGGTGCCATGGCTCCTTTAACCCATGGGATGTGGAAGGCATAACCATATATTACAAATTTTGAACAAATGCCCAAATAATTTATTTGCTTTTGTAGCTTCCACTTTGTGTACTCCCTGAGACAATGTCATGCAATGGAAGAGCACTCCTACCATTGTTACTTACTACCTGTATGACCTTGGGCAAGTCATAACTACTCTGGACCTCAGTTTCTTCACCTGTAAAATTATGTTACTGGGTTACACTGGATGATCTCCAAAGTCTCTTGCAATATTCTATATTTTATTCCTGTGATCTTTTGAATTAACAATTCCAGATTGTCTTTCATTACCGAGAAATTCTGTCTATCCCATGATAGGTAGTTTCTCCTTAAATTCAGAACCTTTAATTATATTTACCTCTATTTTTTTTTTATTAATCCACTACTCTTTCAGAATTTGTGATATTTCTTACATAGGTTGAATGAAAGGATGCCCATAAATGGTATATGAAAAGAAATTTATTAGGTAAGTTAATGAGGATTATTAAGATGATAGGATAGATTTTGAACTTATAGGAGCAATATGACATAGTGGAAAGATCATACCAGACCCATCGGCAGCTAGGTGGTGCAGTGGATAGAGTTACAGGCCTGAGGCCAGAAAGACCCAAATTCAAATTCAGCCTAAGACTCTAATAAACTGTGTGACCCTGAGCAAGTCACTTAACCTCTACCTTCCTGTTTCCTCAATGATAAAATGGGGGTAGTGAAAGCATTTGCTTTACAGTGGTGTTTAGAGGATCAGTGAAATACTGGTAAAGTACTTAGTACAGTGCTTGGCACAGAGTAGTTGCTATATAAATGCGTATTCCCTCTCTTTTTCCTTTCCTTTCTCCCTCCTTCCCTTTCTTCCTTCCTTCCTTCATTTCATTTGAAGGGCTTATAAGTGATATTGATTCTTCCCCCCCCTCATCTATGGACCAGTCTTATAACTTTGGCCAGGTCGTTTTCCTTCCCTGGGCCTTTCTTGTCTTCTCTGTAAAGTAAGAGAATAGGTCTAGATCAAAGATTGCTGACCTTTTTTGCATGTTTTGTGGATCCCTTTGTCAGGCTAATGAGATCTATAGATCCATTCTTGGAAAATATTTTAAAAAGCAAAAAATAAAAATACACAGATTACAAGCTAAACCAATTAAATTGAAACATAATTATCAATTAAAAAAAAAACTCATCAGCCTCAAAATAAAACTACCTGGTCCTTTTTCCTCTTGCATGTTATTTTTCTAAACCATTTCAAGTACATTCTCCTCTTCTTGCCTTTCATATCCCTACATAATCTTTTCCTACCCTATGGATCCATGTTTATTTCCCTCTACTGGCCTCTGTTACACAAAATTTTTTATAGGTATACATTGAAAATTTGATAAATCTTTAAGAATACGAACCTGGGTTTCAAGCCCCTACCTTTCCACACACTATTTCACTCTCTTGGAATATCCTGACTGTTCTTTCTGCTTATCTAAACCTATCTACTAAGGCCCCACCCTCTCAACAAAGTCATTTTGGACTGTTCCATTCCACATTGTTATCTCAGGTCTCTGACTTTCTGTTAAATAAAAATTGTCTCTTATTTCTAAATATATTGGTATTAGGTGGCCACCTGAACAATAAACTATGTAAAGTCAGGGTATTTTCCATGCTTGTGTCCCTTTAAAAGTTAGCTAATTGTACAATCATAACTTTAGAGAAAGGTTTAATTGAACTTGTATTCAAATGAAAGATAGGGTGTATGCAAATAAGAATATATACCATTAAAAAAATTACAGAAGAGATAGAAGTTAACCTTAGAGGGGAAGGCATTAGCAGCGATAAAAAGGCCACTTAAAAAGTCCAGGTGAGGGAGTGATCAAAGCCTGATCTAAAGTTGTGGGTGTGTGAGTGGAGAGAAGGGGATTAATGTGAGCTACATTGTAGAAAGGGAGAAAAAATTACAAGATTTGGCAATGAATTGAATATGTCAGGTGAGAGAGAGACTCAGGTATTCAGAATGACATCAAGGGTTATAAACTTGGGTGACTGAAAGAAGGGAGGTCATTTTGTCAATAATAGGGAAGTGGAGGTAAGTGAAGGATTTGAAAAGAACCACAATGTTTTGGAAATGTTGAATTTGAGACATCAGTTTGGTGTGTTCAAGAAACAGTTTGCAATGAAGGAATGGAACTCAGGAGAGATATTAGGGCTGGATAAATAGATCTGAAGATCATATACATAGGGAGACTGTTATCTAGATATTCACCAGATCTTCCCCCATTTCTCTGCATGGAGAAACCCAACTCACAGGGTATATTGACCACAAATCTCTCCCTTACAGTTATCTTTAGCCAAATTGTCTTCAGCATTCAGTTCTTCCCTCCTTCTCTCCCAAAGTAATCCAAGCAATCCCTCTACCTCCAGTTGTAATAATCTTTCCCAGAGCTCAAAGTCCCTCCTGAGGACCTCATGTGTACTTAGTCTTCCAAAAACTATCCCTGTCATTCAGTCAACCAGAATTTATTCAAGTATCTACTATGTGCCAGAAACTGTACTAAACAGTGAGGATACAGAGAAAGACAGAAACAGGGTCTTGATCTCAAAGAGCTCACGTTCTAATGGGGAAGACTATGTGCAAGTGTCTATGCACATAAAACACACATACAGTGTAAATGCAGGTAAACTTAAACAGAAGGAGCTAGCAGTGGGGATATAGTCAGGCTAAGAAGATCTTCCTGCAGATGGTAGAATTTGAGATGAGTCTTGAACAAAGCTATGGAAGGAAATCAGAGGCAAAGATGAGGAGAGAGCATTCTGAGCATGGAGGGAAGCCAGTGAACCAACAGGAGTTGAGAGAACTAATAAAAAGGTTCCTCCTGAAGTAGCTGGTGGCACACTGGATAGAGAATAGGGCCTGGAGTGAGGAATACCTGAGTTCAAATAGAGTCTCAGATATTTACTAGTTATGTGGACTCAAGGAAGTAACAGCCTCTTTTTTCTCAGTTTCCTTAACTGCAATATGGAAGTAATAATATCACCAACCTTGCAGGGTTGATGTGAGGATCAAATGAGATAGTACTTTTAAAAAGTGTTCTGCACAGTATCTGTCACATAGTAGGTAGTATATCCCTCCTCACAATATTCCCTCCTCAAAATAACCAAAAAGTACTCTCCCCATGATACCTCTGTGTACCTAGTGGTTAAGCCTAGATAAGAAATACATTCTTGTGGACGTAAATCAAGGACACTGGAGCCCTGCTCAGCTCACCTTCTTTCCTCAAGTTTTTCTTCCTCTGTCAGCAATAGACCAAGTAGACTGGCAGCTCCCCAAATTCTCACCTTTATAGACATTTATCCTGGTGGGAAAAGCAGCATGGGCAATGGATGACCTTTTAAGAGACAAAGACCTTGGGATACGAATAGCAAAGAGAAAGAAATAGAGACTTAGATCTCTGAATGTTTATACAACTCACCAGGTCTGTAAATCTCTATCCCTTAGCTGTCTGGGAGGTTGAGAAAGTGATATTTGTGACTTCAATTTGTCACAAAGCCAACCTGCAGAGTTGGGAGAACAGTACCTTCCCCTCCAGGGACTGTGCTCTCCCTCCTGGCCAGCCCTTGACCTCAAGACCAGTCCCCCAGGAAGAAAGGAAATCTACACTTTTATATTAGGTCCCTCAGGCACCTAGACTTTTTCCTTAGAATAGAAAGAATTACCTGATTTCAGAAGCTTTGGAAACTTCTGTATTTCTGGAAGCTAGAAAGGGAATGGGAAAGAAACTAGGGAGAAGGAAGTAGCTCTATAAAAAGACAGATGAAACAGAAACAAGATAATCCAAGGTTCTAAAAAGAGCTTCTGAGGACAGTCAGCATTTGTGAAAAAGGAAGATATTTGATGATATATATTATATAAGTAGCTAAGTAGCACAATGAATGGACTGCTGGGTCTGAAGTCAGGAAAACTCATCTTTCTGATTTCAAATCTGACCTCAGGTGCTGACTTGATCCTGTTTGCCTCAGTTTCCTCATCTGTAAGATGAGTTGGGGAAGGAAATGGAAAATCTCTCCATTACTCAATTACAAACTGAGGTCATAAAGAATCAGACATGAAGAAAAAAAAATGACAGAATGACAATGATTATCTTATGTTGTATATTTGATGTCCTCTGAAATGTAGAGGAATCTCATTTCAGTTCTTTGTGAAGAATAATACCCATCATTATCAATTGTTTACACGTTTGTCTGCCCCCACTTGTCTTAGCAAGATCACATGTATATGGGTGGGAAGCAGAAAGAATCATCTTTATAACATTCTTTCACTCTTGGAACAAAAGCTTGAAGAGAAGATAGGATTTAGAGAGGTGTTTTAGATCAGGAACTCAGAAGTTTTTATTTTGTTAAGTCCTGTTTCAGTGTCTGGTCTAGTCAGCAGATGCCTTCTCAGAATGTTTATTACCTAACATGCTTGTAGGAAATGCTAAATTTCAATTAGATATGTGTGAAAATAGTAATTTTCCCCCTATACATGTCTATATACCTCTTGAGATCTATCCAAGAACTCCTTGGAGATCACTGAAATCCAGGTTAAGAGACCCTAGATTAGATACTCTTTCAAGACAAGAACAACAAAGGGAAATGTGTCAGGAGAATGCAATTTTCTGTACCCCATCTCAAGGAAGCCTCTTCTTCCATGCATTATAAATAGCATCTCTATGAAGAAATTATGTTGAAATATTAAATATTAAGTTTCTTTGTATCCCCAGCAGTAACCAAAGTGCCTGGCGCATTATAGATCCATAATAAATGTTTATAACTGACGAGCCCTAGGTAAGTCATTTAACTTCTGTCTAGCCTCATTTCCTGCTGTCTAAAAATGGAGGTGATAATAATAGCACCACAGCACCAGAGTTGAGTGAAGATGGAATATGGTTAACATGATGCTCTATCTCGAACTGGTTCTTTGCCTAAGACAAACATTAAGTTGTGCTTTTCATATCTGCTAGAGTTTTATGACTATTCCCCATGCTTCTTTCCATAGTCCCTCCCCATTACATATAAATATCCTACCAACTTAGGTTCATTTTCCTGACCCTATTTATTATTCCTTATTTGAATTTGTTTTCTTGGTGAAACTTAATTCAGTCGCTCCGTTTATTATTTTTTCTCTGTCTTTGGAACACGTTTATTCATCCCCCTGCCCTTATGACAGTCATGCTCTCTTCCTCCAATGTTGTGGTTGAATGTTGATGACTGCGTGGCACTTAATGCTTAACTCTTCTTTTCTGGGAGAGAATTCAAACACAGAGGCTCAACCATGAAAGTGGTTTTGATGGATCATTGTTTCCATATCATGGCCTCTGATCAGAATAATCAGTTCACCAACCAAGAGAGGAGTAGGAGAAAAGTTTCAGTAGAAGTGTCTTCATAAGAGGAGATTTCATACTTATCTCCTTGCATAGTTTATCACAAATCACCAGGAAGTTGTTTTTTTTTTCCTGATTTTTGACTTAAATCCTTCCAGAAGAAAAGCCCATTTTTTTTTCATATTTCATTTTCAGTGGAAATGAGGAAGAGCAAGTCTTGTTGATTTTTACATTACACTATTCCTTAAATTCATCTTATTTCTCTTTGTCCTTGACACCTTTCTATTCCAGGCTCTCATCATTTAAACTCGGATTATTTCAGCAGCCTTCTAATTCATTTTGGCTGACTCCATTTTGCCAACCCTCACTCCAGTCTCAAATCCATTGTACAAATGATGCCAGATCAATCTCTTCTGGAGAAATGTACTGGGAGGGAATTAATCTATATCTTTCTATAGCATTCCATTCCACTTATGAAATATCTAATCGTTAGGGATTTTTTATTTCTTTTTCTTGAACCAAAATGTTTCTGCAACTTCCATCTGTTTACTGCTCTGCCTGCTGGAAACAATCAGGGGGAAAAGACAATTTTTTTTTCAAAATTGCAATGCTTCAGATGCTTGAAGATAATGGTTGAGGTATTTATTGTACTCTTAACATTTCTTTCTGATAAGAAAACATTAACCTTCCATTGATATTTGTCTTCACATCCATCTTGTGTACTTAAAAAAAAATTAAGCTGTAATATGAGTCACCTTGCATGGTGATGTCATTAGATAACTTTCTTTTTGGATTTTTTCATCACAATAATTTATTTTTAATTTTTCTTTAAAATTTCTTATCCCTTACTTATCAATTTGCCAAATGCTTTGAATTTGGAATATCTTTTGTCAAGATATTTCTTTTGTCTTTCATTCTTGATAATTTTTTCACTTCTCCTCAATGTCTCCAACATTACGCTTCAAGATTAAGTTCCTCATTTTTAGTAAGAACAGGATTCAGAATAGTAAACTTATTGTTGGTGCCCTGATCATTGAGTGGATGAATTTATTAAAGAAACTCAAAAAATAGCTGGCTTTTCTGTTTGGGGCATATAAAAGTATTCCATCAGATATTAAAATAATTGAAAGATCATATCACTCCAGTATCATTTCTCTATTCTAATTTGGGGATCTATTGCATGAAATAATTGTCTATTTCCTTTTTTTTTTCTGGTAGTCCAGTAGAATGCTCCAATAATCATTTTATTTCTTATTTATTCCTCCATGGTTTTTCATTAAGATAGCCTCCTCATTTCCATTACTGGACTTTCTCATATCAGTATATTTTTTAACACCCTGTGCCAACCCACTCCATGCCCAATTTTGTGTATACTTTTCCTTTGAAATAAGTCATTTTACTGAGTTTATTCCCAGAAAGTCTCAGTGATGTCTATAATGTCAAATTTTCCCCACAGTAATATTACCTATCGTTTAATTTACTTGCCATTCATATTTTGTATATATGTATTTTATGACCGTGTGCTCAGTGAAGTCTCTGAGACTGAGAAACAACAAAGTATTGATCAATTCTGTGCTGCTTTCACTAATCTTGTCTCAACAACAAATAACAAGAAAACACAGGTTCTCTCCCAGGCAGTGCCACACCATAAAGCAAATGGAGAAATTTTGAATGCTGTGTACCTCTCAGTACGCTTTTGGGGTGGTACACAGAGATCATGACGTCGATACACACATTGCCAGAGCTATCTCAGTGTTTGGGAGGTTCCAAAAAAAAGTGTGGGAGAAAAAATGTATTACAGTGACTACCAAACTGAAGATCTACAGAACCACTGTGCTGATCTCATTATTGTATGCTTGTGAAAACTGGAAAGTCTACCACCACCGTGCTAGGACACTGAATTGTTTCCATTAGAATGAGCAAAGCAGAATTGCAGTAGTTCAAAAGAAACATGAGATGCACAAATTTGAAAACATCTCCTCTCCATATGTTCACATGGACTATTTATGCCAGACCTGGGAGAGATCTTTTTGTTCTCATAGTGGTCCAATCATTCACAGTTATATCTACATTGTATTTTGACCTCAACATAGTGGGGGCATTTTGGTCGCTTTGAGAATGATGCACAGCAACTGACCAACCATTTGCTTATTGGCACACAAAATCATCAATTTTATTGTTTACTCTTCTCTCCTGTGAATTTATAGGCAATTCTATTCCTATTCTTTTTTTCTCTACATAACATTTCTTTGTGGTAACTAGGTTGGTAGAGTGCATATGAGCAATTTTCTTCCTCTCTCACTTTTTAATTTTTTTTTAAATAAATCTTCAGGTATCTAGGCAAGCAGAGTTTTGTTAGGTATAGGTGTAGTCCATTCCTGGCAAAGAACTCTACATTCTTCAGTTTGAGGTTATTTATAAAAATTAAAATTGTTTCTCAGATAGGAAAATAACATTATTTTGGGATTAATTGAAGGAAAAATAGTAAAAGAGATTTAAGAAAGTTATTTTATTTATTTTTTCCTCCCACTTAGCAGTTCATTAAATATTTTTTATGATAAAATACCACTCCAAAAAAAAGAATAGCACAGAATTTGTATATCCTAATGTAATCTAATTAGTTTGCAAATATACACATATAAGTATGTATATATGTATTATGTGTATGGGCATATGTATGTGTATATGTATACATGCAGACATATGTACATGTGTATACTTTTGCGTGTGCATAGAGATAATTTGTCTGTCTTTATATATGTATATGTGTACTTGCTCATTTGTTCATCCACTTATTTATTCAATCATTTATTTACTTATCTATTAATCCATTCATCCATTTGTTTATTTATTTGTATGTATATACATTTGCAACTGAGATCTAAGGAGCAAGGAGATGAAGCTGTTGTGATTTCTTGGTTCTGCTTCTCAAGTTCAATCTCTACCAACTTAATGGATAGTACAGAGAACTACGGTCTTGGATCAATTTGTGAAGGTGGCAGCTCCTTAAATAACTAATGGGGATTATTTCACCAGCAAAATGGCTTACAGAGATGACAGCATCAAAATCATTCAATCAATATTTATTCATTAAGCACCTACTATTTGCCTGTAAGCCCTGGGGATACAAAAAGAGTCCAAAACAGAACAGCAAAAGTCTCTTCCCTCAAAGAATTTATAATCTAGTAGAGGAGACAACATACAAACGTGGGGTGTTTGGGGAGAACTAGCACCTCTGGTGTGAGGGCTTGTTGAGTCCTTTTCAGATCTGCTCATCCACCTTTGGTGTCCAACTGGCACTCAACTCTCATCTGTGGTTAAAAGAAGTTGTAGCATGTACAGTGGCCACCTCTTAGTAAAACTGCCTCAACTGACTACCTAAATCAGATTGAGGATAACCAACAGGCCTCAGATCTGTCAGTAAATTATGAGGATGTCTACCCAAAATACGTAGGCAAATAAGAATAATTTGGTTCAATGGTCACCAGGGCAGCTGAAGCAGGTATTGTGGAGCACTTAGAGCTTTATCAGACATGGAAGACACCAAGGTCATTCCCTGCATCTTGGAACTCCTCCAGTCATTTTAAGTTTTTGTCTTGTCACTGGACTTCAATAACTGTGGAAGATAGAGTGGAGCTGATGACTCTGTGCTGATCTGCCTCATTTAAACCCAATTCATGAGCTAATCAAGACATCACCCTGTGGTGGCATTGGTCCTTTTTGAAAAATAAAGGGTGGGGCAGCTGGGTTACATAGAGTTAGAGCACAAACCCTAGGAAGACCTGAATTCAGCCTCAGACACTTACCAGCTGTGTGACCCTAGGTAGGTTACCCTTGATTACCTCTCAAAAAAAAAGAGAAAGAAAGAAAGAAAGGAAGGAAAGAAGGAAGGAAGGAAGGAAGGAAGGAAGGAAGGAAGGAAGGAAGGAAGGAAGGAAGGAAGGAAGGAAGGAAGGAAGGAAGGAAGGAAGGAAAGGAGGGAGGGAGGGAGGGAGGAAGGAAGGAAGGAAGGAAGGAAGGAAGGAAGGAAGGAAGGAAGGAAGGAAGGAAGGAAGGAAGGAAGGAAAAAAGAAAGAAAGAAAGAAAGAAGAAAGAAAGAAAGAAAGAAAGAAAGAAAGAAAGAAAGAAAGAAAGAAAGAAAGAAAGAAAGAAAGAAAGAAAGAAAGAAAGAAAGAAAGAAAGAAAGAAAGAAAGAAAGAAAGAAAAAGACAAAAAAGATGATCAGCAACCTTGGATGATTCATTTTGTCTCCCTGGGCCTCTTTCCATGCCTGGAACTTGATCTCATTGATTAAATGAGCTACCGTATACGTTTCAGTTCTACATGTACACTGCTCTTATGTTTAATTGCCTCTGGTGTTGGCTTTTGGATATTCCCTGGGACTGTTGTTATCACCTTGGTTCCTTTCATCCATCCCAGTGGCCATGAGATCCATAGTCTCCTACGATTAGTAAACTAAGAGAGTTTTCTTTAAAAAAAAAAAAAAAAAGCATTTCTTCTGAAAATTTCCATAACCCCATAACTGACAAAATCAAAAAATTAACTGGATTTTTAGCTGAATAAAGATTTTCTTTCTGTAACATACCTGACAAGTGGTCAGCTGGAATTCAAAAGAAATCTTTTAATGAAAGGCTTCACAAAATGATATAGTGCAATTAAACAGTATTTTCCATCATATCTACCTATTCTGATTATCACATATCTGGTTTTCATTCCACAATTCTATTAACATGTCTTGATCCAAAACCATATGATATTTTGAACTTTAATACAATGGGCAAAATTGAAATCCCTTAAGAAACTTCCTGCTTGAAATCTGTGTTTTCCCATTGCCCTATTCCAAAGAGAAGATGGATATTTGATATTATATAATTATTCCAATGGATTTTTGGCCACAATCTGTATAAGTCCTTCAGGGAAATGATACTAAGCATATCTATTTACTGAAAGGAACTGAAGGCTACCAACATATCCCTGAATCTTGCGTTGGTGGGAATGTCTTATGGGGACAGTTGAGTTCTTTAATGGGCATTTTGTGTCTTTGCTTCCCCAAATTTCACTCACCTTCAATTTCATTTGTACTTGAATATCTTATAAAATTTATATTTAAATTTATTCCTTATAAATTTTGTATTTACATTTCATGCTTAGGTATATTTAATTTAATTACTTGATATGTATTTACAAGTGTCTGTAGCGACCTTTCTTTTAAAATCGTACTTTAATTTTACATGACCCTTATTTCTAAATATATATCCCTCTACACCCCCCCTCAACAAACCTTGTAACAAAGATTTTCTTGTTAAAAAAAAGTTGAGCTAAATGAATTAGCACAATTATGTCTCACTATATATATATATATATATATATGTATATATAGGTACGTATATATGTAAATGTTTGTATGTGTATATATATATATATATATATATATATATATATATATATATATATATATATATATATATATAGTACCCTGCACTCACAATGCCTCACCTCTGCAAAGAAGGGAGAGAGACAAATTTCCACAGCATTTTTCCTGAGCTAAACTTGATTCTCATAGTTATGTACCATGCAGTTTCAGTTTTTTAGTTATTTTCATATCTGTTGTTGGCAATGGCACGGTAAATATTCCACTCCATCCATATATCAAAATATATTTAGTTATCACTTGTGTGATGGAGTGTCTACTTTGTTACTAGTTATAGTACACCACAAAAAGTACTGCTAGCTGTGCATATGTTAGAGATTTCCATTTAAACTGTTTTAATCTGTCCAGACTGAAATCTTGACATTCAGACTTTCCTCTGTTTCCTTTCCCAGCATGCCCGATATTTTCCCTCCCTCAATTTCTCAGCGAGTCATTTTCATGACTTCGATCTGAAGACTTTTATTTTGTACTAATTTCTAAACTTCTAGAAAGTGCAAAGATGAACCCACTTGTGCCATGGATAATATTGCCACTGCTTATTTTCCACCAGGTTTTCTTCCATCTTAAGTCTCCCCTTACCCCCCTGCCAAAAAATAAAAATTAACAAAATAGCTTCCTAACTTCTCAGAGCTATTCCATTTGATTTAACTTAATAAACTCTCTATTTAAATTACTATGTGCTTCTTTAGATTTTGATTATAATATGTTCCATTTCTCCCTCTGACGCTATCCCTCCCGGGTACAGACGTTCATCACCTCAAGTCATGAGTAATGAAATAACCTGATGGTTCAACTCGCTTCCTTAAGTCTCCTCTCTCTGATCCATCTCTCGGCTTTCAATCTGATTTTTCTAAAGCACTAGTATGACCAGGTAATTGCCTTTTTAGTTATGGCTCTTTAGACAGTGGCTTTCTGTAAACTTTATGAGCAAATGTAAGTTCCTCTGTACAGAATTCAAAGTGTAACTTGATCACTTTGTAATCTTTTTATACCTTATCCTCCTTTCCCATATTGTCTCATCCAATGATACTGAACTTCTTGCTTTTCCTTGCGAAGAAAATCCATGTCCCAGCTCTGTGCATTTTTACTGGTTGTGTCTCATGTTTAAAATTCTCTCTATCTTCTCTCTGTCTCCTGGATTCTATGGCTTCCTTCAAGTTCTTATGGCATATTGACTTGACTTAACTTGTTTAGTAGAAAACAGAAGGGAACAGGTAGGGACCAAAAAAAGCCAGATAAATAGGAAAAGTTGCAAAGTCATTGATTTCTTAGGAAACCCAATATTATTATCATAATATAACTTTGGTTTATATGGAAATTGGAGTTAGGACTACAATAAGGTTGCCTTTAAATCCAGGCATATATCTCAGTTTGAACTTCATACATCTCGAGTCAGCAAGGTCAATTTATGTCATTTACTATCAATGATATTGCACTTTTTCAAACTTTGAAGGGAAATAGATTAAATGCTGTACAAAGGTGAGGCGTAATTAATATTATTGAGGAAGGATTTGTGGGTCCCTCTATCCATTTTGCTTTCTCAACTTCTTAAGGATGCGCTGGCGAATCTGCTTGGTCTTGACACTATAAACAATAGGGTTCATGAGTGGAGGGACAAGAAGGTAGACATTAGCCATGAGCACATGGACTATTGGGGAAGCATTCTGTCCATAGCGACGGATCATAGACAAGCCAATCATGGGTGTGTAAAAGGTAAGCACAGCACAGATATGGGAAATGCAGGTGTTTAGCGCTTTTACACGCTCTGACTTAGAAGCAATGCTCAGTACTGTGGCCAAGATGAGTATATAGGACAGAAGAAGCAAAACTGAGTCAAGTCCCATGGAGAAGATGACTACCATGAGGCCATAGATACTGCTAATCCTCCGACTGGATACTGTCATCTTAATCAGGTCCTGATGCAGACAAAAGGAGTAGGAGAGGACATTGATGGGCTGGTATTGCAGCCTTTTCAAGAGGAAGGAGGCTGGAAAGACCAAAGTCAATGCCCTTCCAGCAATAGCTAATCCAATCCCAAAAATTACCCCATTAGTGAGAATGGTTGAATAGCGCAGGGGTTCACGGATGGCCACAAAACGGTCAAATGCCATGGCCAACAACACAGCAGACTCAATGATGGAGAACACATGGATGAAGTACATCTGAATCAAGCAGGCATTGAAAGGGATCTCCCGGGCTTGGAACCAGAAGACACTGAGCATAGTAGGCAACGTAGTGGTAGACAGACCCAGGTCTGTCAGAGCCAACATCGACAGAAAGTAATACATGGGCTGATGGAGTGAGGGATCTGTCTGAATGACGAAGAGGATGGTGGAATTTCCTGCAATGGAAATAATGTAGACCAGGCAAATGGGAATGGAGATCAAACCATACATGGCCTCCAATCCTGGGAAACCTGTTAAAAGAAACCTAGGATAGAGGACGGAAGAATTGAAGACAGACATGATGCTCACTGGAATAAATTCCTTCCCTGTAATGAATGAAGAACAAATATTACCCAGTAAGGATAGTGGACAATCATTATCATGTTTTATAATCATCATACTTATCATCATCATCATCATCAATAGAATCAAATATCTCTATATTTCTATCTCCCATGTCTCTCTCTCTCTCTCTTCTCTCTCTCTCTCTCTCTCTCTCTCTCTCTATATATATATATATATATATATATATATATGTATATATATATGTATGTATGTGTGTGTAATATATATAATATATGTGTATGCATGTATCTACATATATATATATAAATATACACAATTTCATTAGATAGATATATACATACATAGATCAACTGAGTCTCTTATGTTAATGTAGCACATTGCTAGGTATTGTGTAGTATGGAAAATGCAGTTATTGCCTGTAAGAAGAGCTAGTTGGGGAGAGAAGTTTGATAAAGGTTATACATGTATAGTCATGCAAAACACCTCCATAACAGTCATGTTGTGAAAGACTAACTATATTTTCCTCTCTCCTATCTTGCCAGCCATTTATTGTATTCTCTCTTTTGACTCTGTTTACAGGGAGTTTTCTTACTAGGAATCCCCTACATCAAAGAAATTACTGGTGTGGTCATATACACACAAACACAACTCTTTTCACTTACCCACAAAAAACCATCACCAAAACCAATGAAATCCTTAGATTGTCTTCTATATGCTAGCCTCTCGTTTCTATCCTGCAGTTAGGTGTGTGATGATAAATGTTTTACAACTGGCTCTCCAAAAATAATCATAAAAGTCCACATGAAACACTTTTAAGTTGAATCTGCATTATTAAATTTTTCTTCTTCACTTTATGTCTAAATGATCAACAAAACAAGAAATCAAAGCTCTGATTCATTATGTTTACCAAATTTCAAATTATAAATTCTTACACTGAAAATTCAACAATCAGTTCTCTAGAGGCTATAGGAGCTGGCATTGGAATACTCATAACTGATGCCATAAATAAAGGCAATTCAAACGACTGATTTTACTACCCCTTATATATTTTCATACTTATTTCTTTGTTTTTGAATGGTATTGGTGGTGTATTCACCCCTCCCTCCAGAATGTCTGATTTACTTCACTTCTGGACAATAGGATGATGTTGATTTTTCAGAGACTCACACCAACTCAGAACTGGAAAGGATTTCAAAAGGTATTTAATCCAATGCATATCTAAACAAAAAAGTATGCATAAAACATAACTGATAGGTAGAACACTAACTTGAAGACCTTCAGTGATTGAGAAATCACTACCCTTTAGGACAATTTGCTCAACCTCAAACATCTTGTTGCTTGACCTAAAAATCATGGAATGAATAGAGTGTTCATATTCAAATTAGTTAAGGCAATGATCATAAGTGAGAACTCCCATTTTCCCTTCTCAAAATGAGTTCAAGTCATGTGAAATGAAAGCACATATTCTTGAGTGGAAGGAAAATAAATAAACAAAAAACTGGGTAGATGTGATTTTCTAAGCTACTGTCGGTGATTTTTGAAAGTTTGTGGCAAAAGTCCTACAGGCCTTGAAAAGGGGGAATGTCCACATTTTCAAGAGAGAAATGGTGTCTGTAAGCTAAAGTTAGTGAAACTGATTTCAAATTGTGGCCAAATTCTACAACTCTTCAAAAAAATTATAAATGAATATAGTAAAAGTGGTACACCAGTACAAAAATGATACACAACTTTTCTTTATCTCTTCTCTGGTTTAGGTGTCCTATAGAACTAGTGACCTCATATATAGATTCTATATTAGGAGCTTCAAAAGATTAGAAAACCACATAGATAAAGAGGGAATGAACACACCTTTACAGAGCATATTTATCAGTGTAGAACTTGGAACAAATGTAAAAACAGAAACCCTCAAGCATCTGTGTAACATCCTTGCTTATGGAATCTGAAGGCATTAAAAATTCTAGCTTGCCTCCCCCTATCCAGAGCATTTATTTAATTGCTGCCTGGAAGTCAATCTTTAGTAGTGGAACACTATATAAAAGCAAACAAAAAACATGTCTTTTCCTGCATCACAAATCCCCCTTATCCAGAATCTGTGATTATTCCTTCAAAGGCTAGACATAAGACCTCACCTCACTTCTTTCAAATATCGGCTAATGTCTCATATTCTGCAAGAAGTTTTTGCTAGTCCTCCTTAACCTTTTTCTTTCTATCAATCATTTCTAATTTATCCTGTCTTTATCTTGATGGAGCATACATTTTTTCCCAAAGTTTTCTCCTCATTAGATTATGAGCTCTTGGAGAGCAGAGTTATTCATTTATTTACTTATTTTACTTACTAATTTATTTATTCATATTATCTATCTATCTATCTATCTATCTATCTATCTATCTATCTATCTATCTATCTATCTGTCTGTCTGTCTGTCTGTCTGTCTGTCTGTCTGTCTGTCTGTCTGTCTGCCTGCCTGCCTGCCTGCCTGCCTGCCTGCCTGTCTATTGCCTTTTTTAGTATCCTCAGTGCTTAGCACAGTACTTGACTAGGTAGTTTAAAAATGCTTGTTGAAGACTTCTGATGAAAAGTTTTTTTTAAGCACACCATTAAGGATCTTTAATAACATGGGGAAAATGAGAACAATATGGTGCAATGATTACTTAAGGAGATGTCTGAACACATTAGCTCTGTTAGTAACTGAGTTGTGTGATCTTGACCAATCAGTTTCTATCTCTGAGCCTTAGTCTATTCTCCTGTAAAACTGGATAATTTGGGGGTTGATAGAGCACTGGCCTTGAAGACAGGAGGACCTGAGTTCAAATCTGATCTCAGACACTTACTGGCTATGTGATGGTGGGCAAGTCACTTAACCTTGATTGCTTCAAAAAAACAGCAAATAAAAATGAACGGTTTTCCTAAATTATCTCTTAGGTCCTTTCCAGTTTGGATATTGTAAGGTTCTACATAGTGCCCAATACAATTTCCTTTTCTTTCAAGTCTCTCCACTCTCCCCAGTGACAATATTGCTGCCCTGATTCTCAGAAATCTGACTTTACTCAGGCCAACTCAGAAAATCTTCCCCCTTCCAAGGTCCATCTTCATCTAACTGATCCTTTCAAAATCAGCTGATCCTCCAAAGGCTTGTCTAGTCCACAAAACCTTTTCAGAATATTCTTGCCCATACTAATATCTTTTATGTATAACCTCATGTTTGTACTCCTCTACCACCCATTTCTGACATTGACTTATGTTTTTAATTCTTCATCCATTCAATCATTCATTCAATCATTCATTCATTCCTTTATATTATAGTGTCACTTTTATCATTGCCCCTATGAGGGGTTGTACTATGTACAATGTAGGACATGATGAACTCAATCCTAGTTCAAGAATTATAATCATACAATTGTTCAGAGGTACTTAATTACCTTATGACTTAAGTTGTCAAAACGAAATGGAGAAGAATGACTTAGGTCTGATCATTCTAAGACAAAGTGTAGATCCTGACTGAGAGAAAGTACTTTTGATCTAGGGAGGACTATTGATTAGGAGAGGCTAGACTGTTCCAGTCTCTTTCCTGGAATTTACAGACCTCAAACCAACCTCTAAAAGTACCCAACTTCCCTCTCCTCCCTTTGGAGAACTCATGCCCAAACTTCCTCCCCTGGACACTAAACCCCCAACCTCAACTTTGCCAGAGGGAACCCAGAGTCCCTTCTTCACTATCACCTAAATATCCTCCCCTGCTTCCCTGTGGTAACAGGTTACTCCTTTAGGGGAAGATATTGTTATGGTCCTGTATAACTTCTGGACTTTTCCATTAATCTTATTCTGAAGTCTCCTATATGCTTTGTTTACTCCAGAGAGAGGGTGAGCTCCTTCAGAGTAGAGCCTTTTTTTCTTTTTAGAACAGCATTGAGAATTTACTTTCTAATAATACTTAACATAATAATATACAACATGCTTAAAACCACCATGTTTTTCATTAATTCGTATAGCAGTAAAGTCCTTATTATTCTGTATCTACCAATCTTATATCCCCAACTGAACTGTAGACAGAACATCAGATGTTCATGCAATTTTTACTTATCTTTTCTATAGTGTTGGCTGATCCACTGACTAGGAAACTTGTACATACTCAAAGCTGGTGGACTATAGATCTAGTGGCAGAAAGGGACAGAGGCTCCTCCCTACAGTCTGGAACACAAATGGAACCCCTCTAAGGTGACTTCAAGAAGACTAAAACTATATAGCTATAAATATGAATACCTGTCTATCTAGATATCTATATCTATTTATCATTTATCTATCTATCCATCCATCCTTCCATTCTCCATCTATCCACCCATTTATCCATCTATCCATTCATCCATCCATCCATCCATCCATCCATCCATCCATCCATCCATCTATCTTATCTATCATCTATCTATCTATCTATCTATCTATCTATCTATCTATCTATCTATCTGTCTGTCTGTCTGTCTGTCTGTCTGTCTGTCTGTCTATCTATCTATCTATCTATCTATCTATCTATCTATCTGTCTATCTAACCTAAATTACTTATAATTTGATGAATACCCATAAGTGGGAGATGAAAAGTATTTGTGGGTCTTTTCCTCAGTGGAGATAGAGAGAGCACCTAGTCTCTTCCGTTTCTAAGGGGGAGGAAAAAGACAAAAACCTTCAGAAAATAAGACCATTACTCAGATTCTCTTCTAACGCATTTTCTTCCCAAAGAAGAAACTCAGCTCATAGGATTAATTCATCATTAATTAATTCACAATCAGACATGATTGTGTTCAGTCAGTAGATTTCTTTCATGCACAGATCCAAATCAATCAATTTTCATTCCTTCTCCATACCTAGGCAGAATGAACCCTCCCAAAAAATAGATGTATAAAAACAATGACAGGGGAACTAGTGTTTAATAATCAGCTCTTGGTACCATTTTCTTTGCTTTTTTTTTTAAATCCCAGTCCCAGTCTCACTCAAATAACTTTCCTATTGGGTCTCTCCACAAATGACCACTAGTCTTTTACTCTGTAAGTAGTCTATACATGAAGTGGTTACCGTGGTAAACGAGAAATGTTTATCCACATGATCCATGGGTTCTTCAGTCTGACTTGGCTCAGAGTCCTCTTTCAAATTTTCTTTTTTCTCAGTGTTAAAAATCTGGCTCTATCTCCCTACAAATATCCATCCCTATATCCAGTGACTATTGCTGGGGCAGAAGCAGGTTAAAGGGCAAATGTTTACATAGGGATCTGAAAGAAAAAATAATGTCCTAACTAAAGTAAGACATTACAGGTAGCAGGGGTTGAGGTCACCCAGTATCTCAACAGCTTCTATAAGTATGGATTCCTATCCATCAGTTGCACTGGAGTTGGAAGACAACACTATTTGTGCCTTGAGAATCTCCATTTTTTATCCAATAAGCTCTCTGGAAAGAATCATCTGTCCCTTAAGGGACTCTGTTCTCCCTCAGGACCAGAACCTCACTGGGACCTAAGTTTTTTCAGTCAGCTCTGAGAGAAGAAGGATTTTCAACCTGTCCCTAGAAAATATCTTCAAGTCCCTAAGAACTCAGATAATCACCTATTTTTTTTTTCTCTAAAATTTGAGCATAAAGATGGTTTTCTTGGCTGAGATGAACTCGAATGGGGCAAGGGGCAGAGTATGGATCCATTATCTGAAAGCTTAAAAATGCCTTAGGAATATATAGGAAACATGGGTAGTCTGCATTTGTGAGGAAAAAAAAGAAAAGAAATATTTTGATGAAATAACATTTCAAGAGTCTGTCTTCTGAAGAGTCTGGTTTCAGTCCTTTATGAAATGTAATACCAACCCATCTCCTTCAATTAGAGTGTGTGTGTTCTGGTCTCTTGTCTTTTCTTTGTTAAAAAGAAGGCAACAGGTACAGGGCTGGGATTGAGGTACAGAATATTTCTCATGATAGGATCTGAGGTGCTGGAGTCCCAGACACAGAGTTAAAAAGGGTCTGGGAGGCTGTGGAAGTATTATAGGCTCAGAGCATCACATATCTAGAAGTGGAAAAGAGGCTTTGAGATCCAGTCCAATTCTCTCATTTTAAAGCTGAGTCAACTGAGAGTTAGAGAGGTTAAATAAATTGTCTAAAATCACAGAGGTGATACAGTGGGTAGAACATGAGGCTAGAATCAGAAAGACCTGAATTAAATGTGTGAGACAATAGCTAGCTGTATGACCTTGGGCAAATCATATATCTGCCTGCCTGAATTTCTTCAACTATAAAGTTAGGGCAAATAGCACCTACCTCCCAGGATTCTTGTGACTAGATAATGAAAGAGAATGTAAAGTGCTTAGCTCTTTTATATTGTCTGTCACGTTAAGATGCTTAATAAAATGTTTTTACTTTCCTCTTTTTTTTCTTACTCAGACATACTCTATACCCTTCTTTTTTCTTGTGAGATTGAATGGGGCTAAGAAATTTGCTTTTCCTATATGGAATCCTCTTATTATAACACTGAAGCACAGAATGCAGCTCCATCCCTAAAATGTTGGACTTGGACATGGTTTTAAATTCTACCATTGACTCTTATTAGCACTGGTATTGTGGATAAGCCACTTAACCTCCCTGAAATGAAGTTTCACATTTGTAAAATGTGATAAATATAATATGCAATGTTTGAAATCTAATACTGTGCTTTGATTAGAGGACGCTGACATTCTCACAAATTTTAAATTTATTGTCTATGACCATACAATCCTTTTATTAAAACAATAGTACCACTTTCCCATGGAATTTGCACTTACTATATGAATCATAACTCTATCAGAACTCTGCGTCAGTCCCTTTGCCTGTCTCTCTGTCTCTGTCAGTGTTCCTTCATCTTGTATTGGTGTCTCTCCATTTGTCATTCTATATTATTTCTCTCTCTCTCTCTCTCTCTCTCTCTCTCTCTCTCTCTCTCTCTCTCTCTCTCTCTCTCCCCCTTCATTTATCTCTCCCTGTCCCTCCCCCCACTTTCTCTATGGGCACACATACACACACACACACACACACACACACACACTCACTCACTCTTCTGACCCTACATTCCACATAAAAACTCAAGTTCTAAAACATCTTCCTTATATTCAGAAGGTGATTTGCTTCTTTATCACGACATCAGAGCAGAATGACCAGGAAATGCTGACAACTGAGAGCCTTAGGTTGGCCCTACCACCTTTCCAATGGAAGTGGCCTGACTGTGCTAGTATTCTCAAATCAACTCTTTACTTAGAACAATCAGGGACACTCTTTCTAGAACAAGAAAGCCTACTCTTCCACGTACTGTCAATTGTCATTCTTTGATAAAACACAAAAGTTCAAGGTATCCCATCCACTTGCAGAGAGTAAATACTAAATTCATTAGCTTACCCGAAGTACTTATGATGCATGGCAATTTCTCAGGTTGCCTTTATGATTAATTCCAGTGTTCAATTGTGGGCACCATAATTTAGGAGGGATATTGACTGCATGAGGTCTGGATATTGAAAGGAATCTGAAGTATGATATGGGGAAAGAGGGTCACAATGGGAGGTAAATTAGAGGAATCGGGGATATTGAGCCTGAAGAAAAGAATAGGAAAAGAAAAGCAGAATTACAGTTGTATCCAGATATTTGGCAGCTTAACGTGTACGTATTTCTAATTGGCCCTAAAGAGCAGAGCTATAAGTGATGAGACAGGAGTGGGAAACTGAGACATATCTGTCCTTTTTCTGTCATGTCCTACACCTGTTAACCATATTTTTGGTTTTCTTGTCAAATTCAGTGGAGTGCTTTCTTCTCCAAGTCATTTTGCAAATGTGGGTACTGAGACAAACAGAATTAAGTGATTTGCCCAGGATCACACAGCTAGTAAGTGTTGAAGACAGATTTGTACTCTGGAAGATTAGTCTTCCTGACTCCAGGCCCAGTACTCTATCCACTTCTTTACCTACTTGCCCTTGAGGTAATAATGATAATGGTGACAGTAATGATAATGATAGCAGGGTTTATCTAATGCTGTAAGATCTGTCAACCATTTTAGACAGGTTCTTCATTTGACCTCCCCAACTCCACATGGTAAATGCTATTACCTTAATTTATTCAGAAGAATAAATTGAGAAAAAGAGACTTGTCCAAGATGATACAACTAGAAAGCTTTTCAAGAAGAATTTTAACTTGGTTCTTCCTGACTCCCAATTCAGTATTATTCACTGCTCCACCTAGTGGTTAATAAATAAATAAGCAATATGAACATTCATACTTATCCAAGAAATGAAATCAAAAAACAAAAAAAGGAAAGAGGAAGAAGACTGAGAAGTATTTGATACAGTGGGAATATCATTCATATTCCACAAGAACTATAGTGGAAGAAATGAGAACAAATAGTCCCAAAATGATACTGTTCCTCATTTAGAAAATTGTTGAGGGCCATGAAGATATGGAAAGGAAAAAAACAAATAAACAGAAAAATCTACAGGGTATACAAGCAATTTTTGGATCTGTATTTACATCTGTGAGTGTCAGAGCATGTACATATGCTCATAAAGATTGGAATATGAACAACGTTTAGAATGTGTTTGTGTGTCCATATGGCTAGAATTTAATTTTGGATTAGCTCTAGGAAAGGTGGCTAATTTGTTTTATTGGCAAAAAAAAAATGATATAATTGAATATGAGAGGAAAGTCAAGGTATAACCATTGTAATCTTGATCTTTCCTCCAAAACCCTGTGATCTCATTCCTGTGCCTGTGGACTCAGATCTCAGGCTTTCCATGACCTTTATGCACAGCCTCTAAAATGCTCACAAGGGTCTCACCCATTGAGCTCAGGAACGTTTTCTTCTCTTGACCTGGCAAGGAGATTTTCAGCTATCGGTGTTCTTACCAGTGACCATGGTCTTTCTTTTCCCACCCATCTTTGTTCTTTTATGTTTCTTGACAACATATTTTATACCACTTAGATTGAATTACTTTATAAACAAGGAATGTTAGAGAATGGATAAAATGGCTAAACCCAGTGAAATGTTGGGGCTATATCTAAGGCAAGCACATCTAAAGCAGAAATAAATATTTCTGTGGATTTATTTATATTGAGCAAAGCAAAATGAAATACTGAAATCATAGAATTAGAAATATTTCTCAAAAAATAAATTTCTCCCCTGAAAATAATAGAAATTATTTAATTATATCAAAGCCTGATGTTAACTTAGAACAGTTCCAATTAAAACAAACTAGAGCCTTCACTCTAATGAGATCTTATATCTCTTCCCACTAGATTGAGAGAAAAAGGAGGTTTTATCTCCTCTACTAAAGGTCATACAAAATAATTCACTTTAAATAGCACTAAATGAATTGCATAATACTTTCCTCAGAACTACCCTCTAAGGTAGCTAGTAAAAGTACTAACTGGATTTTGCATTGAGGTAACTGAACCTCTGTGAAGTTAATTATTTTTTTTTTCTTTAATCCCGCAGTTAGGAAATTTGTAAAGTGAGATTCAAACTCCCTAGATTAGCTATAGAATTGATGATGATGATGATGACTGAAAATAATGATAGAAATGAACTTTGTATAGAGTGCATTGAATTCTATTTCTCTGTTTGTGGGTAACATGCAAAAAAATAAAAAAAGTATGATTTTCCCAGCTCAAGGAATGCCCATTGTGAGAATGCACTTTGTTCAGGGAAATCAGTTTTATTGAACATAAGAGAAAATATGATATAGTGCAGAGATAGGGAACCTTCAGTCTTGGGAGAGTCTATTCCCTACAGGTCACATGTGTCCATCTAGGTCCTCAAGTGGAGCCCTTTGACTGAATCCAAACTTCACAGAATAAATCTCCTTAACAACAGAATTTGTTCTGTAAAACTTGGACTCAGTCAAAAAGCCTGACCCAAGGATCTAGAAGGCTACATGTGCCTCAAGGCTGCAGATTCCTCATTCCTTCACCGCAGTGGATTTGAATTGGACTAGTAATCAAATAGATCTCTATTCAAATATCATCTCTTAATGACTTTGAGTGACTGAAAAAAAAAATGCAAACTTCTATGTGCCTTGGGCAATCATCTAAAGCTTGTCTACTAAGTAAAGAACCGGGGGCAGCTAGGTAGTGCAGTGGATAGAGCACAAGTGCAGGAGTCAGGAGGACTTGAGTTCAAGTCTCACTTCAGACGCTTGACACTCACTAGCTGTGTGACCTTGAACAAGACACTTAACCCCAGTTGCCTCATCATGGGTCTTCTGCAGTCATCCTGATGAGTATCTGGTCACTGGATTCGGATGGCTCCGGAGGAGAAGTGAGGCTGGTTAACCTGCACAGCCCTCCCTCATTCAAAAAAAAAAAAAAAACAAAGTCAAGTGCAAGTCACGTCATCATTTCTCTGATGGCGTGGTCTTCTTTGGCAATGAAGGAGGAACACACAACTAAGGGCCAATTATGGAATCAATGAATTTTTTAAGGATAATTAAATCTCTTTATAACCAAGAAGCTTGAGGATTGGAAGATAATTTAGAGGGAATCAACTCCTCATTTAAAAGATAGAGAAATTGAGACACACAAAACAAACTTGTTTTAAGTCAAATACAGGACCAAGCTAGAATTCAAACCTGGGTTGTCACATTTTAAATCCAGCATTCTTAGACTTCAAGAGAATGGAATATTTTGTCTATCACTTTGCCTGGAATAGAGAGTGAATGAGGACAAATCTAGGCAAAAATGTGTGAATTTATTTTGCTTTAAGGCATATTTTTTTACAGGAGTTTTGTTTTCTCAATGGAGGAATGCATAAGAAGGAGAAGAGGGCAGATTTTTGTTAAAGTAAAATAAAATGTAATTTAAGACATAAATGAAAAATGAAAAAATAGACTGATGTCAGATTATTCAAGTCTTTAAAATCTAAATAAAGGATTATGCTTTTATCTGAGAGTAAACTAAGAGTATCTACACTTAAGCCTGTGCTCATTAGTATATAAATTTGCCCCAATAGTTATAGTAATAATATCATAGTTCATACTTATGGGGATAGGGGACAAAGACATGTATGTTCTTAGCACTTTGTTAAGCCTTACAAATATCACCACATTTGATCTTTTCAGATGAGAATAAGTACTATTATTAACCCCCATTTTACAGTGATGGAAAATGAGGCAGACAAAGGTTAAGTGACTTGATTTGGGTCAACAATTAGTGTCTAAAGCATCTGTGCTTGAACTGAGGTCATCTTGACTCCAGGCTCAGGGCTGTATCCACTGCACCACCTAGTGGTCACTTTGAGATTTAGTAAACATTTTAAAATGTTTCATTTGATCTTTACAGTAATGTTATAAGGGAGGTTTCAATATTACCTCTATTTTACAGAAGATGAAACTGAGGTTTGGAGATTAAGTGATATTCCTGGGCTCACATAGGTAGTCTGATACAGGAATTGAACTTTAGATACAGAGCTATATTTGCTAAATAACCTACGGGGTACTCTCAAACGCATGTATATGTATATATAACTTTCTGATTCTATGGCCTTTCTTATTCTTTTTAAGAATAGGTCTTATGTACACATACTTACCTTTCTGTTCCCTATTTCGCTTTGTCTCCAGGGTAAAAGTTGTGAATCAACCCAGGGGAGCATGAGAATCTTGGAGACAAGGAAGCACTTTTCAGATAGTTTTAATTTAACAGTTGGGTCTCTGGGGAGGTTGAGGCCCTGCTACAAAAACTTCTTTTTCTTGCTAGGGAAGGCATGGCTCCATAGAGCCATTCTAGGCTGTCAGGGCTCCCAGGGCTCATCTGGGTTGTGAACTCTGAATTCTCTAGCAAGTAGATGAGATTTCCTCTAAAGTTTCTTCCAATTCTAAACTTTCATTCAATGTCTTTATTGTACATTAATTGGAGATCTCCTTGAAAAATGTCATAATATCCTGAGAAGTGTAGGTTGGCAATTGGTCTAAGTGGGATCATATGGTCTGGTCTACCTTCCTATTCTCAAATACTACCTGCTGGGAAACAAAAAGTTTTAGGTAGAAATCTCAGATGATCTAAGACATTAAGTTTTTGAAAAGGGAAAAGCTCATGGTTAACCCACAATCCATACTCTCATTGAAGACAGAGGGAGGGAAGGGGAAAAATTGATGTGGAATGTATTGATATTAGCAGCATTGCTCATTGGAGACATAACTCCCCAAATCCAGCAGGTTGTCCTTAGAGACTATCAAAGGCTTCAAGAAGGCAGATTCCTAACCAAACCAGAATTCTAATGGGGTAATATTCTTCAGCTTCGTGTTTCCAGCTTCCAGTCTCCAGGAGGATGACACACCTGATAAACTGCATCTTTTCTTCTTGATGATATGCCTGTAAGGGATGCCACCTCTTCTAAATTGTTTCTCTGTCTGTGTCTCTCTCAGAGTCTCTGTCACCTTGTCCATCTCTCTCTCTATCTCTCTGTCTTCCTCTCTGTCTCTCTCTGTCTCTGTCTGTCTCTCTGTCTCTCTCTTTCTCTATCTCTCTCCCTATCCTTCTTAATAATCTGGTTTTCAATGCCATATAAATGAGTCCTGTAAAGTGTATGAGCACGTTTGTCAGTGTCATAATAATAGCAAGCACTTGCTAGAATTTTAAGTTTTGCAAAGGACTTTGCAAAATTATTTTATTGGATGTAGGTGTTATTATCATCCCCATTCAAGGGAGGAAGAAAATGCTACAAAGAAAGATTAAATAAGTTACTGAGGGTCACGTTGCTACTTGTAGTGTCCGTCTGGTATGGGACTTAAACTCAGACCCTCCATGACTCTAAGGCCAAGTCCCTTAGTCATGTAGCTGAATGTCTGATTGCCTGCAAGAGTGAGTTTTTAAAGTGATTTAGCAATATTAATAATTATAATGCTTTAAGATTTGCAAAATACATGTATTATCTCAATTGATCATCACCACAAACCTGTAATTAGTGCCATTATTAATCCCATTTTTTAGATCAGTAAACTGAGGTGACTTGTTCAATATCATATAACTACCAAGTGTTTGAGGTGGAATAAAACTCAGGTCTTCTCATATTTTGTACATTATATTACCTATCTGCCAGTGTGCACGTATATGTGGATCTGTGTCCATGTCTAAAAGCTCATTTGTGTTTCTGACTATCAGTTGGTGAACAGTTGAATAGATGTTTTGGTGTACTTGCAAACACTTTTGTGAATCTAGGTCTATTAGGGACAAACACCTCCACTAGCATATATACATATGGATATGTGAGTCTATAGCTGAATGTCTGTGTTCATCTTTGAACATTGTTGTTTGATGGTCAGTGCTTGTATAGGAGGGTCAACATCTGTGTCTGCATAAGAGTCTAGGTCTATGAGTCTCTGAATTAGAATTTGTGTACATATCTGTATGGGCTATGCCTATGTATGTTTGTAGGAGTTGCATATATATGCATGCCTGTATTTTGAACTGAAAAGTCTCAGTATATGTCTAATTGAAATTCTGTTTGAATATGTTTTATGCATGGTGATATGTAAATATGTGTGTATATGAGTGAATCAATATAATTTTATCTTTCCCATCTGACAGAAATGTGCCATCATCTCCTACTTTAGGTGGTTCCATTCTTATTCCCAAAGCCCTGATCATGTTGGTCATAGCTCAGAAGGCATATAGGACTAAGGTGACATTGAGAAGATCTTGGGGGAGGGAGCATTCTTCTTTCATCTGTTTAAAAGCATTGTGGTCCACAGGAAATAGTGTTGAGTTTGGAGGCAAATGACCTGGGTTTGAATACAAGTTCTAATGGGACCCCTGTGATCTTGGACAAGTTGTACCACATGTTCTTAGTTTCCACATTTGGAAAATAAAGGGGGTTGGACTTTATGACTGCTAAATAATCTCCTAACTCTAAAGTTAGCATCCTTTAATGAGCTTCTACATTGGGAGACTCTTATCTGAAATCTCTAGACTTACAATACTAAGTTGTAGGTGAAGAGAAAATTCTGCATCCCTTGTGGAGGATATAAATTTCAAGTTATCGCTTGAGGGAGAGAAAAGTTCCAGGGTTCCAAAATATTGTTACTGTCTCTGAACCTGGCACAGTCCTGAGTCCAGGGGTAGGAGTTGAGGAATGTCCTTCCTGGGATCAGTGGACCTAGATTCAAATCTAAAATCACTTAAGTGAACTTGGTGAAATCACTTAATCTCTATTTTCTTTGGCTCTAAAATGACGGGATTTAACTAATTCATCTGTAAAGTTCTGTCTGGATTTAAATCCTTCTATTTTAGGATAAATCCCTCTCTTTACATAGCCATATCTGCTCAACTTTTCTGTAAAGATAAAACAAAATGTATATCTTTCCTAGAAGCAAGAAAGTTTAACATATTTAACTCTCCAGGACTTACTCAGGATTAGAGGAAGATATTCAGGGTACTTGTGTTTATCTAATGAGAAGTCTGAGGTCTTCTTTATAGATACCTCAGACTTGCATCATTCCTTTTCCTTTATTTATCCCTATTTCCCCCACTATGTCCTCAAAATGATAATCATTCTAGCAATAACATTTCCATAGCTCTTTATGTGATATAAAACATTTTCCTCACAAAAAATCCTTCAGAGTAAGAGTATTGTAAGCATTCGGATCCCCATTTTATAGATAAAGAAGCTGTGGTTGAAAAGGGCTAAATAATCCTGCACAGTCACACAGCCAAGATATGGAGAGAACCAGGACTTGAGTACTGGTCTTTGAAGCCTAAGAACAAGGTCTTTCCACTCTACCACAACACCTTCCTGAGTCATCTGAATTCTACTCATAATCCTCGAAGCCCCAGATTCAACTAAGATTCACCTTCCATTCCACTCTAATTTGAATCTCATTATATATCTGTTCACCATCTCTCTCAAAAATAATTGCCCTTTCGTTGCTTCAATAGTCTTATCCTGGCCTCCATTAACAATTGTTTATCAAGCGCCTGTATACGCATGACAGTGTAACTACTTACAGTCATGCCTAGCTAGAGTACATATAATCCCACACCTGTCCCTAGGATTTTGAGAGATAGTTGGTATAACAGACAGTGTTAGTCAGGAAGACCTGAGTTCAACACTTGTCTCTAATACGGTTGTGTATTTGTAACTGTCTCTTAGTAAGCATGGTCTAGTTACTTATTGACTCAATAATTCCAGTTAGGTCACTGTTTAAAATTTATGAGGCATGTTCTCTTGTGACATCTTTGGAAGTAGGTACTGCAGATATCTATTTTATAGAGAGCAAAGTAGCATTAAGAGAAACAAAAATATTTCTCCATGTTTAAGTACCTAATAAATATTAAAACTAGATTTTTTGATCTCAGGGCTACTGTCTCCAAGAGAAGTATTCACTGCAATGTAGCTAGCATTTATTTATACAGCCTCTCAGAGTTTCCTCACAAGAACCCTATGAGTGAGGTGCTATCGTTATTCTTATTTTACAAATAATAAATCTAAGGCTAAGAGAAATTAATTAATAGTCTCAAGGAAGGAAGGAAGTCGGCATTATGAAATTCCTACTATGTTCCAGGAACTATGCTAAATGATCTACGAAATATTATTCCACTTGAACTTCATAACCCTGAAAGGAAGCTGTTATTCTCTCCATTTTAGAGAAGAAGAAACTGAGGCAAAAAGCAGTTCAGTGTCTCACCCAGGGTCAAAAGCTATAAAGTGTATAAGACTGAATTTGAACCCAGGTTTTCCTGGTGACGGCCTAGCATTTTATTCCTCTGTGCTACTTATCTGTTTATATGGTGTAGGGGACATCCACAGAAGGCACCATAGACAATACTACTGTTTGTTACGGATCAAACTGAGACAAGCAAACTCTCTTGTTCAGGGAACTATATATTTCTAAGGTAGCTTCCCAGTGATATGATTTCCGTTGTCATTCTAATTATGGGGAGCAATACTCAAGTCAAGGTTATTTTAAAATTTGAAGGCAGCAGGGACTCATTAATTAGGGTGAACACTCAGGTTAAAAGCAATTCCATCTTTGTCCATTGTTAGGTAGGGATCAACAGATGGTTACAGTTACAATTTTTCATCTATAACCAGAGATAGGGATGACTCAGTTAGTGACGTTTATCAGTTACCAGAGTGAGAGGGTCAGTTTGATAGTAAGACATAACGGTCATTGAGGTACCATACCCACTAACTTGGCCTCAGTAGCTCCACGTGTTGACTTAAAGCTAAGTATTTTTACAATTACCTTTTTGTTTCTTTCCTTTCAAGGAGGAAGAATTTTCCTGGCCTTTCAGCCTATGGTAGGATGTCACAGCACAATGCAACTGTCTTCCACCCAGACACCTTTATCCTCCTGGGTATCCCAGGGCTTGAGCACTTCCATGCCTGGCTCTCCCTGCCTTTCTGTTCTGTCTACATTGTGGCTCTGCTGGGCAATATCACTATCTTACTGGTGATTTGGTTTGAAAAGGCTCTCCGTGATCCCATGTTCTACTTCCTGGCCATCCTGTCAGGTATTGACCTGGCCTTGTCTACATCTTCTGTGCCTCGGATACTAGGCATTTTCTGGTTTGAAGCCCATGAGATCGGTTTTGGGGCTTGCTTGGCCCAGATGTTTCTCATTCATACCTTCACAGGTATGGAGTCAGCTGTCCTGTTAGCCATGGCCTTTGATCGCTATGTGGCCATCTGTGCCCCACTTCACTACACAACTATTCTGACAGCCAATGTACTGGCAGGTATTGGGGTGGCCATTGTTCTATTCCCCATTCTGCTCATGTTGCCTATCATATACCTGACCTATCGCCTGCCTTTCTGCCAGAGTCGTGTCATTGCTCATGCCTACTGTGAACATATGGGCATTGTCAAGCTAGCTTGTGCCAATATCCGTGTCAATTCCATCTATGGACTTTTTGTTGCCTCTTCCATGGTCGTGGATTTGATACTGATTGGAATCTCCTATTGCTACATCCTACGTGCAGTCTTTCGGCTCCCTTCTCATGATGCTCAACTAAAGGCACTTAGTACTTGCAGTTCACATGTAGGAGTTATGTGTGTCTTTTATACACCCTCCCTCTTTTCCTTCCTCACTCACAGATTTGGTCACCATATCCCACGATATGTTCATATTCTTGTTGCCAACCTCTATGTGGTCATCCCACCATCACTTAACCCTGTCATCTATGGTGTGAGGACCAAGCAAATCAGAGAACGGGTGCTGAGGACCTTCAGTGGCAAATAGACCCTACCATCTTCCCAGTGCTTCAAGAACAGGACACTGCCGAGTGATTGTACAATCTAGTCCAGTTCCTTGAAAGAGCTGCTGCTTCTTATGAGCTTAAGGTACCAGTGGATACCTTAGCAGTAGCAAAATGACCTATGTACAACTAAAACCTAAGATCAAATAGGCCTGATTTGCCTTTCTTGGGAAATTTTCTCAACATCATTGACCTAAATGTTGATTTTATTTTAATGGCTTAGGTGCTGGAATTCATCTACTCAGGGAATATATAGGAAATCATGACTGTTCTGTTTCTAGTGTATCATGACTTGTACTCTGACAGGGACAGAATATGATACTTTCCTTGGCAGTAAGAGGCAGTGAGGTAAAGTTTGGTTAATGGAAGTCACATCAGACTGAGTTGGTTCCAGGACACAGAATACATGGAGGTAAAATCGAGGCAAAGTCTAGCTTTCTTTCATGGAAATAACTTCCTAAGAACTAGACTTACTAATAAATTGGAATGAATTTTTTAACCAGGTAAATTATTTTTCCATCTATGGAGGATTTCAGTCAGAACTCAGAGTTTTTGGGCACTATGTGGAAGGAATTCTTCACAAGAACAGATTAAACCATTTTATCTCTGAAATTCCAGAAATCTAGGGTTTGATGTTCTATGAAAGTCATTTCCACTCATTCTAGTTACTAATTAGTGGTAAAACCTCACATCCAGGTTTAAAATGTGATATGTGTAAGTTTTATCATAGGTGTGCTCTCTAAGTCCATCTTGTGGGACTTTTTTCCACATTCTTTAAAATGTTCACCACTAGGGGCTCACACCATATGCTCATGGTCTTCTTTTTCTTCTCTTGACTTTATCAGGTAACTAGGAGAGCATGATGGCTCTCCTTCAGCTGTCATTGTTCTCACCAATGACTACAGAATTTTCTTCTTCATTAAACTTTTTCTTGGGCTATGACATCTTATATGACACTTAGACTGAATTGCCTTATCGAGTCTGTCCAAGTCCATATTCATTGTTTTCATGATACTATCTCTTCCTCTGTCATTGCACTTTCTTTTTGCCTTTATTCTTACCCAACATCAGGACCTTTTCCAATGAGTTCCATCTTCTCAGTTTCTGCAAAAAATATTCAAGCTTCACCTTTAGTATTTGACCTTCTAGTAAATAGACTGAATTAATTTATTTTTAAGTATGGACTGATTTAAACTTCTTGTTGTCTAAGGATTTCTCAGAATTCTTCTCCAGCACCACAACTCAAAAGCACCAATTCTGGAGCTCTCAGCTTCCTTATAACTCAGCTCTCACAGTCATAGGTTGCTAGTGGAAAAATCATTTCATTGGTTATATAGACCTTATGTAAGCAAGGTGATAACTCTGTTTTGCCATAGTTTTCTTTCCGATGAGCAAACATTTAAGTTCATGACTGCAGTCACTCTTTGCAGCGACCCTTTAGATCAAGAATGTAAAATTTGACACTGTTTCTGTTTCTTTATCCTCTATTTTTCTGGAAATGAATGCATGAGTTTTGTTGTTTTGTTTTGTTTTTAAGTTAAGCTCCAAGAAAGTTTTCACATTCTTTTTTATGCTTATGAAGAAGTTTTTTAATGCCTTTTAACTTTCTGCCATCAAAGTGATATTATCTACAAATATGAGATTGTAGATGATTTCACTCAGCAACCTTAATTTCAGCATTTGACTTACCCAGCCTGGCATTGCTCATGATGTAATGTACATATAAGTTAATTCAGTGACAATATCCAGTCTTATAGTACTCCTTTCCCAATGTTAAACCAGTCAGTTATTGCATGTCCAGTTCTAATTCCTGTTTCTTGACCTGCATTTAGGTTATCAGAAGACAAAGAAGATGACCTCATCCTCCCACCTCTTTAAGGACTTAGCTATGACAGTTAGAAGATATCTATGCTTTTATTTTAAAAAAAATACTAAATAGTTTTGAATAATGTTACTTTATAATGTATTATTCAATTCACTTTTCAATTCAATAAAGATTTCAGTGCCTACTTTAAGTGCCTAGGTTTTAGTTATTGTGCTAAGCACTAGGCATATAAATAATTTACAAAGGAAGACAGTTGTGCATGAATTGGATTTAAGTGAGGCAATGATGCACAAAATCATCAGCTTCACTCTCTTTTCCAGAATCATCAAAGTCCAGTCACAGAAAAAAAAAAAAAGTTAAAACAACTGGCCATGTCCTGGGATGCAATGGATGCCTTTGGTATTTTTTGATGTATGATCAAATTCCAAGCAATCAACAGCACCTGCTTCAGCTGCTTTCATACCATTGGAACAAATTGTTCTTCTCTGCCCATTCCTGAGCAAATGACTTAATTCTATTTGCCTCAGCTCCTCACTTGTAAAATGAGCTGGAGAAAGAAATGGGACATTAGTTTCTCTGCCAAGCAAGTACCAAATTAGGTCACAAAAGTCTTAAACAACTGAAAATATGATTTATGCTGATTGTTTTCTCAACTTTGAACCATCCTAGTACAGACAGAACTTGGTCAAAATGGATGCTTTCATGGTAGTACTATTTTGTTTGGACATGAAAATTATGCTGGGAATACTGAAATAAAAGTAACAAATTATGTTGGTTTCTGACAGTGGGCTGGATTCTTCCCTTTTGGAGGTCCTATTTAAGTATAGAATCTGCTGATTACATGAGAGCGTGACTGGGATTTAAATGAATCCTCACCTACCATATCTAATAAGAATTTGCCCCAAATTTTCAGGAATTTGCTTGAGAAAACTATGGTCTTACATTATTCTATATAGAGAGATAGTATGACATGACCAAAGGAATATTGCATTTGTCCCTGGAGGACCTGCATGTGAATATTGCTTCTGCTACATGCTATATAACCCCTTCTTGCCTTAGTTTCCTTAGCTGTAAAATGTAAGGGCTGGACAAGAAAATCTAATGAGTTCTTCAAACTCTAAATCTATGATGTATAGAATTCATCTAAATTAGACTCTGGTTTTGCTCCTTCTTCTTCTCTTCAAACATGCTGAATGACTCATTGACAATATGTATCCCATTCTTCAGCATAGACATTGGAAGACAAAATACAAATTCCTTAAAATAGAAATACACACTCTTCAACTTGGCATTTAAAACTTTCCACACTATAGCTACAGTCTACATTTTTTCAATGTCATTTCATTTTATTTCCTGTCAATCACCCTTTCTTCCAGGACAATTGGCCCTTTAAGTCCTCCCCAGACTCAAAATGCCATCTCCTGCTTCCATTCCTTGGCTCAGGATATCCCTCATGGGTGAAATCAACACCTGTTTCAGAGGGATTATTCCAGAATACTTATCTTCATTCAAGACTCAGTTTCACTCGGGAGCTATCTCCTCTGAAATTCTTTCCAGATCTATGTCCTCTCCTTTTATCTGTTGAAAATGTGATTTACTCTTGAAATATTGCTAGAAAACATTGTTAGAATCTCTCTTGTGCTGGCATGACATCCTACTTTGTAATTTAGTAATATAAGAAAAATAATCAATAATAACTGTCAACATTTATATAAGGCTTATGTGTCAGGCACTGTGATAAGTACTTTCAATTGTCTCATTTTATTCTTACCATAACCTCAGGAGGTAAATGATTTTATCATCTCCATTTTATAGATGAAGAAACTGAGGCAAAGTGTTTAAGTGATCTGTCAAAGTCACGTAGTAAATGTTTGAGGCTGGATTTGAACTCAGGTCCTACTGACGCCAGGACTGCCACTCTATTTGCTATATCATACAGTTGTCTTATTATGCATCATCTCCATATATGATATAACCAGTGGTATCCTAATAAATATTTTACTGTGGTACACACTAAGTTTAATTTGTGTTATTCCCATTTTCTCTTACTTTCTTAAGTCTAGACAAACAATAAGACAACACAGTCCCAATTTTTAATATTCATCAATTTCTAAGGTTAAAATAATTACACTGGAAATTGAACAGTCAGCTCTACTGTGTCAGTAAGAGCGAGCTCTAGCAGCCACTGGTTGTATCTCCAACCACTTAGCTCCATCAGATTGTAACCTCTGTGAGAGCAGCTATCATATTATTTTTCATCTTTCTGTGCCTTGCTTTAAATATGAAATTTCACATATTGTCTGTTCTAAATAAAGCTGGGTTTAGTAAAATTGAATTAGAAAATTAGATAATAGATAATTAGATAATAATAATACTCTAAGGTCTATTGAAGTGATTTGATTAGACTCTTCAAGGTGTACTAAGAGACACCCTGATTTCCAGAGCTAAGCAATAGCAAACAATACAACAATCGTTTGTGTTCCAACCTCTGGATGAACACTGTTGAAACTAAATCACAGAACTGATTGTCCCTCAGCTTGGGCAAGCATAAACCGAACCAGACATGAAGCCCTTCTATGAATGGACTTTTTGTCATTAGACAAACTTGCCTCACTTTTGCTGTTGTACTTCACCATTACACTACACCTACACTTTACTCTTTGATTCTTTATCCAGTCATGAATATATAAATCAAGGTTTAGCCTCACTTACTTCTTTCCCCCAATGAACTAAAGAACATTATTTATTTATTTATTTTTGCTTTTAACCTTTATGAGCTCTGGTATTTTGGGAAGTAATAGTGGTTGCAAAATCTCTGTAAGTCTTTGCACATTTGTTGCCAGTCAATGAAGATCATATCTAGAGATAAAACATTAACACTGATACTTTTGTGTTCAAAGAATCCCCAGGCATTGCTCCTACAAGAGAAAGAAATTTGACAAGGAATGGGAACCTCATGAAGGGTCAACTGTTCTGGGTCTCACAAGAGAAAGCTCCAGCACAAGTTGATTACATAAATGTTCCTAGTACCTAAAGGAAGTATTATAATAGTATTTTGTTTAAATTATAGCATCATATTTGACAAATTTTTTTTATTATCTGGTGGAAAAAATAGATATCTTTTATCCATAGGAGACCAGGAAGCCAGGAGGCAGAGAAAAGGAGAAAGAGCATTCCAGGCACTGGAGGACAACCAATGAAAATGCACCAAGTTGAGAGATGAGGTGTCCTGGGTAAGGAATAACAAGGCAGCCAGTGTCAGTGAATCATAGAGTATGTTGCGGGTAAGGTATAAGAAGAGTGGAGGGGTAGGAAAAGCACTGGAAATATAGAAAATGCCTTCTTTTAATAATACTTTTTCTAACTATTTCACAGTCATTTTAATATTTTTTGTCTTTTTCTAAAGAGGAAGAATTTCTCCTAGTCTTTCAGTCTATGGCAGGATGTCACAACCTAATGCCACTATCTTCCACCCAAACACCTTAATTCTTCTGGTCATTACTGGACATTCCTTGCTCACTCACAGATGTGGTTATGCATTCCTGATTGTCTTTATTCTTATGCTCTACCTTGTGGCAGTTTTGGACAGTGTCACCATCTTACTCGTGGTATGGATTTAACAGACATTCCATGATCCTATGTTTTATTTCCTGGTCCTTTTCTCCTCATTTGACCTGGTATTCTCAACAACCTCTGCACCCTGCATTCTTTACATCTTCTGGTTTTGGGCCAATGAGATCAGTTTTAGAGGCTGTATGACTCAAATGTTCCTTATCCACAGTTTCACTGCCATAGGACCAGGTGTCCCACCTGGCATGACCTTTGATCTCTATATGATCATCTGCACCACTCTCTGCTATACAACCACCTTGACAGCTTACGTGTTGACTCTCATTGAGGTGGTTATTGTGCTGCACCCTATCTTGCTCATGATACCTGTCATCACTCTGGCCTACTGCCCACCCTTCTGCCAATCTATTGTCATTACACACTTTTATTGTGAACATATGGGTATTCTTAAGATGACCTGTGCCAACAGTCATGTTAATACCATCTATGGTGTCTTTGCTGCTTCCTTTCTCTTTTTGGATCTCTTCTTTATTGGCGTTTCCTTTGCCTATACTCTCCATGCAGTCTTTCACTTTCCTTCCCATGATGCCCAACTCAAGGCACTGAGCACCTGTTACATGTAGGAGTTACGTGTGTTTTCTATGCACTAGCCATTTGCTCCTTGCTCACTCACAGATGTGGTCAACACATACCCCATCTGTCCATATTCTCATTGCCAGACTCTCTGATTATCCCAGTACCACTCAACCGTGTCATCTGTGGTGTGAGAAGTAGGCAGATCTGGGAACGAGTGCTCCAGGCTTTCACTGGCAAATAGATCCTAGAACCTTCTTAAAGCCCAGGAAGAGTGCCCTGCAGAGTGCATGTGCCATAGTCCCTGACTTAGGCTCCAATATTTACACAGTACTTACTAAATTCCAGGCCCTGTGCTAAGCATTTTCCAATTATCATCTCCTGTAATCCTCACTACAAGTCTAGGTTGTAGTGGGTTGTTCAGTTGTTCAATCATATCTGACTCTTCATGGCCCCATGGACCATAGTGTCCATGGGGTTTTCTTGGCAATGATACCGGAGTGTTTTGTCACTTCATTTTGTAGTGGATTAAGGCAAACAGAGGTTAAGTGACTTACCCAGGGTCACACAGCTAGTAAGTCAAAGGTGAACTTAGTTCTTTCTGACTTCAGACCCAGTACTCTATCCACTGAGCCTCTTAGGTACCTCCCAACAAGTTTAGCAAGTAAGGTGCTACTATCATTCCCATTTTATAGATGAGGAAACAGAAGCAAACAGAGTTTGAGAGATCCATAGAGGATCACATAGCTAGTAAGTGTCTGAGGTCAAATTTGAACTCAGGTCTCCCTAACTCCAGGCCTGGTGCCATCTAGTTGCCTACTAGTATCTAGTAACTTAGCTACTGGATCTCAAGTACTTGTGAGTTTCATGATTTTCATATTGTTGAGAGGCCTATATCTACATAGTTTGTGAATATTTAGAAAAAGTGACCATACATTTCTCTTACTTCCTGAAAGGGACAGAAGACAGCACAGTAATTGAGAGCAAAGATCCAGTGGGAGAAGGGATACTTTCCTGACTAGTTCTGAAAGGAAAAGTTGCTGAGTAGAAATGATCCTGATGCCAGAGGATGGAAGTCTGAGTGATGAATTCAGGAGGACTATCAGCTCAGTTTTAGTTAAGACTACATGACCTGAGATGCCAGCTCTGAAATTTTGGGATCCTAGAATTTGATGTGACCATGAAGGGTGACTCTAGGGGTTAAATGTTTTGATAACCACTTAACTGAAAACTTCCACCTGTGCTTTAGTGACAAAATATGAGAGAAGTAAAATACAATCTCTCTTGCCTTCACATTCTATATGAGATAAAATACATAAATAACTTGCAAAATCTCTTTAAAAGTTCTATAATGATATGAGCTATACTTTTTTGTTTCCTTCTGCAATATTACTAGATATTCGATAGAGTCATTTATCCAAACATTTATCCAAAAAGCTGATATGAATCAAGAACTTGACTCTCAAAGCTGAACTATACATTAAACTAAAAGGTACAAGTTATCAGGTTATCAGGAGGGAGGAAAAATGGCCACATGAAAAGGGAATCTTCTCATCCTTCCTCCCCCAACTTAAATAAGGAGGGCAACCCTTAACAAAAATCTATTTTCTAAGACTCCAATTTTCCCCCTCCACATTATGGGGGAGGGGAGAAATAGCTAAAACCCTTGTAATTACAAGTCATTGACAAGCAACACAAATTCTCACATTGACCATGTCCAAAATATGAGGAAAACTGAGTGCCACAGAATGAATGCTTTGGAATTGTGGTGCTGGAGAATACTTCCCAGAGTCCCTTGCAAAGCAAAGAGGTCAAATCTGTCAATATTGAAAGAAATTAATTCAGATTATTCACTGGAACATGTAATATAAAAGTCAATCACATAAGTGTCAGAAGTTGGGTAGAATATTTCATCATGAATCCTCTAGAAAAAGAAATGGCTGATCGATTGTTGTGATCAATTTTTACATCTTTCAAAGGTTTTTATCTTTATAATATTGTCATTGGATAACTCTTTCTCCTGCTCTTGCTTCTTTCATTTTGCAATGATTCATAGAAGTCTTTCATGGGTTCTGTGAAAGAGTTCGTTATGCGATTTCTAAAATTACGATATTTTTCTATCACCTTTGTTTACCATAATATGTTTGTTCAACTATTCCAGAAATGATGGAAATTTTCTCAGTTGCCAATTCTTTGCCATCACAAAAAGAACTTCCAGTAATGTTTTTGTCCATATAGGTTATTCTTCTTTCTTTGATCTCTTTGCACCTACTAGTAGTATTGCTGGGCCAAAGAGAATGTGCACAGTTTAGGAATTTTCTCAGCATTATTTGAAATTATTTTTAAGAAAGGCTGGTTCAAGTTGAAACTCCATCAACACCAGAGGCCATCTCCAGTCTTCCTGATCTCTATCCTACTATTGCACTCAACTGGTTCCTTTCAGGACCTAACTATCTGCACAGCAGCCATTCCCTCTTCCTCAAGGCTCCCACCTACTGGGGCAGGGCAGAGGCCCCAGGAAGCAGAGTCTGTCACTACTGAGCTCAGGACCTAGGAAGAGAAACTGCCACCAGAAAGCCAGGAGAAAGACAAGTTAATATGATTTTCAAAGCTAGTTCTGGGAGTCTGTAAAGTTTCAATTCTTCTAAAGTAGTATGATCTAAGAAGAGGTGTGGTCCCTGGTCTCCTGGTCTTGTGCCCTGTTCTGTGAGTGACTACCAAGTATTCTTTTCTGCCTCTGAAAGTGTGAGCCGGTTCTCCGGTGCTAGTGTTCCTCCTTTGGACTGCAACCTAGTACCTGCGTATGATCAATACAACATCGACCTCACCTAGTACCAGCAGTAATCTTTTCCTGACAAATTGTCTGTCACCCTTACAGTTTGTGGTCTGAGAGCTCCAGAAGCCACCTTCAGTCACTCCTAAGGCCAGCTGGTGATTTCTTAAGCTAAGGCCTGCCTTCGACTGCACTTCACTCTCATGCCACCTTCTAAGGTAGCTTGGGCTAGAAAATTGTTTTAAATCATCCTTTTATTGCTCTGCCACTCCAGAATTTTCTTTAAGACATTGTTTTAAAGTCATTCCAAAGTGAATTTGGGAGAGCTCAGGAAAAACCCTGCCTTTAGTCTTCTCCCCCACTTGCTTCATTTTAAAGCATAGGTCACTGAGTAAAAATTCATCTAGTGGACTCCTGATTTTTTGTACTTTATGAACACAATTCATGAACAGTTGCCACTATGGTTTTGTCTAGAATGACAAAAAGTTGTCATCTTTGGTTACTCTAGGATACCCAATGATAACTCAGAGTTGCCACAGGTCAACATGCAGAATGAAGTAGGTCTTCTGCAGCCATTTACTTTATTTATAAAATTATAAATCCACATGACATAAAGATTTTCATTATTCTCTGACTTCTTCCTCAGTATTTCAGCCTCATATAATATACTTCTTTAAAAAGAAAGAACTCAATGTCTTCTGATTTTCCTTTTATCCTACTTCATATTCTCCCTCCTTTACTCTCCCCAAAAGTTTCTCATCTTTTCCTCTGTCCTTTCCTCAATATTCTTTCTTTGCTTGCTACCAATAACCTCCCCTCTTACCCTTCTCACTCTTTTGCTCCTCTATCTCCTCAAATTTCTCACCACATCATCTCTCACATCTACTGTAAGCATATGAGTCTGGCCAGCCTGAATTGTGTAAGTATCAGGGTCAATATCATCTATGGCCTAGACCATTTCTATTTTGGTGCTAGACATGGTTGCCATTGGTATCTCATATGTGCAGATTCTCCATGCTTCCGCCTCCCTTCTCATGATGCCAGACTCAAGGCACTTAGTACATGTGGTTCCCACATCTGCATTATCCTGGCATTCTATAGCCCTTCTCTCTTCTCCTTCAAGACACACCCTTTTGGCAGGAATATCTTCTGTTACATTCCCATCCTTCTGGCCAATCTGTGGGCATGGGCAATCACCCATGCTAAACCCTGTTATCTATGGTGTCAGAACCAAACAGATTCAGGAGAAGGTGATAAAAGTATTCTATAGAAATAGCCCAAAGTCTGGAATATTCTAGGCTCCTCTCTCACCATGGAGTTACTATAACCATTTCCAAATAGACTGCATCATTAAATAATAGTAGGTGCTTCCTAATTAAAGGTTCTTAAGCTGTTTGACCACTTGGCAGGAATGTTTTAAAGGGAATTTCTAGGCTGGTATAGATTGTACTAGACTACAAAATCTCTGAGGTTATTTCTGGAGCCCAGATTACATGAATCTGATATGTAATACCTGGTTTTGTGAGGTATCTGAAAGATGAGGATTAAGATAATACTTTTCTTTAAACTCTCTTTGGAGTAATCTCTTCTTTAGTGACCATGGGCTTTTCAAAATACATGAATGGTGAGGAATGAGGAATATGTAAAGTTCTATAGATAAGAACATGTTCCCATTGTTTTAATGTGACATAAAATAATATTTCATGGATTTAATGATCTGGAATTCATGAAAAAATCAAACATAGATTTTTGGAATTATGATTGTGAGCCCTTATAAAGAGAAACAAATTAGCTAAATTGCAAGTATATGTTAATTATGAGAGAGCAATGTCAAGAGCCAATCATTTTCTAAATCAATGTTATAAATATAGGATATCTGTATTAAACAAGGTTTTTTGATGCAATTGTATACATTGTCATAGATTCATTATTGTGATTGTTCATCCTTTGTTCTTGAAGAGGATAATGATATCAGGAAGATGATGTCATTATATGCATGTGAATTGAATTTAAGTGAGAGAGGGCTCTGTAAAGTCACCTCACTTTTTGCTCTGGAATCATCTGGGTCAAGTAGCAAGATATACGTCAGGATGACTAAAACGATGACACTGCATACAATAGGAGCCTCAGCTTTTTGTGGGAAAAATGAATGAAAAAAGGAAGAAAATACAAATATCTTATTGGAAAAACAATTGATCTTGACAGTATGTTGAGGAGAGATAATTTGAGAATTATTAGACTACCTAAAATCACAATTAAAGAAAGAGACTGAATATCATATTTCAAGAATTTATCAAGGAAACCTTCCCTTATATTTTAGATCCAGAAGGGAAAATAAAAACAGAAGGAATCAACCTATCACTTACTGAAAGAGATCTCAAAATGAAAAACACCAGAAATATCATAGTTAAATTCTACACCTCTCAGGTCAAAAAGAAAATACTTCAAGCAGCCAGAAAAAAAAAATCAACAAAAAATATTTCAAATTCCATGGAGTCACATCCAGAATCACACAAGAATTAGCATTTATTATATTAAAGGACTGGAGGTCTTTGAATATGATATTCCAGAAGTCAAAAGAGATACATTACAACCAGGAATAACCTACCCAGCAAAACTAAGCATAATCTTTTCGTGGAAAATGAATATTCAGTGAAACAGAAGGCTTTCCTGCATCCCTGATGAAAAGATCAGAGCTGAATAGAAAAGTTGACATTCAGACATAAGACTCAAAAGAAAGTTAAGAAGTTAAACATGGAATTGTAATGATAATTAATGGAAAAAATTCAATAAAGTCAAACTACTTACATTCCTGTGTGGGAAGATGGGACACGCACCTTCTAAGAGCTTTATCATTATCAGGACGATTAAAACGCATTTGCATAAATGAGAGCATGGGTGAGAGTCAATTAGGTTGGCAAGTCATAAAAAAAAAATGAAAGGGGTGAGAAAGAGGGATGTATTGGAAGAAGGTAGAAAAGAAAGGTAAAACGGGCAAATTTTTCTCACATAAAAGAGGTGCCTAAGGAAGAGACTTTATAATGGAAGGGAAAGAGGTAGCAATGGCAGATAATGCTTAATTCTCACTCCCATCTAGAATGGTTTAAAAAGGGAAGCATATATATATATATATATATATATATATATATATATATACACACATACACACACATACACACACATACACACACATACACACACCCATATATGTGTATATACATACTTCCCATTATATATTTATATATGTATCTTTATATCTATATCTACATAGATATAGATATATGCATATATAGGTATATATAATGTATACTATATATATATACATAATGTGTTTAGAAATGTAAGTTACACATAGGAAAATAGGAGGGGAAAGGGATAAGAGAAAGGATGGGGTGATAAAAGGAAGGGCTGATTAAGGAAGGCAGTGGTTAGAAGCAAAATAGAAATTTGAGGTAGGACAGAATAAAAAGAGTGAGAAGAAGAAACAAAAGAAAATGTGATGAATGGACATGCACAATTAGTAATGATGACTATGAGTATGAATGGGATAATCTTACCCATAAATCAGAGGCAGATAGCAGAATGAATTAGAAATGGAAGACAACAATATGTTGTTTACAAGAGGCACATGTTTGTCCTTTGTTGCCCAAGAAGATCAAGCCATCAGAGAAATGATGACATGACTTGCACTTGATTTTGTTTTGAGTGAGGGAAGTCTGTGCAAGGTCACCAGCCTCACTGCTCCTCCAGAGCCATCTGAATCCAGTGACCTGATATTCCTCAGGATGACGGGAAATGGCCCACGATGCACTGGGGGACCTTGGGCCTTTCAGGCCAAGGTATTTGCAGGTACTCACTTATAGTGAGGCAATGGCCATTCATTCTGGTTTAAGATGCTGCTAAGGCATGGCCCCTTTAATGAGGTCAAGAAAAACAAAGACATTGTCTCCTGGACCCTACTAGCTTTAGATTGATTATCATCAGTAACAAAAGGCATATTTGAAACAGGAAGACACACAGAGATAAAATAGAAGGTTGGAGAAGAATCTATTTCAGCTACATAAAAAATATGCGGAAGTAGTAACAGTGATCTCAGACCAAGACAAAGCAAAAATAGACCTAATTAAAAGGGATAATTAGGAAAACTATATTATACTACAACGTTCAATAAATAAGAAAGTAACAAAAGTATTTATAGCAAATTTCTCAGATAAAAGCTTTACTTTTCAAATATATAATGAGTGCAGAAGTACATTGAATTTATAAAATTAACAGCCTTTCCTCAATTGGTAAATGGTGAAAGAATATGAACAGGCAGTTTTCAGAAGAAACTGAATCTATCCTAATATGGGAGAAAAAATGAAATAGCTATTCAAAAGGCAAATTAAAAACAAATTAAAATAGCTCTGAGGGACAACTTTATACCTATCAGAAATGACAAAATCTTGAGGGGATGATGGAAAATTTTCTAAATAAATTGCTAATAGCATAGTGAACTATTCTGAAGAGAAAATATGGAACTATGCCCCAAAGGCTATAAAACTGTATATACCCTTTGACTCTAAAGATATCAAGGGAAAAGGAAAAGAACCTATATTTACTAATGATATTTATATTAGCATAGAAATGAAAATCAAGGGGATGCTCATCAGTTGGGGAATGGCTGAACAAGTTGAGGCATATGATTATGGAGCAGCTTTGTGTTATAATAATTAATGAATAAGTTTCAAATAAACAACAACAGCAAGAACATGACATGACCTGTATGAACTGATACAAAATGAAATTTGAAGAACCAGGAGATCACAGTGTATGCAACAGCAATGTTGAAATGATGAGCAACTGTAAACGACTTTGCTACTGTGATTAATGCAACAAACCAAGACAATCCCAAAGGACTCATGATGTAAAAATACTATCCACACCCAGAGAGAGAACCGAGACACTCTGAGTGCAAACTGAAGCACAATTATCAAACCTTCTTTATTTTTCTTGTGGTTTTTTTGAAGTGTGTTCCTTCTTCATTGCCGAAGAAGACCGTGCCATCATTGAAATGATGACATGACTTGTACTTAACATTGTTTTGAGTGAGGGAGGGCTGTGCAGGCCACCAGCCTCACTTCTCCTCCAGAGTCATCTGAATCCAGTGACCAGATAGTCATCAGATGACCAGAGATGACCCAGGATGTGGAAATTGGGATTGAGTGACTTGCCCAAGATCACACAGCTAGTGAGTGTCAAGTGTCTGAGGTGAGATTTGAACTCAGGACCTCCTGACTGCTGTACTGGTGCTCTATCCACTGCACCACCTAGCTGCCCCTTTTTTTGAAATATGTCTAATAAGAAAATATTTTTCGCATGATTTCAGATGTATAAGTGATTTCATAGAGGAATTATGGTGTCAAGATGGAGGAGTGAGGAAGGAGTTCACCTAAGCCCTCCCAAATTTCCCTCCAAAGAACTAGAAAAACTGCTTCAGAACTTATTTAGGAACAGGAAAGTAGTTTACCAGTAAGTCAAGAAAGGACTATTGCAGCGGAGTGGAAAGAGAATATGGTTCAAGGGCAGCAGCTGCCTTCCTCATAGCAGGGGGCCTACAGCAAAGCTCCAAGCCTGGAGCAATCTACCAGAAAGTCAGGCCTTCTTGCAAGACCAGCAGCCCCCTAGGCAAGTGAGCAATTTGTTCCACCCTGGAGGAAGTTTTACTTACTTACTTATCTATCTATCTATCTATCTATCTATCTATCTATCTATCTATCTATCTATTTATTTAACTTTTTACATTCATTTTCACAAATTTTTGGGTTCCAAATTTTCTCCCCTATTTTCCCCTCCCCCCACCCCAATACCCCAAGCAATCTAACTTTCCCTATCTCCAATCTGCCCTCTCTTCTGTCATCCCTCCCTTCTCTTGTCTCCATCATCTCTTTTCTCCTGTAGGGCCAGATGACTTTCTATTCCTCATTAACTGTATGTCTTCTTTCGTAGTAGCAACAACAATACTAAACAGTTGTTCCTAAAACTTTGAGTTCCAAATTTTCCCCATCCCTCCCTCCCCACCCATTCTCTTTGGGAAGGCAGGCAATTCAATATAGGCCCTATCTGTGTAGTTTTGCAAATGACCTCCCTGATAGTCGTGTTGTGTAAGACTAACTGTATTTCCCTCCATCCTAACCTGCCCCTCATTGTTTCTCTTCTGTCTTTTGATCCTGTCCCTCAAATTGCTCCCTCCTCCCTTTGCCCTCCCTTCCATCATCCCCCCCTTGCTTATCTCCTTCTTCCCCACTTTCTTATACTGTAAGATAGGTTTTCATACCAAAATGAGTGTGCATTTTATTCCTTCCTTTAGTCAAATGTGATGAGGGTAAACTTCTTGGGTTTTTTTGTGTTTTTTTTTTTTCCTCAGCTCTCCTCTTTTTCCCTCACTAAAAAGTCTCCTACTTGCCTCTTAAATGACAAATAATTACCCCATTCCATTTCACCCTCTTTCCTCCCACTACATTTCTCTCTCATCGTTTACCTTAATTTCTTTTAAGATATGATCCCATCCTATTCAGTTCAATCTGTGTTCTCTGTCTCTGTATGTGTGTGCATGCATGTACATGTGTGTGTATGGACCCACCAACTACCCAGATACTGAAAAGTTTTAAGAGTTACAAATATTGTCTTTCCATGTGGGAGTGTAAACAGTTCACTTTTGGTAAGTCCCTTAAGACTTCTCTTTGCTGTTTACTTTTTCATGCTTCTTCTCATTCTTGTGTTTGAAAGTCAAATTTTCTTTTCCGCTCTGGTCTTTTCATCAGGAATGATTGAAAGTCCTCTGTTTCATTGAAAGACCATATTTTCCCCTGAAGTATTATACTCAGTTTAGCTGGGTAGCTGATTCTTGGTTTGAGTCCTAGTTCCTTTGACTTCTGGAGTATCCTATTCCACACCCTTTGATCCCTTAATGTAGAAGCTGCTAGATCTTGAGTTATCCTGATTGTATTTCCACAGTACTGGAATTGTTTCTTTCTAGCTGCTTGCAAGATTTTCTCCTTGAGCTGGGAGTTCTGGAATTTGGCCATAATGTTCCTAGGAGTTTCTCTTTTTGGATCTTTCAGGTGATGATCGATGGATTCTTTCAATACTTATTTTGCCCTCTGGTTCTAGAATGTCAGGGCAGTTTTCCTTGATAATTTCATGGAAGATGATGTCTAGGCTCTTTTTTTGATCATGACTTTCAGGTAGTCCCATAATTTTTAAATTGTCTCTCCTGGATCTATTTTCCAGGTCAATTGTATTTCCTATGAGATATTTCACATTCTCTTCCATTTTTTCATTCTCTTGGTTTTGTTTGGTGATTTCTTGGTTTCTCTTAAAGTCATTAGACTCCATCTGTTCCATTCTAATTTTGAGAGAACTATTATCTTTAGTGAGCTTTTGAACCTCTTTTTCCATTTGGCTCATTCTGCTTTTGAAAGCATTCTTCTCCTCATTGGCTTTTTGAACCTCTTTTGCCAATTGAGTGAGCCTATTTTTCAAGGTGTTATTTTCCTCAGCATTTTTTTGGGTCTCCTTTACCAGGGTATTGACCCGTTTTTCATACTTTTCTTGCATCTCTCTCATTTCTCTTCCCAGTTTTTCCTCCACCTGTCTAACTTGCTTTTCAAAATCCTTTTTGAGCTCTTCCAAGGCCTGAGCCCACCCGACATCCCCCTGGGATGTCTGGGGTACTGAGGCCCCGCCCTCCACGTCTTTCCCTGATGGTAAGAATATTTCCTCATCAGATCCGAAAGTCGGCATCATTAGCATCTGTTCGGAAAAACTCTCTATAGTCTTATTTTTCTTTCCTTTTCTAGGCATTTTCCCAGCCAGTTACTTGACTTCTGAGATTCCTGTCCACCCCCGCCTAGATCCTCCCAGCTAGTGCTTGGGGTCTGAGATTCAAATGGGCTTTCCGCGCCCCGCCCACCAGTTAATCAATGTGAGCTTTAGTTCTGGTGCTGGGGTGGGGGCAGGGCCGTCTCCCAGGCTCAGCTCCCTCAGGGGCTTTATGCAGAGACTTTCAGTAATGAAGATCCTGCCTGCTGCTGGGGGAGTCCTGGGCCGCTGCAGCCATGCCACTGCTGTCTCTGCCGCCGCCCCCGCCTCTGCCTCCACCGCTTCCTGCCTCCGTCTCTGCCGCCTCCGCTTCATCCCGAGGGGGCCCGAGTCACAGACACACTCCGCTCCCCTCCTCCAGCCCAGCTGTCTCTTTCACTGACCTGTAGCTTCTGTAGGCAGAGGGACTTTCCCAGGTGCCGGAGCTTCCATCCCTGAAGCCTGCTCGGGTCAGCTTCTCTGGGGCCGCGGTCAGGGCAGCGCTGGGGTGGGGTCCACTTTCCGGGGCACGACGGACCCTGGGGACGGGTCTCCAGGGCTCTCTGGCACGGAAACATCTTCCACTCCGTTTCTGCACACCTTTCAGTGATCCAGAATTTATGGGGATCTCTTTTTACATTAAATCTATGGGCTGTTGGTTCGGAGCTCGTAAATGTGTGTCTTTCTACTCCGCCATCTTGGCTCTGCCTGCACCCTGGAGGAAGTTAAGAGCTAAACATTAAATCCAGGAGAAGCCAACAGGGAGGACACACCCTCCGCTACAAGCCAGAAATGAAGTCTCCTCTCCCAAGAAAGCAAGTAGTTAAGCCCAGAAGGCAACTGAAAGCTAACAGTAAGACACAGATCCCTAGCACAAGAAGCTAGGGATACTGTAAGACAAGAGTCCACCTCTCACGTACAAACACCAAGTAACAAAAAAATACAGAAAAAAGAGTGAGCATTGTTTTTAAAATGTTGACTATAGAAAGTCACTATGGTCATAAGGAGGATTAAAGCATAAATTTAGAAGAGGACAGTAGTGTCAAAATGCCTACATCTGAAGCCCCAATGAGAAATGTAATTTGGTCTCAGTCCACACATGAATTTCTGGAAGAGCTTAAGGAAGTATTTAAAGAAGCAAATTAGTGAAGAGGAAGAAAAATTGGGAAAAGAAATGAGAGTAATACAAGAGAATCATAAAAAGGGAATCAATTTAATGGGGGGAAAAGTATACAAAAATTTACCACAAAAAATACCTTCCTAAAAATAGAATTGGCCAAATGGCAAAGCAAGTACAAGAACTCATTAAAAAAATAATTCTTAGAGGTAAAAAGGACCTCAGGGATAATCTACTCCACTAAGTGATGAGGGATATATTAAATGGTGGAAATCTTCAAAGATTTTGAAAGGCTGAAACAATTAAAAGAAAAGAAAATAAATACAATAAGAAAAAAAGTATAAAATAAGGACATTATCGAAATTCAAATTTTGAAAAGACTTCAGAATTGAAGGTTATTACCCCAAACTGAACAGATAGACCCTTCTACAAAGCCCTCCAAAGAAGTTAACTTTATTTTAAGGAAAAGTATGAGGTCAATGAAAGCATATAGAACAATTCCCCAAATGTGATTGTTGCTCCCATTAAATTTGAAGTTCATTATTGATCACTCCTATTTGTCCAAGATTTATATAGTTGGATATTCAAGTTCTTTAGCTCTATTGAGCCGATCAGGACAACAAATAGACTTCAATACACTTTGTTTTCCCAATATAAGCTTTTAGACGAAATTATTTTTAGTGAATTAGGGTCCTTTTTGAAATGCTAAGTAACAGCTGAGACAACGCAATAAGTACAATGAGTATCTGACTGAACTGGAATGGTAAAGGGGCACATATTTCTCAGCAACTGATGACACTTTTACAAAAATGGATCATATATTAGGAAATAAAGGAAATAAAATTGATACAAGGGAAATTCAATAATTACATCTTTTGCATGCCATGACACAATAAACTTGGTAAAGAAGAAAGAAAATGAGCATAAGATAAAGACCTGACTAAAAGATAATTAATGGTATCTGGAATAGTGGTTGAGTCAAACAAAAATCATAAAGATAATAAAAAATTATGTTAAGGATAATAAGAATGATGTCACAAAATACCAAAGTTTTAGACTGCATAGCCTAAAATATATGTATATCTATGAAAATGTCTATTCACAAAATAGAAAAATGGGAATGTCAATGATTTGAGTATCCAATTAATAATACTAGAAAATAAATTATCCACCTAAAAAATCCAAAAGAACAAATATTGAAAATTAGAAGAGAAAAAGGAGGATCTTAACATTTTTAAAAAGATTTCAGAACTTATAAAGTAGAGAGTTCTAATAAAAACCACTTAAAACGCAACTGTGTTCTGTAATTTCAATTTCATTTTCCTGATTTGGAATTTATGGTGAAAAGCATGGAAATTAGCTGACAAGATATGTTTGTTGGTAAAGGTAAAGACTTTTGAATGGGATCAGCTTGCAAAAACACCAGCAGTGATTCGAAGGTATCAAGCCATCCAAATCTCTGTGCATCTTTTAATTATCTGTGTGTACATGTATGTGTTTTTTATAAGACCATAATAACCATGCATTTCCTTTTATGGGTTAGCCTCATACAAACCAATTCAATTCAATGTAGTAAACTTTTCTTAAGCAGCTACAATGAACTAGGCACACTGTACTTAGCCCTGGGGATGGAAATAAAAAGAAAGATAGCTTCTGATCTCAAGGAGCTTGCAGTTTAATAGGAGTTGGCAGTAAATAATTCAAAAAGATCAAGGACTGATAAAGCTCAGGAGGTAATATGTGTTGTAATAGTAGCATAAAATCAATATTCAAAATAGATCAAAAATCCACTTAAAAATTAAGTGACTCTCACATCATGAAGATGCAATGTTCTTTATGATGACCAGGCAAATGATTATCCTATTATTTCATCTATACTTTTCTTATATCCCTGCTGGTAAGTGTGGGGAGATATTAGTGCCAATTAGACTGGTCTAAGAAAATAAGAGCTGGTGGTAACATGAATAAGAATTAAGGATAATACATTAATGCTTTTGCTTTATTGTGTTTTTATTATGCTGGTAAAATGTTTATTATAATTATTCAAATTACGTGAAATTTGAGTAATTTAAAGCAGCTGTGTGAACATCAGGGTGAAGTGACTTGCCCACCATCAAACAGTAAGTACCAAGTGTCTGAGACTGCATTTGAACTCGGGTCCTTCTCACTCCAGGGCTGGTGGTGCTTTATACGCTGTACCACCTAGCTGCCACAATACCACCATATTTCCAGGAAGATGAACAGTCAGAAAATTGTGAGGGAAGCCTAGAACTTAGTTGAAGAATATGCTTTTAGATTTCAGGGGTCATATAGTGGAGCGAAGAATTCCCAGGTGATTTGGTAATCAGCATACAGCTGGATTCTATTAATGAATGTCTTTTGAGAATAAAATAAGATCGTTATATCCTGACAAAGCACCAGCTCTGTGCTGTACTTTGTATATTTTGTATTTACTTATCTGAATGGTTGTTGTATTGGTCCAGGAGAAGAAAAAAATTTCTGTAATCACAACTTACACAATGATTGATATATAGACCTTTCAATAAATGTTGGTTAAATTGAATTGTTGAACAGCAGTGGCAAATTTACCTTTAACAAAGTTATACCCTCTATATTTTGCCTTTCTATCTTTCTACTTCTAGGATTGTAACAGTAATCTTTGCTGTTACAATTATCATGCAATTGTTTATGATCTTAACAAATGCATGAGAGAACAGTATTTGGAGAGTAATTCAATTAAGAGTGAATTTTCTCTAAATCAAATATTTGTGGGGTTTTTTTTTTAGTACTCAATAAAGAGTAAACACAGTGGAATTATGTCAACTGTGTTAATATAAATAATATATACAGAATGAGCCTAGATAGTGACCTATGAAAGGCTGAGAATCCTTTCAGTTTCAACTCTAAATGATATTGGAATCATGTGACTTAGTTTGATATCAGTGTAATTTTTTCTAAAACTCATGGGAAGATAGAGACAGGAAATATATAGGATAAGAAAACATTGATAGATTTTGATTTACAAAATGCGATGGAAACAATGAACTGATTAACACTGGAAAAAAATATAATGGTAATAACTTCCCCTTCCATACCTATGTAATCGTTTTGGCATTGGTCTGGACTCAGTAGAAATTTTACCAGCTCACATTCTACTTCCTGGCTAAGTTGGTTACATACCTCGACTCTGCATGATCACCATTCCCAAGACGTTGAAAATCTTCTGGTTGAGCCTGGGAGATGTCAGCTTAGAGGGCTGCCTCATCCAGATATTCGACATTTCCATCCCTGTATGCCTTGAGTCAGTTGTGCCTGTGAGTATGTCCTGAGCTTCTACAACTATATGAAATTTAGCTCTGTCCCAACAAAAGGGTATTTCTCATCCTGACGCAAATATTCTGTTAATATCTGATAATTTTTTATATGCAACTATGACATGTTCCTTCTGCTCTGTACATGCCTGGTTCAAATCCTCAACAATTATAAATCTCATATTTGTGTCACACTGTCATTCTGTCAGTGTTCTTGTAATTCACTCATCAATTCAACTGGCATATCCTTCAATAAATAAAATTCCTACTGATTGATCCATATGTAGTAAACTCTTCACTGCTCAAAAGGATGAGGACTGAGTAGACCTGGGAAAAGGGGCTATTTCTCCAGAAATAGCACAAAAAGCAGGATGACTAATGTCTTTGTTTCTTGGGAAAGGATGTCCTGATACAATCAGAAAATGCAGATCCATAGGAGATAGGAGTTCCCTTTTATGTGAAGACATTCAGTATAGGCTGACTTATGGTGATAATAATAACTAGCATTTGCATATTACTTTAATGTTGTCAAAAGATGTGCCTCCTGATAATTATCTACTTATTATTATCTCTTGAGTCAGTAAAGTAAATGCTATTATTATCATCATCATCCCTATTTTACAAGTAAGTAGACTGAGGCTAAGACGAAGGCTTCTTGTCCAAGTTCTGATCGCTAGTAAGTGTTTGAGATCAGATCTGAACTCTGGTCAGCCTGACTTTTGGTTCAGTGCTCTATCCACTGCACCACCTAGGTGCCGCCCTGAATATTTGAAAGATAGGGAGGAGAGGGTGTTATTATTTAGGTATTGGTTGAGATAAGTGACTTCTTGAGTACTTTCTGCATCTAAGATCCTGTTTATCTGAATAAAAGATGAGATCTCAGTCCAGGCATTTATCGGGTCTCATTACCTCAATTCTGAGATTTCATTAATGTATAATTCCTTCACACATATTTATTGCAAGCCACTGAAGCTTTCTATCCTGTGTGATCCTTGACCATATTCTTCGTTAGACACTAACTCCCTATCGTGGATCCATTCAACTGATTGGAACCCTTTCTTTAATTATTATTTTTAAAAAATATTTTGTAGGAAACAATCTCTGACTCTCCATCTTTTTCCTTGACTTTTCCCATGATAATAGTCTGCTTAATTTCCCAAAATCATACATTTTCTCAGTGACTACTCCTACATCACTTCTTGCTCAAGGGTCATCATTGGAAATAGACTGCAGCCCATCAGTTTTCACAATATGTCTCTCCATGGTTATTTGTATCACCCACACTTTGAGTTCCTCACACTAATTCCAAGATTCCCAACCAGGAACGACAGCTAGAAAAATCATTTGTGTTTAGAAAATATCTCTTTGTGCTGAATATTATTAGAAGTAGTACACAACATTCACAGAAAAAATTAATATTCTTTGTTTCTCTATTCAGTTCTAGACCTCTCAGTGTCTATTAGGATTGAATCCTAATGTCCAGAATGTATGCACTCAAATATAATTTAATTAACTTGTTATCCAACTACATATTATAGAATGTCCAGTAGGCATTTTCATCTATATACTTTTTCCTATTTTGATTGATGATCCATTATCTTTTGACTACTAATGTGTTTCTCTGAGGAGACCTTATAATGTTCTGCAACTTGAGGAAGTCAGCACAAAGTCATATAAATAAAGACTCTTCTGTCAAAATTCATAATCTACTTGGAGTCCTTCTTCTACTTGGTTCTTGTGCAAAATACCACCTATTACAGTTGTGAAATGAAGATGTTGGCCTACCCCACTGCTTATTGTTTTAAGCCCCGATACATGTTAATAGTGAAGAGATTGTTGAGCAGAATGTTTTCTGAGGTTACATTTTTCAAGCAAACTGGTTAATTTTAACATTTTCATGTTATAATATATTCTATGCCCTCAGTTCATATTGGTTCAATTTTTCCTTGTCAGCCTCCTATTTCCATTTCCCCCTTAGGCAATTCTCTGAGTCCTGGCCCTTCTGCATAAATTATCTCACCTGTTTCCTATAGTTCACTTGGAGAAGAGCCTCCTGGCTCAGACTTCAGCCTTCTCTCATTACCCCCTAGCCCTGAAGTCAGGTTCCAGGTAGATCTACAATAGTTCCCTGTTGGTCAGAGTGTTTGTTGGTTATTAAAACCAACCTAAAGGAATTGAGCTCTTTCACTTTCCCAAGGGATAGACACTGGGAGGCAGGGTGGGGGGTTTTCAGGAGTTTTAAGGCTGAAGCCATTCAGTGTGTTTTACATCAATAGAAAGCCTCTCTCCTCACACCTATTCAGAGGTCAGCAGATTGATGTCAAGACATACAAAATTTCCTTCTGGTATCAATCTTGGTGAGTCAAACAATGGACTCCTATTTTATTTTTTCTAACCTTAGCAGTTTAATCTCTTTTTTCTTTAAAAATGTTGATTTTTGAACTACATTATTTTCATTTTTAAATATATCCTTCTTCTCCTGCTACCCAGTGAATGGTCCATTTTAACAGGAATAAAAAAAAGAGAAGAAAAATGGTTCAGCGAAACTAACAAGCACATTGATTACAATAGGGTATGCAATGATTCACATCCATAGACCCTCACCTCTTTAACGAAGGATGTGACTTGCATTTTCTCATCTCTTTATCTTGAACATAGTTCTGTTTCTATGTACCAGAAGGTGGGGAATAGTTTATGTGGTAAAAGGCTGGAAAAATTGGGGGAGGAAAGAGATCCAGACTAAGGAGTGAATTGTGTAAGAAAAAAAGATATTTTTTTCCAAATGGAAGGTGAACTCAGAAGGGAAAACCCAAAGAAGAAAAAGTGGACTCTATAGAAATGCCAATTAAAAACAATCAGCATAGGAAAAAAAAAATTCCTACTAAAGCTTTGCCTTTATGACTTGAATGACTAGTTAGGAATGCTGTAGAGGGGATTCCAATAGGATGTATTGGCTTCATAAATGGATTGAGAGCTGGAAGTTCCCTTAAAAAATCACTGAGGTCAACCTCCACATTTTCTGAAGCAAACTTCCCTCAATAAAGGAAAGTGACTTCTCAAAGATCACACAGGTAGTAAGACATCAAGTATTCTACCTCCAAATCCAGAAGTCATTCTTTTAGATGACTCTGTTTCATCCAGAGTGGAGTATTGAATGAAATGTTAAGTTCTATTCTAGTGCTAAGAATTTTTATTTTTATTGTTTTTATTTTGCTTTTTCAAAGAAAAGACTTAAAACATTTTTATTATGAGTAACTGATTAAAATTGTTATGGCATGAACTGATTCTGCAGAGTGAAATATCTCGGGGATATTTCCTCTCGGGAACTGTCTTTTCTCAGGTATTGAGAAAGAAACTGTTCTCATTTGTTTGCCCAATGGTTTATGACTATTTCCTCTACCTCTCCTCCTCCATTTATTTGTGTCTGACTTTCTTGATATCTCTAAGGCAACTCTGAATGGTGAGATTGTCTAAGTAATATTGTGAGGTCAAGCCCCCATTCCAGTGAACTCTATTGCTAACCATTAGTGATAAGTGATCCGCTTTCATTTACCCCAGCTTTTGTAAAGCAATATTTACCAAGAAAATTTAACTAAACCCAAAATTATAGTTTCTTCAGATTCCTGGAGCACACTTTTCCCCATACTATCTCAGGACATGGGGAGATTGGGATGAGATTTAATATAGTTTCTACAGAATATTCATCCCTTCTAAATGCAGTATGGTTAATGGATGGATGAGTGTGCATCCCTGCCCCAGCTAGACTACATCAAGTAGTATGTCATCCGCTCTCTGTTCTTCACTGTTTGGCTTCTGGTAGATCCTGGACTGGATTCCAGCTCCTGGATTTCTGGTTGGCTCATTTTCCTAACTTTGTGAAATTCACAAGGATCTCACAATATCCATTCTTCTCTACCTGAAAAGATGAAAAAATAGAGACATAACAGAGACATAAGTAATAGCATGGACACGAATTCTGAGCTTTATACTAGCACTAGTGAGAAAGGATCTGAAAGAATCAAAATTCTAAGGTGTTTGTTTTGTTTACAGCAAAAAAAATGTCATCTTTGAATGTTTTATGTATTTTTTTATAACTTTGGATGACTTCTAGTTATATTGTAGAGATAATGTGATTATTGTTATTTCTATGTGATAGCCCTTAAAATACTTTATTCATCACCTAAATTTTTTCATTTTCATCATCATATTTCATCATTCAATACTACATTCATCACCTAAATATTATCTTCTTAAAGCCAAATATCTTAAAGCCTAATATTTTTGCTATTTCAAGTCATTTGAAATTATTTCCTTCCTCCTGTTGATACAGTATAATTTAAATATATTTTTGAAATCTGATTCTCAGGATTGAGCACAATATTCATGATATAGGCAGAGCATAGTGCACCATGAATAAAACATTCATTCTTTTCTCTAGGCTTCTGTGTGCTGGCTTTCGTCATTCCTACATGGAAAATAGAGATGTTGGGGAGCAGGATTTCCCTATCATATGCTGGTGATTTTACTGAGGTTTCCAAATTTATATTTCTTTCTGACTTTTGTTTTTTGAAGTGCCTTACTGAAAAAAAATAGATTAATTCACAGAAGCTGCTATAGTATTTATCTTATGTTGCCACATGTTAATGGATGGTGTGTTCAGATGTTATAGCAGTGTGACCTCATGTAGGGTGCTCTTTTCCCACTTGGCTTTGTAGGTTTACATAATTAAATATTGACTCAGAATTTGGAGGATGATTGGCACACTGAATGATTAAGTTCCAAACAAAATTCAAGGTGAGAAAAGAATGGGATATATTTAATATGATAACACTAAATATTTATAAGTGTAATAATTCCATGTTAGTGCTAAAAATATATATAACTACAGATAGAGGAAAAGGTGGCTAGATAATAGTACTCATTTTAAAAAGAAACAGGTCTCATTTTTTTTTTCTAGTGGAATAAAAGTTTACTATAAGTCACTGTTATGGAATAGACACCAAAACTACTATTCAAATTTAAACTGATTCAATAGAAACAGGAGAGAGTTGATAAGGTACCTTGTATTCTATTCTGGTGAAGTACAATTTGTAATATTGTGTTCAATTTTAGTTGTCACACATAAGAATGGGCATTGGCATTGCATTGATATGGAAACATTGAAGGACTTTCAGAAAATATTGACAAGAATTGAAGCCTTTCCAAGGTAGATGGAAGAAACAGGAAATTTAGGTTGGAGGGGGGAAAACGTCTTGGGAACAACATGATAACTATCTTCAACTATTAGAAGCCTATCCTACATGAAAAGGATTTCGAAATGGGCAGAACTAGGCAGAATTGGTACAGGTTCAAGATTGGAATTATTTAGATCAATGCAAATATTAGCTTCATAGGAATTAGGCTTATCTAAAAGGAAAATGGCCTGATTTGGGAGGTAGTGAGTTCCAGATCACTTGGGGGTTTTACTTGGATGCTACATAACTACTTAACAAGTAATAGAGCAGATTTTTGTTCAGGCAAGTGTTAATGAAATACTAATTTCTAAAGTTCCATCATATTCTGAGATTATTTTATCCTAGAGGTACTGAAATAAACAAACTCTCCTATATCTCTCTAGGAATGTGGAAGGATGAAGTGATATTTGAATTCTTTCCAGTGATTGAAATTCTACCTGCAAAGATCAAAGCCATCTGTAACTACAAAAACTATGTCCCATTTCAATGATACTCAATTCCATCCCCCCTTTTTCATATTACTGGGAATTCCAGGACTAGAAAATTCCCACAGTTGGATTGGCTTCCCTTTTTGCATAGTGTATCTTATTGCCCTCTTGGGAAGCATTATCATATTGTTTGTGATACATACTGAGAAGACACTTCACCAGCCCATGTTCTACTTTCTGGCCATGTTGGCCACCATTGACCAAGGCCTATCAACAGCTACCATTCCCAAGATGTTGGGCATCTTTTGGTTTAGATTGCGGGAAATCAACTTTGGGGCCTGTCTCATCCAGATGTTCTTTATACATATCCTCACTGTGATGGAATTAGCTGTCCTGTCTTCCATGGCCTATGATTGCTATGTGGCAATCTGTAATCCTTTACATTACAACACTGTCCTCACCAGCAGGGTGGTGGCCTTGATGGGCATTGTGGTGGTGGTGAGGTCTTTCTTCACAGTGATTTCTTTTGTGATCCTCATCCTTCAACTTCCTTTTTGTGGAAACCATGTCATCCCTCACACTTACTGTGAACACATGGGCATTGCTCGATTAGCTTGTGCTAGCATCAGAGTCAATATAGTCTATGGACTATGTACTATTGGAATTACAATGTTGGACATGATAGCTATTGCTGTGCCCTATATTCTGATTCTTCAAACTGTCTTTCACCTTCCCTCCCAGGATGCCCGGCTAAAAGCCCTGAGTACCTGTGGCTCCTATGTTTGCGTCATTTTGGCCTTTTATACTCCAGCCTTATTCTCTTTCATGACCCATCGCTTTGGCCAGAATGTCCCACGTTACATCCATATCCTTCTGGCCAATCTTTATGTTGTTGTCCCACCCATGCTTAACCCTGTCATCTATGGGGTTAGGACCAAACAGATCCGAGAAAAGGTATTAAAGATATTACTTACGAAATAAATCAGAATTGGAACTCCAACTTTTTAATTTGTGCTTTCCAGAGATCCTTAGAGAATATTCACAGACTATACATAGTGATCATACCAGGAGAAGGCTTTTCCTAAAAATAACTTCCTGACATTCTTTTTAAAAGTCATTTGGTGATAGAATTTTATAAGGAGCTTATCACCACATTAGCCTGGACACCTACACACCTTGACAATTAACTCTAATACTAGGAGACTGATTCTTCTGAGATGGGTATCCACATTTTGCATCCTGACAGTCCTTCTAATGGTAGCCTTTTGAATGAACAGTGAATTCAAAGTAGTTCATTCCTTACCCTCTCTTGTGAGTAATTTTTGAAAAATCCTTTTTTGGCTTTTCTCATTTACTGTGATGGGTGCCTCAAATATTAGAGCTATTGGCCCATGACCCATTTTCCCTCTGATTTCTAAATTCCTTTCACACCTTCTCTGATTCCTTTACCTTGTTTTCTTTCACCTGTTATCATTTTGTTTCACTAAAAAGAAAACCAAAACAAACAAATAAACAAAATTTTGTCCTAATATGTACCATTGTGTAAACTAGTTGGCATCTCTGATTCTTTTTTATATTCCACCATTGAGATCCTAACAGCATCTAATATTTTTTTTTTCCTTTCTCCATTATGAAAAATTTCCATAAGGATGAGTAATTTGCAGCTGTTGATGTCCTTTCCTTTGGCACTTTATTTTCTAAGTAATAATGAAGATCAGGAGTCCTAATTAAGTTTCTTGGTTCCAGGTAGACATGTATGGAGTACATGACTAATGAATAACTTGTGAAAGGAAGATAAACATTTGTGTAGTGACTACTATATGCTAGGCCCTGTGTTATGTGCTTTATTAATAAAATCTTATTTGCTTCTCACAACAGCTCTATGAGATGGGTGCTGTTATCACAAATTTACAGTTGAAAAAATTGAAGCAAATAAAATTTAAGTGAGTTGCCCACGGTCACACAGCTAATAAGTGTCTGGGATTAAATCTGAACTCATGTTTCCTTGCTTCCAAGCCTAGAACTCTATTCACTTTGCCACCTAGCTGCCCATATAAGAAGAAACAATACACTGTTATTATTTAAAGCAGTCAAAATCACATCAGGAGCCCTATAAAGGGATACTAGACAGCATATTAGACCATGAAGCCATGGACACCAACCAAAGAGAAGTTGAAACTGAGATAGTCTTCTTTAGAGAAGATGCTAGGGGTTTCAAATATATAGGAAGTCCAAGAAGAAAAGTATGAAAGAGGAAGGTAGGAAAAAATGTATTGTTTGAGAGGGAATGGCATTGTGCATAAAAACGGTATCAGTTTAAGGGAAAAAAAAAAAACACTATAGTCATTATATACCACTATATAGGCAGGGGAGAATCTTCTGTAGAGATGAGAAGCCTTTCCACGAAAATAAATAGAATGACTGCTGAACTCTAGCTCCAGCAAAATAGAAAACTTCCCTATTGGACCGGTTCATGAATTCCAAACCATGGAATGACAGAACCTCAGAGTGAAAAGATGTCATAGAGGCCACCTAGCGTAAACCACGACTAGGCAGGAATCCTGGTCATTTAACGTCTACTTAGAGATCTACAGAGAGGGGACCCTTCATGCTCCTTTTCTTCTTTCTTCCTTCATAGTTATAATTGTTGAGAGTTATAATTATTTTTTCACATTGAGCTAAAATATTGTTCTCTGCAACTTCTACCCATGGTTCCTTGCTCTGCCCTTGCAACCATAGGACCATTGGATCCTAAATTGAAGGCATAAAGGAACCTTAGAAGTGATACAATTCAACCACTTCATTTCATAGATAAGGTAAATGAGGGTCAGGGTCAACTTTTACTAGAACCACAAAGCAAGTAATTATTTAAAACAAGATTCAGATTTAGATCTTCTTATCTTGATGTCTAATCCTCTAATCCAGTACAACACAATAAAAACAAGGCAATTTGCTCTTCTAAATGACAGACTTACAAACAATTGAAGACAATTATCATGCCTCAAATCTTCTCTTGTCCAAGAAAAAAAAAGTTCCATTTTTTTCAACTGATCACATGATGCTATGAGTAACTTTTTTTCTCATAACTCTTATCTGAAAATACTTCCCTAGTCTCTAGGAGCTCACAACTGGGGAGAAAATATGCAAACAGCCATGTGCTAACAAACTATATGGAGAAATAATTGTAGATAATTAACAGAGGGTAGACACTGGAATTAAGAGAAATTATGGAAGGCTTTCTTTGGAATATCCAATTTTAGCTTAGACTTCAAGGAAGCTAAGGAATGAAGGAGGTAGAGAAGAGGAAGAAGAGTGCTACATTCACAGCTGACAGCCAGAAAAAAATGTCAGAGTTAGGAGTAGAAGGTGTAATAATAGTGATAGGAAGGCAAAGGGAGGGAATTGTTTATGAATCACTTTGAACACTCAATATAGGATTTTGTATTTGATCCTGGAGGTGATAGTGAGTCACTGGATCTTACTGAGTAGAGGAGTGACAAGTTCAGATCTGATCTTTAGGAAGATCACCTTGATAGTTGAGTGGATGGACTGAAGTGGGGAGAGACTTGTGATGATTAGATAAATCAGCAAATTATGACAGTAGTCCTACTATGAGCTGATGAGGGATTATACCAAAATGGTCACAATGTGAGAGAAGAAATAGAAGCATATATGAGAGATACGTTACAAAAATAAAATCAACAGGTCTTGGCAAGAAATTGAATGTGGGGTGATGAGAGACAGTGAGGTTTTGAGGCTGATACCAGGTTGAGTGTCTGGATGACTAGGACAATGATATTTCCCTCACCAGTATAGGGATGTTTGAAAGAGTATAGAGATTTGGGGAATAGATAAAGAGTTCAGTTTTGAACAAGGTGAATGTAAGATAGCTAAAGATCATCAAGTCCAAGATGTTCAAAAGGGAGCTTGAGATATAAGACTCAAAGTCACTAGAGAGGTTAGGACTGGATATGTAGGTATGAGAATCAACAGTATACAGATAATAATTGAATCCATGGGCACTGCCGAGTTCACCTAAGTAATAATATACAGAAACAGAAGTGTACCTAGGGTAGAGGCCCTAAGTAAACCCAATGTTAGTGCCTGTAACTACCCTTAAGTAGTAAAGGAAATTGACAAAGAAGAGTAAGATAGATAAGTGGAGAACCACGAGAGAATACGTTCATGAAAACCAAGAGGGAAAAGGGTGATAGACGGTGTCAAACTTACAAAGAGGTAAGAAGGGTGAAGATTAATAAAAGACCATTGTATTGGCCATCAAGAGATCTTTAGTAACTTTGGATAGGGCAGTTTCTAGACACTTGAAACTCCAAAAAGATTAAGTATTAATTCTTCACATGTCATCACTTTTTTCTATATCTTTGTTATAAAAGTTCCTTAGCATTCCAAATACTTTTCAAATAAAAAAAATAAATAATACTCGTATGTCCATTTGTAGCAACCAAATGAACAACATGATACATAACTTCAATTATTTCCTACTTTTATTTTAACTGAGAGGAAATGCTCCTGTATTTTTATTGGGTCATTTCTTTTCCTACATTAATCTTTTCCCTTGGAAATATCAATATAATCCTTCAAATGTACAACAAATGATATTTATAGAGTAAAAGGAAATTTTATCTTTGCCTGTAGGTTCCACTATTTTACAGGACCAAAACTGGATGCCTTACTGACAAAAAGAAAATAAAACAAAGCAAAAATCTGTATGTTGCAAATGCACAAGAAAAAATGTGTCTAAAATGTATTTGATTCTTTATCTTCTCTGTGCAAATGCACTTCAAGTACAAATAATGAGAATCAAAGAGTATAATTTTACTTAAAAATAAAAAAAATCATCCTACTCTTTGTTTTCTTTTCCATGTGAATAAAAATAAATGAAGTGCATCAGTTGACTCAGCTTTGTCCTCCATAGTATTCTTAAATTCTTAAATTCTGATGCTTCTATTAACTATGATGCCATGTATCTTTTGTTTTCACATCATTCTACCCATTTGTATCAATCAATTGAACTCCGGTGGATTCTGTTGCTTCTGGATGACCCTGCTTCTGATTATGCTGTCACATTTCCTGCCCACTATTTCCCACACTCACTACCACCATACTTTTTGTTGCTGTCATTGCTCAGTCATTTTCAGTCATGTCCAACTCTTCATGACTCTCTGAGATTTCCTTGGAAAAGATACTGTAATAGTTTGCTATTACCTTCTTCAGCTCATTTTACAGATGAGGAACTTAGGTTAGCAGGGTTAAATGACTGGCCCATAATTCCACAGCTAATAATTATTTAAGTCTAGATATGAACTCATGAAGATGAGTCTTCTGATTCTGGTCATTCAGGGACCCCCAAAAAAGACTGGAGTACAAGAATAGGTCATCTGGAATGAAATCATGGACTCAACCAAGCTTCAAGTCAAGGTAGCAAAGGTTTATTGTAATGTCAATATAATGGGCAAAGATCCTTAGGGAACTTACATTCCTTAAGGAACTTGCAATTTAACAGGAATGATGCGAAAGCTTATATAAGAAAAGTGGTGAATTACATCAGATATACTAATCAGGTGATAACTTACAACCTTGGTCACTGGCATTCACTACTGGACACCAGGGGAAGGAGATTCTCAGAGGTATATTTTTGGTCTGTTATGTGTATAGCAAGATAACTTTGAGAATAGATGTTTGTAGTTTGACTTCTGGATTGAAAATGATAATTTTGGGAAACAATATATGATAATTCTGTGTTTACAAGAGAGTCTTGTTTTTACAAGAGAATTTCTTCAGAGGTCAACTTGTTCTTGTGATGGGGAAAGATAATTTATTTCAGTTTTTTCCTTACAGCAGGCCTAAATTTGCCCAAGATATTTTCTCTAAAATTTTGACTAGTTCTTCTCTAAGGATCCTATCATTCCCCATTTTCTCCTTCTTTTCTCCAATTTCAAATAATTACATCATCCTTGCCAACACCAATCCCTCCACATGTGCTCTTGATCCTATCCTCTCTCTTATATCATAAAGGTGAATATACTCCTTTGATCATCTCCTCTGTCTCCCTATTCTATGACCTAGTGACCTACTCCTAGTTGTAACTCTGAGACATGTACTCTGAATATGAAGGATGAAAAGATGTCCTATCCCCGCCTCCAGTCCCACCTAGTACTTTCACCAACATTGTCCTCCTAGAAACTGACAAAGAAGTCTGAGGTACTCCCTATTAAGCAAATCAGTGATAAACTCCCCCTGGGATCCAGACTTTTCTGCATGTTGTTTTATGGACGTTTTAATGCTGCACATGCACACATCCTATTCCCTCTGTTCACTTTCTTTCTGTAATTCTAAAAACAGTAATCGAATAAACACTACCATTCCTAGAATGTGTCAGTCAATCATTCCATGGTTCTATTTAATTTTCTTGTGATTTGGTGAGTAAAAATACTCTCAATCCACATTCTCTTAAACCTATTGTTTCTTCCTCAATAAGAATGGAAACTCCTTGGACACAAACTTTTTTTTTGCTTGTATTTTTTTCCTATTATTATTCCTATCCTTTGACAACGGGCTTAACATATAGTGATGACATACTAAATTTTCATTCTTTCTTCCTATGTTGAACCTTGTCATCTCTGTAGTAGCTGACAGCATATATCTATGGTCAGGTTTCTTTTTTATTTCATTTTCTACCTTAAACCCACTTGCACAAATTAATAAAATGCTATAAGTCTATATTCTCCACAGCCTAGTTAAGAGCCATTGAGTCATTTTGTTTTTAAACAACATGTTTACTTTCTGAGAGTATGTTTCTTTTTTGGAATTATTTCATTTGTCAACAATAGTGAATAATCTACCCATTCACTTTTAGCTCCTTTCCAAAGGCTGCATTAGGTTCCTTCTGACCGTATCATTTCTTTCTCCAACTACCTCCATACATATGTATCATTAAAAATAGGTGAGTTTTTTGTCTGTTTCTTTTTCTTTCATGGTTTGAAATGTCTCACTAGTTTCTCTATTATTGGGCATCTTGGTGTAGTGGATAGAATACCTGGCCTAGGGTCTGAAAGTCTGATTTTCCTAAGTTCAGTTATGGCCTCAAACATTTAGAAGCTGTGTGACTGTGGACAAGTCATTTAACTCTTTTTGACTCATTTTCCTTATCTGTAAAATGAGCTTGAGAAGGAAATGGCAACCCACTCCAGTATCTCTGCCAAGAAAACCCCAAATTGGGTCACAACAAGTTGACATGACTAAAAATGACTACACAAAGATACATTCACTGGTGCAACAGTAGACCATTTGCTTATGGAAATTATGTGCTTATGGAAAATTAGTAAAAGTGTGCCTACCTCACACCTCAAAGGATTACTTCTTCAAGTAATAGTAATTTTCACTTTTTTTTGACATTTCTTGGATGATCCATCTCCTGGTGGTACCAATGAATTGTTTTTCCTTATTTAAAAACCATTTGTAATTGTTAGCTCCAAACCTCAACTATTCATCAAAAAGCTAAGCCCCCCAAAATCCAATTCCTACCTAAGTTTATAGAACCTACCCATCTTCATAAAGAGTGGAAGGTCAAGGCCTGTCTCTCTGTAGTTCTTTAAAGGGTACATGACCTTCTAAACCTCAGCTGTCTCATTCAGACTGGTTGAAATTGTCTTACTAGTTTAATGGGGAAAGTAAATACTGATTCACTCAGACAGAATATCCCTTGATTCTCTCCTTACCAAAACTCCAAAGTGCTGTTTTTCAGGGATATTTATCTAGTCAGTGGCTGAATGGAGTAGATTACCTCAGAATGCAGGTAGATATTCATGGATAGTGTAGATGATATTTTACATTGTAGTATGGGATCAATAAAAGCAACAGTATCATGAATAACAGATCTAGTATGTGCCTATAATTTCTCCAAGCCTGAAGAAGTCACAGACCAGTTTATATGAATTTTTCTCAAGTCCAGGGATTTTAGCGTCCAGTTTCTCTGGTTAAATTCATACAGCTCTGGAGCAGTGACACACAAGAAATTTATTTTAATTTCCTTAATGAATAGCAAAGACATATAGAAAATAAAACACATTCCCCTATTGATATGGATACCTAATCAAGGCATCCAACAAAGTCATTTCATTAAATGAAAGGCTTAGCACCTGTATTTCCAGGACAAAGCTCCTGGCATTCTTTAAAATTGTATCTTTTGTCATTTCTTATAGAGGATGTCTTCCATTATATTCATATACCACAAATTTCTCAGGCATCCCCTAGTTGACTAAAAGGCAACTTTAGACATGTCCCTTGGTTTCTGGTGTTTTTTCTCTTTTCTTCCTGATTTCTCCCTTTAAACTTCCCACCACCACCCATACATTTTTAAAGATAAAATTTCTTATTTTTTTAATCTCTTCATTTCTTCTATGTAATCTTATGGGAAACTTTGTTTTCTTTTGCTTGAATTTCTCTAGATTTTCAATCATTTTTCATACTGAATGGTAGGTGGCACAATAGATGGAGCACCTGTATGGAGTCAGAAAGATCCAAGATAGCGTCTGGTCTCAGACACTAGCTAGCTGTGTGATCCTGAGCAAGTCATTTTTACTCTGCTTGCCTCAGCTATCTCATTGGTAAAATCAGGATAATAACTAGACCTACCCCCCAGGGATATTGTGAGGATCAAAAAATAATATTTATAAAGCACTTGACTGGCACATAGTAAAGCATTGTATAAAAGATATTATTATTATCTTTCTATCCCCAAGATGCTGGGCATCATCTGGTTCAACTTGATGGAGATGAGCTTTAGGGCCTGCCTCAGTCAGATGTTCTTCATCCACAACTTTACTGGCATGAAATCAGTTGTGCTAATATCCATGGTCTATGATCAGTGTGTGGCTATCTCAAACCCCCTCACTATAGCTCTGTCCTCACTAACAGGGTGATAATCATGATGGGCCTTGAGGTTGTAGCCAGGTTTTTCCTCACAGTGATCCCTTTTGTGTTTTAATCCTTTGGTTATCATTCTGTGGGAACCATATCATTCCCCACACTTACTATGAACACATAACCCTTTCTTGACTGGCTTGTTCCAGTATCAAAGCTAATATTATCTAAGACTGGGCACTATCTGTAAACTCTTTTTGGACATTGTAGCCATTGCTTTCTCCTACATGCAAATCCTCTGGGCTATCTTCCCTCTCCCTTCTCAGGATGCCTACCTGTAGGCCTTCAGCACCTGTGAATCCCATGTCTGTGTCATCCTGGCTTTATATCACTGCCTTATTCTCCTTTATGGCCCTATCACTTTGTAAAGAAAGTACCCCAATACATCCATATCATTCTGGCCAATTTATATGCGGTGATCCCACTTCCTCTCAATCTTGTTACCTATGGAGTCAGGATCAAGCAAATCCAAGAGAAAGTGCTGAGAATATTTTTCCAGGAATGATTCAATAGGTCAATAACCTCAACACTTTTGTTTGTCCTCTGTTGGTACTCTGGGGTCTCCAGGTAATGGAAACATGCTCAGCCTAGTAATGGTGACAGGATATGACTTTCTAAAAGTAATTTCATCTTCACTCTTGAAAATCCACCCATCTTTGGATTCAACATACACTATTTTGTTTTACCTGCAACCCATGTTTCCATATCTAATTACTTCATTTTAGAAGGAAGTCTATTGCCTCTGAATAACGAGAACTCAGAGCTGGCCCTCAAATGACCTTGCTACAGAGAACCTAAGGAAAATAAAGTCACTTACTTTTCCTCTTAAAACTGCTTCTCCTGATTTCACCATTTCTGATTGTGGCAGCAGTTTCTGCACAGTATTATTATATATACTGTCAGATTATTAGTTTAATGTATACCCACTCCTATCTATCTATCTATCTATCTATCATCTATCAATCCATCCATCCATCCATCCATCTATCTATCATCTATCTATCTATCATCTATCTATCCATCCATCCATCCATCCATCTATCTATCTATCCATCCATCTATCTATCAATCTATCCATCCATCCATCCATCCATCCATCCATCCATCCATCCATCCATCTATCTATCTATCTATCTATCTATCTATCTATCTATCTATCTATCTATCAATCTATCTGTCCGTCCGTCCGTCCGTCCATCTATCTATCTATCTATCTATCTATCTATCTATCTATCTATCTACCTATCATCTAGCTAGCTATCTAACTAGCTAGCTATCTTTTTAAATGTCATAATAAATATGCAATTCTCAAGATTAACAAACTTCCTGTTGTCTAAGGAATTCTCAAAATTCTTCTCCAACATCATAACTCAAAAGCATCAATTCTGAAGCTCTCTGCTTTCCTTATAGTCCAGCTCTCACAGTTGTATATTGTTACTGGAAAAATCATAGCTTTGATTACATAGACCTTTTTATCAGCAAAGTGATAACTCTGCTTTGCCATAGCTTTCCTTCCAAGGAGCAAATATTTTTTTAAGTTCATGGCTGCAGTCACTGTTTGTAATGATAATTCAGATCAAGAATATAAAATCCGACACTATTTCTGTAAATGATAGCATGAGTTTTTGGGTTTTTTTTGTTAATGATAAGCTTCAAGAAAGTTTTCACATTTTTCTATTTTACCCTTATCAGGAAGTTTTTTTAATTCCTTTTAACTTTCTGCCATCGGAGTGGTATTATCTACAAATCTGAGATTGGAGTTCGGCATTTGATTGATCCAGCCTGGCATTGTTCATGATGCAGTCTACACATAAGTTACTTCAGTGACAATACACAGGCCTGTAGTCCTCCTTTCCCAGCGTTAAACCAATCAGTTATTGCATGTCCAGTTCTAATTCTTGCTTCCTGACCTGCATTTGGGTCATCAGGAGACAAAAATGATGACCTCATCCTCCCACTTCTTTGAGGATTTAGCCGTGAGATTTAAAAGTTATCTACACTTATTTTTTTAACAAATACTAGACAGTTTTGAAAACTGTTGCTTTATAGTGTATAATTCAATTCACTTTTCAATTCAATAAACATACAGTGCTTACTTTAAGGTTCTAAGTTTCAGTCATTGTGTAAGCACTAGGCATATAAATAATAAAAAAGGAAGACAGTTATTGTGCATAAATTGGATTCAAGTGAGGCAAAGATGCACAAAATCATCAGCTTCACTCTCTCTTCCAGAACCATCAAAGCCCCGTCATAGAAAAAAAATTAAGACAACTGGCAATGTCCTGGGCTGCAGCAGATGACCTTGGTATTTTTAATGTCTGATCAAGTTCCAAGCAATTAACAGCACCTGCTCCAGCTGCCTTCATACCACTGGAACGAATTGTTCTTATCTGCCCATTCCTGGGGAAGTGTCTCAGTACGTCACTTGTAAAATGACCTGGAGAAAGAAATGGCAAATGTCTTTAGTTTCTTTGCTAAGAAAGCCCCAGATTAGGTCACAAAAGTATAAAACAAATAAACAACATGATTCATTATGCTGATTGTTTTCTCTGTTTTGAACCATCCCAGTATAAATAGTACTTAGCTAAAATGGAAGCTTCCATGGTAGTATTACTATGTTTGCACATGAAAATTATGCTGGGAACATGGAAATAAAAGTAACAAATGAAATTGATTTCTGACAGTGAGCTGGATTCTTCCCTTTTGGAGGTTCTGTTTAAGTACAGGCTCTGATGATTACAAGAGAGCATGACTGGGAGGTAGATGAAACTATGTCTCATACCTGTCCTCAACTACCATATCTAATAAGAACTTGTCCAGAATTTTCAGGAATTTGCATGAGAAAAGTATACTCTTAAATTCTTCTATATAGAGAGATAGCATGGCATGATAAAAAGGAATGCTGGATTTTTCACTGAAAGACCTGCAGGTGAGTTACTTCTGCTATATGTTATTATTTGCCTCTTCTTCCTTTAATTTCTTTAGCTGTAAAATATAAGGGCTGGGCAAGATGATTTCTATTGAGTTCTCCAAACTCTAAATCTATGATGTATATAATTCATCTAAATTAGAGGCTGAGTTTGCTCCTTCTTCTTCTCTTCAAACATATGCTGAACGATTTATCATCAATATAAATCCCATTCTTCAGTGTAGATGCTGAAAGACAAAATACAAATTCCTTAAAATAGAAATACACACTCTTCAGCTTGGCATTTAAAATCTTCCACAGTACAGCTACCATCCAATTTTTTTTCAATATCATTTCATTTTATTTCCCATCAATCACCCTCTCTTCCAGGATAACTGGCCTCCCAAAACTCAACATGCCATCTCCTGTTCCATTCCTGGGCACACGATGTCTCCCATGGGTGAAATCAGCTCCTGTTTCAGAGGGAGTATTCCAGAATACTTACCTTCATTCAAGACTCAGTTTCACTCCAGAGCTATCTGCTCTAAAATTCTTTCCAGATCTATGTCCTCTACCTTTCCCTGATGAAAATGTGATTTACTCTTGAAATATTGCTAGAAAACATTGTTAGAACCTCTCCTGTGCTAGCATCACCTCCTACTTTGTGAATATAGGCATATAAGAATAATAATCAATAATAACTGCTAACATTTACATAAGGATTATGTGTCATGCACTGTGATAAGTGCTTTTCAATTGTCTCATTTTATTCTCACAATAACCTCAGGAGGTAAATGGTATTACTATCTCCATTTTATAGATGAGAAAACTGAGGCATAGTGTTTAAGTAATCTGTAAAAGTCACATAGTGTTTGAGGCTGGATTTGAACTCAGGTCCTCCTGACTCCAGGCTTGCTACTCTATCTGCTATACCATACAGCTCCTTTATTATGCATCATCTGCCTATATGATACAACTAGTGGTGTCCTAATACATATTTAACATATAATACATATAAAAGTGGTACACACTTTTAAGTTTCATTTGTGTCATTATGATATTCTCTCACTTTCTTAAGTCTACACAAACAATAAGACCAATTTTTAAGTCCCAGTTTTTAATATTCATCAATTTCTGAGGTATAAATGATTACACTGAAATTTGAACAATCAGCTCTACTGAGTCAGTAACAGCTAGCTCTAACAACCACTCGTTGCATCTCCAACCACTTACCTCCATCAGAGTGTAACCTCTGTGAGGACAGCTATCATACCATTTTTCATCTTTCTGTACCTTGCTTTAAATATAACATTTCACATATTGTACATTCTAAATAAATTTTAGTTTAGTCAAACTGAATTAACTCTTGTTAATTGTTTATTCCAAGGTCTATTGAAGGAGTGATTTGATTAGACTCTTCAAGGTATACTAAGAGACACCCTGCTTTTTAGAACTAAGGAGTAGGAAACATAATAATAATTCTTTGTGTTTCAACCTCTGGATGAACACTGCTGAAACTAAATCACAGAAGAGATGGTCCCTCAGCTTGGGCAAGCATAAACTGAACCAGACACAAAGCCTTTCTATGAATGGACTTTTTGTCATTAGACAACCTTGCCTCACCATTGCTGCTGTACTTCACCATGACACTACACCTACACTATACTGTTTGATTCTTTTTTTTAATTTTATTTTTCATTTTTAACACAGTTTATAACAGATAAAACAATTCAAACTTTTGGCCAGGTGATAATTCTTTTTAAAGCATTTACAATATGGACCACAAAAGAATTTTTTTTTTAAATGTTAACCAACTGAGATACACATAATACTTATATTGCTAACTTCACAAGTTCTTGACCCAATTGTCTCCACAGTATTACTAAGAATTAAAGGACCCTAACTTACTGCTGTTGATCTAAAGTCTTATGTCTAATAGCTTAATTTTAGACTTAACCTCGGATGTTCCCCTACCAATAATCTATAACTGATTAGATCTGGTATTAAGCATACAAACCTTTTGACTGTAGGAAATTGGCACCAAGAGTAGGGACATTGCAGAGATACAATATCTCCCCAACTTCATATCCATTCCAGGCAGGATTAGATTGCCCACTTGCATTCAGTCAGGCTTAAAGTCTGCCAGGTGTCAGTGGGGAAATTGAGTCAGGAGAATCCTATCTCAGCCCAGGCTGAACAGCCACTCTCCCCCTCCCTCCCCCCCACCTTTCCCATGAGATCACCTATGCAGTTCATACCAGCATCTCATCAGCTTACTGGCATCATGGATTGGAGGCTCAGATCTCCTTTCTTGCTATCCATACCTGGAGTTAGACTCAGAAGAACAGTCACTTAATAGTCCCATAGCATCTAAAAATGGAAAGTGCCAATAAACAGGTTTCAAATATGATTATAATTTCATTTTGGCTAAGGAGCACCTTTTGAGGTCAGTCTTAAGTGGCTTACATGCCTTTCTATACATGTTCTAGTTCCTGATTAAAAAGCAATCATAAAATCAAATTTACCATTAAACCTTAACTTTTGCAATCAATGCCAAATTTTACCCGAGGTTACCTTCCTCTAGGAAATTTAGACTGAAATTCTCTTCCCCAAACTAAAGATGTCATTGATTTATTCTCAGTAATTAATTCAGTCTAGTGTTTTAATACTAATTGCTTTTACCTCACTTTGTAACGTCCAATTTTTCTCCCCATCCTTCCCCTCCTCCTGCTTCCTAATACTTTGCATTCTGATTACTCCTTCCCTCCCTTCTATCACACCCCACCCTTCACTTATCCCCATCTTCTCTCTTGTAGGGCAAGATAAATTTCTATACCCCATTCCCTGTAGTTCTTATTTCCTGATTATATGCAATAAAAATTCTCAACATTGGTTTCTAATACTTTGAATTCCAACTTCTCTCCCTCCCCCACTCCCTCCTCAGCCACACTGAGAAGGGAAGCAATTCGATAAAGACTAAATATGTGTTCTTTTACAAAAGACTTCCATAATATTCATGTTGATACTACTTACTTTTCCCTCTGTCCTACTCTATCCCCCCTTATTTTTTTCACCACAATTAACTTTGTCCCTTCTCGAAAGTGTTTATTTCTAGTGACTCCTTTCTCCTATTTGCCCTCCCTTCTAAAATTCCCCTCACCCACTTATCATCTCCTCTCCTACTTTCCTGTGGTGTGATATAAATTTTCATATCAAATTTTTTTTATGTACAGTTTGTTTCTTTTTCTTTTTTTTTAATTTATCTATTTATTTATTTTTTTTACATTCATTTTCACAAATTTTTGGGTTCCAAATTTTCTCCCCTTTTATCCCCTCCCCCCACCCCAATACCCCAAGCGATCTAATTTTCTCTATCTCCAATCTGCCCTCTCTTCTGTCATCTCTCCCTTCTCTTGTCTCCATCTTCTCTTTTCTCCTGTAGGGCCAGATGACTTTCTATTCCTCCTTAACTGTATGTCTTCTTTCCTAGTTGCAACAACAATACTAAACTGTTGTTCCTAAAACTTTGAGTTCCAAATTCTCCTCATCCCTCCCTCCCCACCCATTCCCTTTGGGACAGCAGGCAATTCAATATAGGCCATATCTGTGTAGTTTTGCCAATGACCTCCCTGATAGTCGTGTTGTGTAAGACTAACTGGATTACCATCCCTCCTAACCTGCCCCTCCTTCTTTCTCTTCTGTCTTTTGATCCTGTCCCTCCCCAAGTGTTGACTTCAAATTGCTCCCTCCTCCCTTTGCCCTCCCTTCCATCACCCCCCCCTTGCAATATCTCTTTCTCCCCCACTTTCTTATACTGTAAGATAGGTTTTCATACCAAAATGAGTGTGCATTTCACTCCTTCGTTTAGTCAAATGTGATGAGGGTAAACTTCTTGTTTTTTTTTTTTTCTCAGCTCTCCTCTTTTTCCCTCCACTAGGAAAAACTCCTACCTGCCTCTTAAATGACATATAGTTACCCCCTTTCCCTTTCCCTCCCCCTACATTTCTCTCTCACCATTTACCCTAGTTTCTTTTAAGGTATGGTCCCATCCTATTCAGTTCAATCTGTGCTCTCTATCTCTGTATGTGTGTGCATGTGTGTATGTGTGTGCATGCGTGTACATGTGTATGTGTGGTCCCAACAACTACCCAGATACTGAAAAGTTTTAAGAGTTACAAATATTGTCTTTCCATGTAGGAATGTAAACAGTTCACTCATGGTAAGTCCCTTAAGACTTCTCTTTGCTGTTTCCTTTTTCATGCTTCTTCTCATTCTTGTGTTTGAAAGTCAAATTTTCTTTTCAGCTCTGGTTTTTTCATCAAGAATGATTGAAAGTCCTCTGTTTCATTGAAAGACCATATTTTCCCTTGAAGTATTATACTCAGTTTAGCTGGGTAGGTGATTCTTGGTTTGAGTCCTAGTTCCTTTGCCTTCTGGAATATCCTATTCCACGCCCTTCGATCCCTTAATGTAGAGGCTGCTAGATCTTGGGTTATCCTGATTGTATTTCCACAGTACTGGAATTGTTTCTTTCTAGCTGCTTGTAAAATTTTTTCCTTGAGCTGGGAGTTCTGGAATTTGGCCACAATGTTCCTAGGAGTTTCTCTTTTTGGATCTCTTTCAGGTGGTGATCGATGGATTCTTTCAATACTTATTTTGCCCTCTGGTTCTAGAATGTCAGGGCAGTTTTCCTTGATAATTTCATGGAAGATGATGTCTAGGCTCTTTTTTTGATCATGACTTTCAGGTAGTCCCATAATTTTTAAATTGTCTCTCCTGGATCTATTTTCCAGGTCAGTTGTTTTTCCCATGAGATATTTCACATTCTCTTCCATTTTTTCGTTCTTTTGGTTTTGTTTGGTGATTTCTTGGTTTCTCGTAAAGTCATTAGACTCCATCTGTTCCATTCTAATTTTGAGAGAACTATTAAATTCAGTGAGCTTTTGAGCCTCTTTTTCCATTTGGCTCATTCTGCTTTTGAAAGCATTCTTCTCCTCATTGGCTTTTTGAACCTCCTTTGCCAATTGGGTGAGCCTATTTTTCAAGGTGTTAATTTCCTCAGCATTTTTTTGGGTCTCCTTTACCAAGGTATTGATCTGTTTTTCATACTTTTGTTGTATCTCTGACATTTCTCTTCCCAGTTTTTCCTCCACCTGTCAAACTTGCTTTTCAAAATCCTTTTTGAGCTCTTCCAGGGCCTGAGCCCACCCACCACCCCCCTGGGGTGTCTGGGGTACTGAGGCCCCAACCTCCACGTCTGTCCCTGATGGCAAGAATATGTCCTCGTCCTCACCATCAGATCCGAAGGTCGGGATCATTTGCATTTGTTGGAAAAAACTCTCTAAAGTCTTATTTTTCTTCCCTTTTCTAGGCATTTTCCCAGCCAGTTACTTGACTTCTGAGATTCCTTTCCACCCCTGCCTGGATCCGTCCAGCTAGTGCTTGGCCTCTGAGATTTAAATGGGCTTTCCTCCTGCCGGCTGTCAATCAGTGAGCTTTAGTTCAGGTGCTGGGGTGGGGCCAGGGCTGCCTCCGAGACTCTGATCCCTCGGGGGCTTTATGCAGAGACTTTCAGGAATGGAACGGGTGGGGGCGGGGTGGGGGGGCCCGCCTCCCAAATCCCTCTCCCTTGGGGGCTTTAAGCAGAAGCCTTCAGTAACAGAGCGGGGTGAGGGCAGGGCCGTCTCCCAGGCTCAGCTCTGTCCGGTTTTATGCCGGAATCTTCCGTAATGAAGATCCTGCCTGCTGTTGGGGGATTCCTGAGTCTTGGGCCACTGCCGCCTCAGCCGCTGCCCACACCTCTGCCTCTGCCGCTTCCTGCCCCCGTCTCTGCCGCCACCGCTTCCTCCCGAGGGGGCCCGAGTCACGGAGACGCCCCGCTTCCCCTCTCCTTCAGCCCGGCCTTCTTTCTCACTGACCTGTAGCTTCTGTGGGCGGGGGGACTTTCCCGGCTGCCAGAGCTTCCGTCTCTGAAGCCTGCTCGGATCAGCTTCTCTGGAGCCACGGCCAAGGCAGCGCTGGGGGTCAGGTCCACTTTCCGGGGCGCCGGACCCTGGGGATGGGTCTTCAGGGCTCCCTGGAACGGAAATCTCTTCCACTCTGCTTCTGCACACCTTGTATTCACCCAGAAGTTACGGGGGACTCTTTTTACATTAATTCTATGGGCTTTGGTTTCGGAGCTCATAAACGTGCGTCCTTCTACTCCGCCATCTTGGCTCCGCCCCCCCTCATATCAAATTTAGTGAGCATGTTTTTCCCTCCTTCACCCACATGTGGAGAGAGTAGCTTTAGCATGCTCTGACTTAGAAGCAATGCTCAGCACTGTGGCCAGAATGAGTACAAAGGACAGAAGATACAATATTGAGTCTAGTCCCATGGAGAAGATGACCACCATGAGGCCACAGATACTGCTAATTTGCCATCTGGATACTATCATCTTAATCATGTCCTGATGCAGACAAAAGGAGTAGGAGAATGCATTGATGGGTTGGTATTGTAGCCTTTTCAAGAGGAAGGAGGCTGGAAAGACCAAAGTCAGTGCCCTTCCAGCAATAGCCAATCCAATTCCAGTAATTACCCCATTAGTGAGGATGGTTTAATAGTGCAGGGGTTCATGGAGGGCCACAAAATGGTCAAAGTCCATGGCCAACAACAAAGGAGCCTCAATGATGGAGAACACATGGATGAAGTACATCTGAATCAAGTAGGCATTGAAAGGGATCTCCTGGGTTTGGAACCAGAAGACACTGAGCATAGTAGTTAATATAGTGGTAGGCAGAACCTGGTCTGTTAGAGCCAACATTGACAGAAAGAAGCACATGGGCTGGTGGAGTGTGGGATCTGACTGAATGATAAAGAGAATGGTGGTATTTCCTTCAATGGAAATAATGTAGACCAGGCAGATGGGAATGGAGATCAAACCATTCATGGCCCCTGGGAAACCTGTTAAAAGAAACCTAGGATATAGGACAGAAGAATTGAAGAAAGTCATGATGCTTACTGGGATGGATTCCTTCCCTGTAAAGAAATAAGAACAAATATTACTATGTCTCTACTCACTGATGCCCAATAAGTATAGTGGACAATCATTGTCATGATTTATAATGATCATACTTATCCTCATCCTCAATAGTATCAAATATCGGTATATCTCTATCTCCATATCTGTATCACTTTCTCTCTCTTTTCTCTCTCTTTCTTTCCTTCCTTCTGTCTCCCTCCTTCCCTGTCTTTTCCCCTTTTTCTCTCTTAGTGTGTGTGTTTATGTGTATATTTCTCTCTGCCTATTATATATATATACATATATATGCTAATATATGTATGTATACACTATCTAGCTACTATTTATATTTTGTTGTTCAGTTTTTTTTCATTGTGTCCAATACTTCATGACACCATCTGGGATTTTCTTGGCAAAGATACTGGAGTCCTTTGCCATTTCCTTCTGCAGCTCATTTTATAGATGAGAAACTGTGGCAAACAGGGTTGTGACTTACCCAGGGTCACACAGCTAGTAACTTAGGCCAGATTTGAACTTAGGAAGATGAGTCTTTCTGACTTCAGGCATAGCCTTCTATCCACTGTGCCACCTAGTTGCTGTCTATCTATCTATCTATCTATCTATCTATCTATCTATCTATCTATCTATCTATCTGTATGTATGTATGTATCTACATACATATATCTATCCAAATATACGATTTTGTTGGTAGATATATACATACATAGATAATCTAAGTCTCATATTTATGTAGCACATTGCTAGGCATTTTTCAGTATAGAAAATACAGTTATTTCTTATAAGAAGAACTGGTTGGGGAGATAAGTTTGATAAAGTTTATACATGTACAGTCATGCAAAACACCTCCATAATAGCCATATTGTGAAAGATTATATTTCCCTCTATCTTATCTTGTCACCTATTTATTCTACTCTCTATTTCTGACTCTGTCTAGAGGGAATTTTCTTACTGGAAATCCCCTTCATCAATGAAATTGGTGGTCTGGTCTTATACACACAAACACAACTCTTCTCACTTACCCACAACAAACTATCACCAAAGTCAATGAAATCCTAAGACTGTCTTCCATATGCTAGCCTTCTATTTCTATCCTGCAATTAGGGATGTGGTGGTAAATGTTTTACAACTGACTCTTCAACAATGATCACAACACTTTTAACTTGAATCTGCATTATTAAGTTTTTTCTTCTTCACTTTAAGTCTAAACAATCAACAAAACAAGAAATCAAATCTATAATTCATAGTGTTTACCAGATTTCAAATTCTAAATGTTTACACTGAAAGTTCAGCAATCAATACTCGAGGTTATATAGATCTGGCATTAGAATACTCATAACTGAAGCCATAAATAATGGCAATTCAAATTACTGATTTGACTACCCTTTATACATTCTTATACTTATTTCTTTGTTCCTGAATGATGCTGGGGGTGTGGTCACCTCTACCTCCAGAAAGTCTGATTTTACTTCAGTTTTGGACAATAGGATGGTGTTGATTTTTCAGAGTATCACATCAACTCAGAACTGGAAAGGATTTCAAAAGGTATTTAATTCAATGCATATCTAAGCAAAAAAGGATGTATAGAACATGACTGATAAGTAGAACAATAACTTGAAGACCTTCAGTGATTGAGAAATCACTACCCTTTAGGGCAGTTTACTCTTACCTCAAACATCTTTTTCCTTGACCTAAAATCACAGAATGAATAGCACTGATAGGGTGTTCATAATCAAATTAGGTAAGGCAATGATCATAAGAGAGAACTCTCACTTCCCCTTCTCAAAGGAGTTCAAGTCACCTGACTTGAAACCACATCCTTGAGTGAAATGAAAGCAAATAAGCAAAAAACTGAGATGTGATTTTCCAAGCTACTGTCGGCGATTTTTGAAAGTTTGTGGCAAAAGTCCTGCAGGTCTAGAAAAGGATGAATGTACACATTTTCAAAAGAGGAAGATAATGGCGTCTGTAAACTAAAGTTAGTGAAACTGATTTTAAATTGTGACCAAATTGTATAACTCTTTAAAGAAATTATAAATGAATATAGTAAAAGTGAGCACACCAGTACAAAATTATACACATCTTTTCTTTATCCCTTTTCTGGTTTAGGGTCCTATAGAACTAGTAACCTCAAATATAGATTCTATGTTATGGGCTTCAAAAGATTAGAAAACCACAAAGATAAAGATGAAATGAATAGACATTTTCAGAGACAATTTATCAGTTGAGAACTTGGAGCAAATGTAAAAACAGAAACCCCCAAATCTGCTGTGTAACATCCTTGCTTATGGAATCTGAAGGCATTAAAAATTCTAGCTTGCATCCCTCCCTCCCTCCCTCCCTCCCTCCCTCCTTCCTTCCTTCCTTTCTTTATTACCTTATCTCCTTGCAATTTGACAAATATCCATAAGTGGGAGATGTGGAAGTATTTGTGGACCTTTTCCTCAGTGAGGATAAAGAGAGAACCTAGTCTCCTCCACTTCTAAGGAAGAGGAAAAAGACAAAAACCTTCAGAAAATAAGACCATTACTCACACTTTCTTCCGACCCATTTTCTTCCCAAAGAAGAATCTCAGCTCGTAAGATTAATCCAACTCATATTTTTACTCAACAGACAGGATTGTGTTCAGTCAGTAGATTTCATTCATGCACACATTCAAATCAATCAGTTTTCATTTCTTCTCCATGCCTAGGCAGAATGAACCGTCCCAAACAATAGATGTATGAAAACACTGGCAAAGGATCTAGTGTTTAATAATCAGTTCTTGGTAGTATTTTCTTGTTTGTTTCTTTTTTTTTAAATCCCAGTCCCTGTCATGACGACTCAAGTAACTTTTCTATTGGATCTCTGCTTAAATGACCACTAGCTTTTTGTCCTGTGAGAACTCTATACATGGAGCAGTTACCGTGGTAAATGGGAAATGTTTATCTACATGATCCATGGGTTCTTCAGCCTGACTTGACTCAGTCCTCTTTCAAATTTTTCTCCTTTTTTCAGTATTAAAAACCTGGCTGTACATCTCTGCAAATACCCAATCCTATTTCCAGTGACTATTGCTGGGGTGGAAGCAGGTTAAAGGGCAAGTGTATACATAGGGATCTGAAAAAAAAATATCCTGACTAAGGTAAGACATTACAGGTAGCAGGGGTTGAGGTCACCCAGTATCTCAACAGCTTCTTAGTTCATATGGATTCTTATCCATTAGTTGCACTAGAGTTGGAAGACAACACTATTTGTGCCTTGAGAATCTCCATCCTTTATCCAACCAGTTCTATGGAAAGAATCATCTGTCCCTTAAGGGACTCTGTTCTCCCTCAGGAACAGAACCTGACCAGGACTTAAACTTTTTCAGTAAGCTTTGAGAGAAGAAGGATTTTCAACCTGTCCCTAGAAAATGACTTCAAGTCCCCAAGAACTCAGATAAGCACTTATTTTTTTTTCTCTAAAATTTGAGCACAAAGATGGTTTTCTTGGCTAAGATGAACTCAGATGCATCAAGGGGCAAAGAATTGTGGGCATCATAATTTAGGATGCATATTAACAGCATGAGTTCTGGATATTGAAAGGAATCTAAAGCATGGTGTGAGGGAAGAGGGTCACGATGAGAAGTAAATTGAAGGAATCAGGGATATTGAGCCTGAAGAAAAGAATAGGAAAAGAGAAAGGCAGAATTAGAGTTGTATCTAGATATTTGGCATGCATGTATTTCTAAGTGACCCCAAAGAGCAGAGCTATAAATGATGAGACAGGAATGAGAAACTGAGACATGTCCATCCTTTTTCAGTCATGTCCTACACTTGTTACCATATTTTGGATTTTCTTGGAAAATTCATTGGAGTAGTTTGCCATTTCCTTCTCCAAGTCATTTTGCAAATGAGGGAACTGAGACAGATAGGGTTAAGTGACTTGCCCAGGGTCACACAGCTAGTAAGTTTTGAAGACAGATTTGGAAGATTAGTCTTCCTGATTCCAGGCCCAGTATTCCATCCTCTTCTTTACCTACTTCTCCTTGAGACAATAATGATAATGGCAACAGTAATGATAATGATAGCAGAGTTTATCTAATGCTTTAAGATCTGTCAACCATTTTAGATATAATCTCTCATTTGATCTTCCCAACTCCAGGGGATAGATACTATTATTGCCTTAATTTTTCAGATGAGTAAATTGAGGAAAAGAGACTTGTCCAAGATCACACAGCTAGAAAGCTTTTGAAAAAGAAGAATTTTAACGTAGTTCTTCCTGACTCCCAATTCAGTATTATTCACTGCTCCACCTAGGGGTTAATAAGTAAATAAGCAATATGAACATCCATACCTATTCAAGAAATGAAACCAAAAAAAGGAAAGGGGAAGAGGACTGAGAAGTGTTTAATACAGTAGGAATATCATTCATATTCTGTAAGAACTCTAGTGTAAAAAATGAGAACAAACAGTCCCAAAATGATACCGCTCCCCATTTACAAAGGTGTTGAGAGTCATGAAGATATGCAAAGGAAAAAAAAAACCAAAGAAACAAGCAGAAAAACATGCAGGGATTAACAGAAGCAATTTTGGATCTGTCTTTAGATCTGAGTATCAGAGCGTGTACATATACTCATAAAGCTTGGAATACGAACAATGTTTAGAATACATTTGTGTGTCCATATGGCTAGAATTTAATTTTGGATTAGCTCTAGTCAAGGTAGATAATTAGTTTTATTGGCAAAAAAAATGATAGAACTGGAAATGAGAGGGAAAAAGTATAAGAGTTGTAATCTTGATTTTTCCTCCAAAACCCTGTGATCTCTTTCCTGCGCCTGTGGACTCAGATCTCAGCCTTTCCACGACCTTTTTCCACAGTCTCTAAAAAGTTCACAAGAGACTCACCCATTGTACTCAGGCATTTTTTCTTCTCTTGACCTGACAAGGAAATTTTCTGCTATCATTGTTCTCACCAATGACCTTGGTCTTTCTTTCCTCACTCACTTTTGTTCATTTATGTTCTTTGACAATATATTTCATACCACTTAATTTGAATTCTTTTATAAACAAGAAATGTTAGAGAATGGATGAAATGGTTTAACACATTGAAATGTTGGGGCTACAGCAAGTATATCTAAGGCAGAAATAAATATTTCTGTGGATTTATTTATATTGAACAAAATAAAATGAAATACTGAAATCATATAATTAGAAATATTTCTCCTCTGAAAACAATAGAAATTATTCAATTACATCAAAGCCTGATATTGCCTATGACAGTTCCAAATGAGGCAACCTAAAGCCTTCACTCTAATAAAAAGATCTTACATCTCTTCCCACTGGATTGAGAGAAAAAGTAAGTTTATGTCCTCTGACAAAAGTTGTACAAAATAATTCACTTTAAATAGCACTTAAAAAATTGCAAAATACTTTCTTCAGAACAATCCTGTAAGGTAAAAGTACGAACTAAATTTTGCAATGAGGTGACTGAACCTGTCTGAAGTTAATTGTTTTTTTTTTTTTTATTCCCACAGTTAGGAAATTTGTAAAGTGCGATTGAAACTCACTAGATTAGCTATCGCAATGATGATGATGATGACTGATAATAATAATGATAGAAATATACTTTTGCATAGAGTGAATTGAAATCTATTTGTGTGTTTCCGGTTTATGTGGAATAAAAAAGTCTGATTTCCCAAACTCAAGGAATGCTCATTGTGAGAACTCATTTTGTTTTGTTTTGTTTTGTTTTTTTAATTTTATTTATTTAATTTTTTACATTCATTTTCACAAATTTTTTTGGGTTCCAAATTTTCTCCCCTTTTCTCCCCTCCCCCCACCCCAATACCCCAAGCAATCTAATTTTCCCTATCTCCAATCTGCCCTCTCTTCTGTCATCCCTCCCTTCTCTTGTCTCCATCTTCTCTTTTCTCCTGTAGGGCCAGATGACTTTCTATTCCTCCTTAACTGTATGTCTTCTTTCCTAGTTGCAACAACAATACTAAACAGTTGTTCCTAAAACTTTGAGTTCCAAATTCTCCCCATCCCTCCCTCCCCACCCATTCCCTTTGGGAAGGCAGGCAATTCAATATAGGCCATATCTGTGTAGTTTTGCCAATGATCTCCCTGATAGTCGTGTTGTGTAAGACTAACTGAATTACCATCCCTCCTAACCTGCCCCTCATTGTTTCTCTTCTGTCTTTTGATCCTGTCCCTCCCCAAGGGTTGACTTCAAATTGCTCCCTCCTCCCTTTGCCCTCCCCCCCATCATCCCCTCCCTTGCAATATCTCCTTCTCCCCCCACTTTCTTATACTGTAAGATAGGTTTTCATACCAAAATGAGTGTGCATTTCACTCCTTCGTTTAGTCAAATGTGATGAGGGTAAACTTCTTGTTTTTTTTTTTTTTCTCAGCTCTCCTCTTTTTCCCTCCACTAAGAAAAACTCCTACCTGCCTCTTAAATGACATATAGTTACCCCCTTCCCTTTCCCTCCCCCTACATTTCTCTCTCACCATTTACCCTAGTTTCTTTTAAGGTATGGTCCCATCCTACTCAGTTCAATCTGTGCTCTCTATCTCTGTATGTGTGTGCATGTGTGTATGTGTGTGCATGCGTGTACATGTGTATGTGTGGTCCCACCAACTACCCAGATACTGAAAAGGTTTAAGAGTTACAAATATTGTCTTTCTATGTAGGAATGTAAACAGTTCACTCATGGTAAGTCCCTTAAGACTTCTCTTTGCTGTTTACTTTTTCATGCTTCTTCTCATTCTTGTGTTTGAAAGTCAAATTTTCTTTTCAGCTCTGGTTTTTTCATCAAGAATGATTGAAAGTCCTCTGTTTCATTGAAAGACCATATTTTCCCTTGAAGTATTATACTCAGTTTAGCTGGGTAGGTGATTCTTGGTTTGAGTCCTAGTTCCTTTGCCTTCTGGAATATCTTATTCCACGCCCTTCGATCCCTTAATGTAGAAGCTGCTAGATCTTGAGTTATCCTGATTGTATTTCCACAGTACTGGAATTATTTCTTTCTAGCTGCTTGCAAGATTTTTTCCTTGAGCTGGGAGTTCTGGAATTTGGCCACAATGTTCCTAGTAGTTTCTCTTTTTGGATCTCTTTCAGGTGGTGATTGATGGATTCTTTCAATACTTATTTTGCCCTCTGGTTCTAGAATGTCAGGGCAGTTTTCCTTGATAATTTCATGGAAGATGATGTCTAGGCTCTTTTTTTGATCATGAGTTTCAGGTAGTCCCATAATTTTTAAATTGTCTCTCCTGGATCTATTTTCCAGGTCAATTGTTTTTCCCATGAGATATTTCACATTCTCTTCCATTTTTTCGTTCTTTTGGATTTGTTTGGTGATTTCTTGGTTTCTCGTAAAGTCATTAGACTCCACCTGTTCCATTCTAATTTTGAGAGAACTATTAAATTCAGTGAGCTTTTGAGCCTCTTTTTCCATTTGGCTCATTCTGCTTTTGAAAACATTCTTCTCCTCATTGGCTTTTTGAACCTCCTTTGCCAATTGAGTGAGCCTATTTTTCAAGATGTTAATTTCCTCAGCATTTTTTTGGGTCTCCTTTACCAAGGTATTGACCCGATTTTCATACTTTTCTTGTATCTCTCTCATTTCTCTTCCCAGTTTTTCCTCCACCTGTCTAACTTGCTTTTCAAAATCCTTTTTGAGCTCTTCCAGGGCCTGAGCCCTCCACTTCTTTCCCTGATGGCAAGGATACGTCCTCATCATCAGATCCGAAGGTCGGGATCATTTGCATTTGTTGGAAAAAACTCTCTATAGTCTTATTTTTCTTCCCTTTTCTAGGCATTTTCCCAGCCAGTTACTTGACTTCTAAGATTCCTTTCCACGCCCGCCTGGATCCGCCCAGCTAGTACTTGGCCTCTGAGATGTAAATGGGCTTTCCTCCTGCCGGCTGTCAATCAGTGAGCTTTAGTTCAGGTGCTGGGATGGGGGCAGGGCCGCCTCCCAGACTCTGATCCCTCGGGGGCTTTATGCAGAGACTTTCAGGAATGGAGCAGGTGGGGGCGGGGTGGGGGGCCCCGCCTCCCAATCTCAGTTCCCTTGGGGGCTTTGAGCAGAAGCCTTCAGTAATAGAGCGGGGTGGGGGCAGGGCCATCTCCCAGGCTCAGCTCCGTGAGGTTTTATGCGGGAATCTTCCGTAATGAAGATCCTGCCTGCTGCTGGGGGATTCCTGAGTCCCCGGCCGCTGCCGCCTCAGCCGCCGCCCACACCTCTGCCGCCGCTGCTTCCTCCCGAGGGGGCCCGAGTCACGGAGACACCCTGCTTCCCCTCTCCTCCAGCCCAGCCTTCTTTCTCACTGACCTGTAGCTTCTGTGGGCGGAGGGACTTTCCCAGCTGCCGGAGCTTCCGTCTCTGAAGCCTGCTTGGATCAGCTTCTCTGGGGCTGCGGCCAGGGCAGCGCTGGGGGTGGGGTCCACTTTCCGGGGCACGCCGGACCCTGGGGACGGGTCTCCAGGGCTCCCCGGAATGGAAATATCTTCCACTCTGCTTCTGCACACCTTGTATTGACCCAGAAGTTATGGGGGACTCTTTTTACATTAATTCTTTGGGCTTTTGGTTTCGGAGCTCATAAACGTGCGTCCTTCTACTCCGCCATCTTGGCTCCGCCCCCCACAAGAACTCATTTTGTTAAGGGAAATCAGATATATTGAACCTAAGAGAAAATATGATGTAATGCAGAGGTGGGGAACCTTCAGCCTAGAGACAGTCTATGCCCCAGAGACATATGTGGCCCTCTAGGTCCTCAAGTGGAACCCTTTGACTGAATCCAAACTACACAGAACAATTCCCCTTAATAAAAGAATTTGTTCTGTAAAACTTGGACTCAGTTAAAAGGCTTCCCCCAAAGACATAGAAGGCTACACATGGCCTCAATGCTGTAGGTTCCTCATTCCTTCACTGCAGTGGATATGAACTGGACTTGTAATCAAGATCTCTATTCAAATATCATCTCTGAATGACTCTGAGTGACTGAAAAAACCTGCAACCTTCTACGTGTCTTGGACAATCATTTAAAGCTTGTCTACTCAATAAAGGACCAATTACGGTGTCAATGAATTTTCAAGGATAATCAAATATCTTTATAATCTAGAAGCTCTAGGACTGGAAGATAATTTAGAGGGAAGCTAATCTAATTCAACCCCTCATTTTAAAGATAGAGAAATTGAGACACAAAAAGCTAACTTGTTTTAAGTCAAGTACAGGACCAAGCTAGAATTCACACTTGGGTTGTCACATTCTGAATCCAGCAATCTCAGGCTTCAGCTTAGTTTTAAATACATGGGATAATATTAATCTCTTGTTCAATAATCCCATTTTTTTTAGAACTACTTTGGTTCAGGAGAAATGGGAAAAATCATAATTTCTTCAAGTATATCTTACTTTGTACTTGGCATATATTACAACTTTGGGATGTTAGGAATGTAATGTGGTCCTTTCCATAAATTCTCCAGGGAAAAACAAAGAGAATAAAACACCAACAGATTGAGTTATATTCCCAAAGGGGAAAAACCATCCGTCAAAATATAAAGTGAACCATTTGGGGTGAGAAATGTTCATTTAGATTTCAACTGGGCCTGTTCCCTATTATGGTTATCTATCTGATGAAAATATATGACCCCTCTACTAAAACTTTGTATTTCCTGTGGATATTTTGTAGACATATTACATTTTTAGTATTTTCTTTAAATATTAAAGATGAATGTGATTATTAGCAATGAAGATATCATAGGTCAGAAAATATAATAAAATAAAGGGAACTTTGAATCACTGTTGGAGAGAGTGGTGGCTGCCTCCGTGTGTGTGTGTGTGTGTGTGTGTGTGTGTGTGTGTGTGTGTGTGTGTGTGATTCAGTGCACCTGTGGAAGAATCCCTGACAACTCTCAACAATGGACAGGCAGCATCAATCAGTTACAAAAATGTTGAAACTGAGTTTGAATCCTACTTCTGCCACATACTACTTTTGAAGGAATTATTTCTGTGAACCTCTTCCCCTCCTCTGTGGCCCTTTATAATACTTCTCTCTTGGCCTTGATAAAAAGACAGGAAAGTTGTTCTGCAGAAGGTCCTTGTGAAAATGGTTGCAGGTTCTTTGGGAGGGAATGGGTTTCTGTAAGGGAAGAAAGTCTAGGCCTAATTTGTTAATATGTAGGCATGACTTGATTCATTAAAGGTGCAAATTAAAACCTTGGAATTGACAAGACATCCATGTGAGGGATACTGAGCAATAATAAGAGAGTGAGGCAGGAGGGTGATGGTGAGCATGCCAGTGAGAGTCCTGAGAGGATAGTATTCCTACTTGGTCTGCTGCACTGTGTGTAGATGTGTTTGCAAGTACACGAGTGCACAGCAATATGCGTGTTTGAACACAAATGCACATGGCCATATATATATGTATATATACATGTATATATGTAAATCATGGAATCATAGAAATAAGACTTGGAATGGATATTGACAACAATCTAGACTAAGGATTCTTAGCCTAGCTTCCACATACTCCTCAGGTGTTCATGGAGAGAATGTGTGACATCGGTGAATTTCGAGGTAGGAAAATATTTCACTCTTCATTTTCACTCTCCTCTAAATTAAACTGAATACTTCAGTCAATTACGAATATAGGAAATAAAATTTTTTTCTGAGAAAGGGTCCATGGATTTCCCCAGACTTCTAAAGATTTCTCTGAAACACCACAAAAATTAAGAACCCCTGATTTAGACCACCTTCACCCCATTTTACCAGTGATAAAGCTAAAACATAGACAATTACAAAATGGCATTATGTTCAAGCTGATTTTCAGACCATGTAGGGAACTCAGTATACTGAGTGTGTACATATGCTTCTTTGTAGTTTGAGAATGTATTAGTGTATGTATACGTACGTGGTACTCAATTTAAGTCAACAAATATTTGAGTGCCTACTTAAAGCCAGGTGTTCCACTGGTTGCTGGTTATGCAAAGGTAAAAAAAATGAGACAATCTTCCCCGCAAGGGGCTTACTTTCTACTGGAAGGGAAATGACATGTATATGGAAAAATAACTGTGTACAAAAATCAATAAAGATATAATGCAGAGGGAGTGAAATGTGAGATCGTCAGAAAAGGCCTCTTTTGGAGTGACATTTGAGTTGAATTTAAAAAAGAGTCTCTAAGGGGTAAAGACTATTAGTAGGGAGAATATTCAAAGCACTGGAGCAGAACCTGTGCAAAAACACAGGGCAGGGAAATGGGTTATTTTGTCCATCACTTTGCCTGTAGTAGAGAGTGAGTGAGAACAAAGCTAGGACAATGTATGAATTTATTTTGCTTTATAACACATTTTTTTTAGAGGAGTTTGGTTTTCTTAGTGGGGGAATGTGTAAGAAAGAGAAGAGGCCCGATTTTTGTTTAAGTAAAATAAAATTCAATTTAAGAAATAAATGAAAAATATAATTAGACTGATGTCAGACTATTAAAGTCTTTAAAATCTAAATCTAAAGGATTCTGTTTTTATTCTAAAGTAAACTAGGGATGTCCACAATTATGCCTGTGCTCAGTAATATATAAATTTGGCAAATAGGTATAGTTATGATAATCACTACTCATACTTATGGGGATGGGGGCAAAGACCTCTATGTTCTTGGCACTATGCTTGGGCTTTACAAATATTACCTCATTGGATCTTCTCAGATGACAATAAGTATTATTATCAACCTCATTTTACAGTGGTGGAAAGTGAGGCAGACAAAGGTTAAGTGACTTGATTTGTGTCAAACAGTTAGTATCTGAAGCATTTATGCTTGAACGGAGGTCATCTTGACTCCAGCCTCAGTGCTGTATCCACTGCACTACCTAGCCATCACTTTGAGGTTTAGTAAGCATTTTAAAAATGTTTCATTTGATCTTTACAATATTGTTATAAGGGAGGTTCCAATATTACCTCCATTTTACAAAAGAGGAAACTGAGGTTGAGAGATTAAGTGATATTCCTGGGCTAACATACCTAGTCTGAGGGAGGTGTTGAACTTTAGATATGTCCTTTAAGTACAGAGCTATATTTGGTAACTAACCTATGGGGTATGCTCATACACATGTATATTTATATACAAGTTTGTGATTCTATGACTTTTCTTATTCTTTTCATAAATAGGTTTCATGTACACATACTTACCTTTCTGTTCCCTGGTTCTCTTTGTCTCCACGGTAAAAGCTGTCAATCAACCCAGAGGGGCATGGGAACCTTGGAGACAACGAAGTATTTTTCAGATCATTTTAATTTAACAGTTGGGCCTCTGGGGAGGCTGAGGCCCTGATATAAAAACTTCTTTTCCTGGCTGGGGGAGGCATGGCTCCATAGAGCTATTCAAGTCTATCAGGGCTCCCAGGGCTCATCTGGGCTGTGAACTCTCAATTCTCTAGTGAGTAGACGAGATTTCCACTAAAGATCCTTCTAGTTCTAAGCCTTTGATTCAATGTCTTTCTTGTACTTATTTGAGATCTCTCTGAAAAATGTCGTAATACCCTGAGAAGTGTAGGTTGACAAATGGTCTAAGTGGGATCAGATGGTCTGGTCTGCCTTCCCATCTTAGGACAAAGCAATTCTCCAACCTCCTGGGAAACAAAACATTTTAGGTGGAAATCTCAGATGATCTAAAACATTAATTAAGGTTTTAAAATAGGAAAAGCTCAGGTTAACCAACCATCCTTACTCTCATGGAAGAGAGAGGGAGGGAAAGGATCAAAATTGATGTGGAATGTATTGATATTAGCAGCAGTGCTCATGGGAGACAAAGCTCCCCAGATCTAGCAGGCTGTCCTTAGAGCCTATGAAAAGCTTCAAGAAGACAGATTTGTAACCCAACCAGAGTTCTAATGGGCAATATTCTTCAGCCTCATGTTTCCAGCTTCCGATCTCCAGGAGGATGACACACCTGATAAACTGCATCTTTTCTTCTTGATGATGTGCGTGTAAAGGATACCATCTCTTCTAAGTTGCTTTCATTTTATTCTGAGTAACTCTTTCTCTGTCTGTGACTCTCTCAGATTCTCTGTCCCCTTATCCCTCTCTCTCTCTCTCTCTCTCTCTCTCTCTCTCTCTCTCTCTCTCTCTCTCTCTCTCTCTCTCTCTTCTCTCTCTCTCTCTCTCTGTTTCACTCTCTCCCTGCCCTTCTCAATAGTCTAATTTTTTATGCCATATAAATGAGTCTAGTAAAATGTATGAGTACTTTTGACAGTGTCTGAATAATAGCTGGCACTTGCATAGAATTTTAAGTTTTGCAAAGTACTTGGCAAAAATTATTTCATTGGATTCTCCCAACAACCCTTGGATGCAGATACTATTATCATCCCTGTTCAAGGAGGAAGAGAATGTTACAAAGAAAGATTAAATGACTTACTGAGGGTCACATTGCTACTTGTAGTGTCTGGTATGTTACTTAAACTCTGGTCCTCCATGTCTCTAAGGCCATCATCCTTACCCACTGAGCTGAATGTCTGATTTCCTACAATAGTAATTTTTTAAAAGTGATTTTACAATATTAATATAGTGCTTTAAGATTTGCAAAATAAATATATTATGTCAATCATCATGACAAACCAGTGACTGGTGCCACTATTATTCCCATTGTTTAAATTAGTAAACTGAGGTGGCAAGATGCTAAGTCACTTGGTCAAGATCTTATAACTACCACGTGTTTGAAGTACAATAAAACTCAGGTCTTCTCACATTTTATACAATATATCACCTCTCTGCCAGCGTGGAGGTATGTGTGGATCTGTGTCCATGTGTAAGAGATAATTAGTGTTTCTGGTTATCAGTTTGTGAACAGCTGAACAGATGTTTTGGTGTACTTGTGAGTGTTTTGTGACTCTAGGTCTATTAGTGACAAGTACCTCTGCTAGCATATATATATATATATAACATATATATATATATAATGTGTATATGCTATATTATATATATGTGTGTGTATGTATGTATGTATATATATATATGGATATGTGAGTCTAGAGCTGAATGTCTGTGTTCATCTTTGAACATTGTTGTTTGATGGTCAGTGCTTGTGTAGGAGGGTCAACATCTGTGTCTGCATAAAAGTCTATGTCTATGAGTCTCTGAATTAGAATTTGTGTACATATCTGTATGGGCTATGCCTATGTATGTTTGTGGGAGTTGCATATACGTTCAGGCCTGTATTTGGAACTAAATAGGTCTCGGTATATGTTGACTTGAGATACTGTTTGAGTATGTTTTATTCATGGTGATATCTAAATATGTTTGTATATGAGTGAATCAATACAATTTTATCTTTCCTATCTGACATAAATGTGCCATCATCTCCTACTTTAGGTGGTTCCATTCTCATTCCCAAAGCCCTGATCATGTTGGCCATAACTCAGCAGGCATATAGGACTAAGGTGATCTTGAGAAGCTCTTGGGGGTGGGAGGACTCTTCTTTCATCTGTTTAAAAGCATTGTGGTCCACAGGAAATAGTGTTGAGTTTGGAGACAAATGACCTGGGTTTGAATACAAGTTCTAATGGGACCCCTGTGATCTTGGACAAGTTGTACCACATGTTCTTAGTTTCCACATTTGGAAAATAAAGGGGGTTGGACTTTATGACTGCTAAACAATCCCCTAACCCTAAACTTAGCATCCTTTAATGAACTTCTACATTGGGAGACTTCTCTGAAAACTCAAGACTTACAATGCTAAGTTGTAGGTGAGGAGAAAACTCTGCATCCCCTGTGGAGGATGTTAACTTTAAATTTAAAGTTAAACTTTAAGTTGTCCCTTGGGGGAGAAAAAAGTTCCAGGGCTCCAAAATATTATTACTGTCCCTGCACCTGGCAGTCCTGATACCAGGGGGTAGGGGATGAGGAATGTCTGTCTTGGAATCTGTGGATCTGGATTCAAATCTAAAAATCACTTAAGTGAATTTGGTTAAATCACTTAATCTCCATTTTCTTTGACTCTAAAATGGTGAGATTTAACTAACTCATCTGTAAAGTTCTGTCTGGATTTAAATCCTGCTATTTTAATATAATTTTTAATGTAAACCCTCTCTTTACATAGTCACACACTTTCAGCTTCTCTGTAAAGATGAAGCAAAATGTATATCTTTCCTAGAAGCAGGAAAGTTTAACATTTACTCTCCGGGAGCTAATCGGGATCAGAGGAAGCTACTCAGATCAGCTATGCTTACCTAATAAGAAGCCGGAGGTCGTCTTTATAGATACCTCATACTTGGATCATTCTTGCTCCTTTATTTATCCCTATTTCCCCTTTATGTCCTCAGAATGATGATAGTCATTATAGCAATACCAACAACATTTCCATAGCTCTTTAAGTGTTATAAAACATTTTCCTCACAAAAAATCCTTCAGAGTTAGGGTTTTGTAAGCATTAGCATCCCCATTTTATAGATAAAGAAGCTGTGGTTGAAAGGGGCTAAATCTTCCTACACAGTCACACAGCTAAGATAAAGAGAGAACCAGGATTTGAACATTGGTCTTTGGAGCCTAAGAACAAGGTCTTTCTACTCTACCACAATGCCTTCCTGAGTCATCCGAATTCTACTTGTAATGCTCTAAGCCTCAGTTTCAGCTAAGATTCACCTCCCATTCCACTCTAACTTAAATTTCATTAAATGTCTGTTCACTGTCTCTCTCAAAAATAACTGACCTTTCGTTGCTTCAATAGAGTATTATTCTGGCTTCCATCAATAATTGTTTTTCAAGTGTCTGTATATCTATGATGAAATAACTACTCACAGTCATGTCTCACTAAATTACATATAATCCCACACCTGTCCCTAGCATTTTGAGAGATAGTTGGTTCAATAGACAAAGGAGCAGTTTTAAAATCACGACGATGTGAGTTCAACACTTGTCTCTATCACAGCTGTGTATTTGTAACTGTCTCTTTGTAAACATGGTCTAGTTACTTATTTTCTCGATAATAAGTCACAGTTTAAAATTTATGAGGCATGTTTTCTTGTGACATCTTTGGGAAGTAGGTACTGCGAATATCTTTTTTTTAAAGGAAAGTAGCAGTAAGGGAAAAAATATTTCTCCATGTTCGAGTAACAGGTAAATATTAAATAATATAGCGGTACTGTCTCCAGGAGAAATATTCAGTGCAATATAACTAACATTTATTTATACAGCCTCTAAGAGTTTGCAAAACACTTTATGTATCCTCACAAGAACCCTATGAGTGAGGTACTATTGTTATCCTTATTTTATCAATAATAAATCTAAGGCTAACAGGAATTAATTGTGTCAAGGAAGGAAGGAAATGGACATTATTAAGTACCTACTGTGTTCTAGGAACTATGCTCAATGCTTTATAAATATTATTCCATTTGAACCCTGAGAGGAAGCTGTAATTCTTTCCACTTTAGAGAAGAAGATACTGAGGAAAAAAGCAGTTCAGTGTCTCACCCAGGGTCAAAAGCTATAAAGTGTATAAGACTGAATTTGAACCCAGGTTTTTCTGGTGACAGTCTAGCATTTTATTCCCCTGTGGTACCTATCTGCTTATATGGTGTAGGATACATCCACAGAAAGAACCATTTGACCCCACAAAGACAATACTACTGTTTGTTATGGATCAGATTGAGCCATCCAAACTGTCTTGTACAGTGACCCATATATTTCTAAGGGAGCTTACAAGTGTTGTTATTTCCTTTGTGATTCTAATTATGGGGAGTAATAATGAAGATAAGGTTATTTTTCAATTTGAAATCAAGTACAGACTCATTTATCATGGTGAACTCTCAGGTTAAAAGCAACTCCATCTTTATCCATTATTATGTAGGAATCAGCTCAAGATTAAACTTACAATTTTGCATCTATAGCCAAAGATAGAGATGACTCAGTGAGCGAAGTATATCTGTTACCAGAGTGAGAGGGTCAGGTTGATAGTAAGATCTAATAATGGTCACTGAGGTACTAAACCCACTAACTTGGCCTCAGTAGCTCCATGTGTTGACTCTGAGCTACGTATTTTTACAGTTAACTATCTGTTTCCTTTCAAGGAGGGAGGATCCTCGTGGCCGTTCAGCCTGTGATAGGATGTCACAACACAATGCAACTACCTTCCACCCAGACTCCTTTATCCTCCTGGGAATCCCAGGGCTAGAGCACTTCCATGCCTGGCTCTCCCTGCCTTTCTGCTCTGTCTACATTGTGGCTCTGCTGGGCAATATCACTATCTTACTGGTGATTTGGTTTGAAAAGACTCTCCGTGATCCCATGTTCTTCTTCCTGGCCATCCTGTCAGGTATTGACCTGGCCTTGTCTACATCTTCTGTGCCTCGGATGCTGGGCATTTTCTGGTTTGAAGCCCATGAGATCGGTTTTGGGGCTTGCTTAGCTCAGATGTTTCTCATTCATACCTTCACAGGTATGGAGTCAGCTGTCCTGTTAGCCATGGCCTTTGATCGCTATGTGGCCATCTGTGCCCCACTTCACTACACAACCATTCTGACAGCCAATGTACTGGTAGGTATTGGGGTGGCCATTGTTCTGCGCCCCATTTTGCTCATGCTGCCTATCATATACCTGACCTATCGCCTGCCTTTCTGCCAGACTCGTGTCATTGCTCATGCCTATTGTGAACATATGGGCATTGCCAAGCTAGCTTGTGCCAATATCCGTGTCAATGCCATCTATGGACTTTTTGTTGCCTCTTTCCTGGTCTTGGACTTGATCCTAATTGGAATTTCCTATTGCTATATCCTGCGTGCAGTCTTTCGGCTCCCTTCTCATGATGCTCAACTCAAGACACTTAGTACTTGCAGTTCACATGTAGGAGTTATGTGTATCTTTTATACACCCTGCCTCTTTTCTTTCCTCACTCACAGATTTGGCCACCATATCCCACGATATGTCCATATTCTTGTTGCCAATCTCTATGTGGTCATCCCACCATCACTTAACCCTGTCATCTATGGTGTGAGGACAAAGCAAATCAGACAACGGGTGCTCCGGACCTTCAATGGCAAATAGACCCTACCATCTTCCCATTGCTTACAGAATAGGACACTGCCAAGTGATTGTTCAGTCTAGTCAAGTTTTTTGAAAGAGCTGGTATTTCTTACCAGCTTAAAGTACCATTGAACACCTTAGGAGTAGCAAAATGACCTTTGTATAACTAAAACCTATGATCACATAGATCTAATTTGCCTTTCTTAGGAAATTTTTTCAACGTCACTGACCCATTTGTTGATTTTTTTTGTGATTGAACTGCTGGAATTCATCTACTCAGGAATATTTTGGAAATAATGACTGTTCTGTTTCCAATGTATCGTGACTGGTACTCTGACAGGGACAGAATATCCTACTTGGCAGTAAGAGGCAGTGAGGTAAAGTTTGGTTAATGGAGGTCGCATCAGACTGAGTTTGTTCCAGAAGACAGAATACATGGAGATAAAATAGAGACAGACTCTGGCTTGCTCTCATGGAAATAACTTCCCAGGAATTAGACCTACTAAAAATTGGAATGGATTTTTTATCAGGTAAATAATTTTTCCATCCATGGAGGATTTCAGTCAGAACTCAGAACTTCTGGGCATTATGTGGAAAGATTTCTGCACAAGAACAGATTAAACCACATTATCTCTGAGATTGCAGAAATCTAGAATTTGGTGTTCTATAACAGTCCTTTCCACTCATCCTAGTTACTGATTAATGGTAACACCTCACCTCCAGGTTTGAAATGTGACACGAGTAAGTTTTATCATAGGTGTGCTCTCTAAGTCCATCTTGTGGGACTTTTTCCTACATACTTTAAAATGGTCACCACTAGAGGCTCACACAACATGATCATGATCTTTTTCTTCTCTTGACTTTGTGAGGTGTTCTCATCAATAATCACAGAATTTTCTTTTTTCATTAACCTGTTTCTTTTATACCACTTAGATTGAATTGCCTTATCAAGTCTGTCCAAGTTCATATTCATTGTTTCCATGATACTATTTACTTCTTCCTCTGTCATTCCACTTTCCATTTGCCTTTATTCTTACCCAACATCAGGGTCTTTTCCAGTTGAGTCCCATCTTCTCAGTTTCTGTAAAAAAAATGTAAGCTTCACCTTTAGTATTTGACCGTCTAGTAAATAGCCTGAATTAACTTATTTTAAGTATTGACAGATTTAACGTTCTTGTTGTCTAAGAATTTCTCGAAATTCTTCTCCAGCAGCACAACTCAAAAGCACCAGTTCTGGAACTCTCAGCTTCCTTATAATCCATCTCTCACACTAGTATCTTGCTACACAGTAGTATCTTGTTACTGGAAAAATCATAGCGTTGATTATATAGACCTTATGTAAGCAATGTGATAACTCTGTTTTCCCATAGTTTTCCCTCCAAGGAGCAAATATATTTTAAGTTCATGGCTGCAGTCACTCTTTGCAGTGATTCTTGAGATCAAGAATATAAAATTTGACACTGTTTATGTTTCTTTCTCCTCTATTTGTCTGAAAATGAAAGCATAAGTTTTGCTTTTTTTTAAGTTGAGCTTCAAGAAAATTTTCACATTCTTTTTTATGCTTATGAAGAAGTTTTTTAATGCCTTTTAACTTTCTGTCATCAGAGTGGTATTATCTACAAATCTGAGATTGTAGATATTTCTCCCAGCATCCTTAATTCCAGCCTGGCATTGCTCATGATGTAGTCTACGTACAAGTTAATTCAATGACAATACACAGGCCTGTAGTCCTCCTTTCCCAATGTTAAATCAATCAGTTATTGCATATCCAGTTTTAATTCTTGCTTCCTGATCTGCATATGGGTCATCAGGAGACAAATAAGATGACCTCATCCTCCCACCTCTTTGAGGATTTAGCTGTGACATTTAAATATATTTACACTTTTATTTTTTTTAATTACTAGATAGTTTTGAAGAATGTTGCTTCATAATGTATAATTCAATTCACTTTTCAATTCAGTAAACATTTCAGTGCCTAATGTAAGTGACTAGCTTTCATTTATTGTGCTATGCACTAGGCTTATAAATAATTTACAAAGAAAGACAGTTGTGAATGAATTGGATTTAAGTGAGGAAATGATGCACGCAATCATCAGCTTCACTCTGTCTTAGAGAATCATTAAAGTCCAGTGGCAAAAAAAAAAATTAAGACAACTGGCAATGTCCTGGGATTCAGTGGATGACCTTGGATTTTTTAATGTCTGATTAAATTTCAAGCAATCAACAGCACCTGCTTCAGCTGCTTTCGTATCATTGGAGCAAATTGTTCTTCTCTGCCCATTCCTGAGCAAGTCACTTAACCCTATTTGCCTCAGCTCCTCACTTGTAAAATGAGCTGGAGAAATAAATGGGAAATGACTTTAGTTTCTTTGCCAAGAAAGTCCCAAATTAAGTTACAAAAGTCTAAAACAACTGGACAACATGAATGATTATGCTGATTGCTTTCTCTATTTTGAATCATCCTAGTATAAGTAGAACTTGGCTAAAATGGATGCTTTCATAGTAGTACTACTTTGTTTGGAAATGAAAATTATGCTGGGAACATTGAAATAAAAGTAACATTATGTTGGTTTCTGACAGTGAGCTGGATTCTTCCCTTTTGGAGGTCCTATTTAAGTACAGAATCTGCTGATTACATGAGAGCATGACTGGGATTTAAATGAAAACATGTCTCATGCCTGTACTCAACTACCATATCTAATAAGAAATTGGCCAAAATTTTCAGGAATTTGCTTGAAAAAACTATGGTCTTACATTCTTCTATATAGAGAGATAGCATGACATGATAGAAGGAATGCTGGATTTGTCACTGAGCAACCTGCATGTGAATATTGCTTCTACTGTATGTTATTATTTGCCTCTTCTTGCCTTATTTTTCTTAGCTGTAAAATGTAAGTGTTGGACAGAATGATCTCTAATGAGTTCTCCAAACTCTACATCTATGATATATATAATATATGTAAATTAGAGTCTGGGTTTACTCCTCCTTCTTCTCTTCAAGAACACGCTGAATGACTCTTTGTCAACATACATCCCATTCTTCAGCATAGACATTGGAAGACAAAATACAATTCCTTAAAATGGAAATACACACTAGTCAGCTTGCCATTTAAAACCTTCCACACTATAGCTAGAGTCCACCTTTTTTCAATATCATTTCATTTTATTTTCTATCACTCACCCTCTTTTCCAGGACAACTGGCCTTTTAAGTCCTCCCCAAACTCAAAATGCCATCTCCTGTTTCCATTCCTGGGCACAGGATATCCCCCATGGGTGAAATCAGCTCCTGTTTTAGAGGGAGTATTCCAGAACACTTACCTTCATTCAAGGTTCAGTTTCACTCTGGAGCTATCTCCTCTGAAATTATTTCCAGGTCTATGTCCTCTTTTTTTTCCCTGATGAAAATGTTATTTACTCTTGAAATATTGTTAGAATCTCTCATGTGCTGGCATCACTTCCTACTTTGTTATATAGTCATATAAGAATAATAATCAATAATAACTGCTAACATCTACAAAAGGCTTATGTGTCAGGCACTGTGATAAGTACTTTTCAGTTGTCTCATTTTATTCTCATGTCCTCCTGGCTCTAGGATTGCCACTCTATCTGCTGTACCATACAGCTGCCTTATTATGCATCATCTGCATACATGATATAAACAGTGGTGTCCTAATAAATATTTAACTATGGTACACACTTTTAAGTTTCATTTGTGTTATTATCATTTTCTCTCACTTTCTTAAGTCTAGAAAAACAATGAGACAACAAAGTCTTAATTTTTGATATTCATCAATTTCTAAGGTTTAAACGATTACATTGAAAACTGAACAATCAGCTCTACTGAGTCAGTAAGAGCTAGTTTTAGCAACCCCTGGTTGTACTTCCGACCACTTACCTCCATCAGAGTGTAACCTCTGTGAGAGCAGCTGTCATACCATTTTTAATCTTTCTGTGCCTTGCTTTAAATATGGTATTCCACATATTGTGTATTCTAGATGAATGTTGGTTTTGTAAAATTGAATTCGATAATAGATTATAATATTGTCTGCTCTAAGGAGGTATTGAAGGAGAGATTTGATTAAACTCTTTAAGGTTTACTAAGAGACACCCTGATTTCCAGAGCTAAGGACTAGCAAACATACCAACAATCCCTTGTGTTCCCCTTCTGGATGAACACTGCTGAAACTAAATCACAGAAGAGATGGTCCCTCAGCTTGGGCAAGCATAAACTGGACTAGACAGGAAGCCCTTCTATGAATGATCTTTTTGTCATTAGACAGCCTTGCCTCACTGTTGCTGTTGTACTTTACCATTACACTACACCTACAGTATACTGTTTGATTTTTTATCTAGCCCTGAATATATAAATCAAGATTTAGCCCCACTTACTTGGGTGTCCTACTAGAGGAGGCTCTGAAACATGTTTCTAATTTCCCTCTCCCAATGGAATAAAGAACTTTTTTTTCTTTTAACCTTTGGAGCTCTTTGGTATTTTGTGAGGTAATAGTGGTTGCAAAATCTCTGTAAATTTTAGCACATTTGTTACCAGCGTCGATGAAGATCATCTCTAGAGATAAAACCCTATGACTGACACTTTCATGTTCAAAGAATCCGCAGGCATTGCTCCTACAACAGAAAGAAACTTGACAAGGAATGTGGACCTCATGAAGGGTCAACTATTCTGGGTCTCCACAAGAGAAAGTTCCAGCACAAGATGATTACATAAATGTCCCTAGTACCCAAGGGAACTATTATAATAGTATTTTGGTTAAAGCATAGCAAAATATTTTTTTCTTATTAACTAGTAGAAAAAAAGATATCTTTTATCCACCAAAAACCAGGGAAGCCAAGAGGCAGAGATAAGGAGAAAGAGCATTTCAGGCACTGGAGGACAACCAATGAAAATGTACCAAGTTGAGAGATGAAGTGTCATGGGTAAGGAATAGCAAGGGATCCAGAGTCAGTGAATCATAGAGTTTGTGGTGGTTAAGGTATAAGAAGAATGGAGGGGTAGGAAAGGCACTGGCAATATAGAAAATGCCTTCTTTTAATAATACTTAATATTAATAATAATTAATAACTAATTAATAATAAATGATAATAAATATTATTTAACCAAGCATTCATTTTAAATTTTTTTTGTCATTTTCTAAATAGGGACAATTTCTCCTGGCCTTTCAGTCTATGGCAGGATGTCACAACTTAATGCCACTACATTCCACCCAAGCACCTTCATTCTGCTAGTCATTATTGGGCTGGATGATATTCATGCCTGGTTGTCTTTCCCCTTCTGCTCTAACTTGTGGCAATTTTGGGCAGTGTCATCATCTTACTCATGATATGGATTGAAAAGTCATTCCATGATCCTATATTTTATTTCCAAGCCATCCTCTCCACAAATGACCTAGTATTTTCAACAACCTCTATGCCCTGCATTCTTTGCATCTACTGGTTTTGGGCCAGTGAGATCAGTTTTGGAGCCTATATGACCCAAGTTTTCCACATCCACAGTTTCACTGGCATGGAACCTGGTATTCTACTTGGCATGATCTTTGCTCTCCATATGGCCATCTGCACCACTCTTCTACACAACCATCTTGACAGCTTAAGTGTTGACTGGCATTGGGGTGCTTATTGTGCTTCACCCTATTTTTCTCATGATATCTGTCATCACTCTGGCCTACTGCCTACCTTTCTGCCAATCTTGAGTCGTTGGACACTCTTATTGTGAGCACATGGGAATTCGTAAGTTGACCTGTGACAACATTCATGTTGATGCCATCTATGTCCTCTTTGATGCTTCCTTTCTCTTTTTGGATCTCATCTTTCTTGGTGTTTCCTATGCCTATATTCTCCATGCAGTCTTTCACCTTCCTTCCCATGATGCCCAGCTCAAGGCACTGTGCACCTGTGACTCACATGTAGGAGTTATGTGTGTTTTCTATGCACTAGCCTTTTTCTCCTTACTCATTCACTGCTTTGGTCAACACATACCCCCATCTGTCCATATTCTTATTGCCAGCCTCTATGATTATCCCAGTACCACTCAACCGTGTCATCTGTGGTGTGAGAAGTAAGCAGATCTGGGAACGAGTGCTCCAGGCTTTCACTGGCAAATAGATCCTAGAATCTTCTTAAAGCCCAGGAAGAGCGCCCTGCAGAGTGCATGTGCCATAGTCCCTGACTTAGGCTAGGCCCCAGTAGGCCACTTGGTACTCATTGCCAGCTTAAGTGGCTAAGTGATAGATAAACACAGCTCAACACCTATGGCTGTGTAGACCTGAATGGCCTTTCTTACCCTTCTCTTGGCCTACTACAAGGACTACTAATAGCCAATATGTATGAAGTACTTACTAAATTCCAGGCACTGTGCTAAGCATTTTCCAATTATTATCTCCTATAATCCTCACAACAAGGCTAGGTCGTAGTGGTTGTTCGGTTGTTTAGTCATGTCTGACTCTTCATGACCCCATGGACCATACTGTCCATGGGTTTTTCTTGGCAATGATACTGTAGTGGTTTGTCACTTCATTTTGTAGTGGATTAAAGCAAACAGAGTTTAAGTGACTTGTCCAGTGTCATACATCGAGTAAGTCAAATATGAACTTAGTCCTTCCTGCCTCCAAGCCTAGAACTATAAACTGACCCACTTAGCTGCCTCCCACCAAATTTAGGAAGTTATCCCCATTTTACAGATGAGGAAAGAGAAGGAAGCAGGCTAAGAGATTCATGCAGGATGACATAGCTCATAAATGTCTGAAGTCAAATTTGAACTCAGGTAGCCCTAATTCCAGTCCTGGTGCTACCTAGTTGCCTACTCATATTTAGTAGCTTAGCTACTAGATCTCAAGCATTTGTGCGTTTCATAATTTTCATATTTATCAGGGGCCTGCATCTACATGGTTTGTGAATATTTAATAAGTGACTAGACATTTGTTAGAGGATTACCTCTTCCTTCCTGAAAAGGACAGAAGATAGAACACTAATTGAGAGCAAAGTTTCATTGGACCACACTAGGAGAAGTGATATTTTCCTGACTACTTTTGAAAGGAAAAGTTGGTGAGTAGAAATGATCCTCCAGAAGATGGAAGTCTGACTGATGAATCCAGGAGGTTCATCAGCTCAATTTTTATTAAGTGTACATGACCTGAGATGCCAGCTCTGAAATCTTAGGATTTTAGGATTTGATGTGACCATGAAGGGTGATTCTAGGGGTTAAATGTTTTGATAACCACTTAACTGAAAACTTCCACCTGTGCTTTAGTGACAAAATATGAGAGAAGTAAAACTCATCTCCAATCTCTTTTACCTTTCTATTTTATATGATTTAAAATACGTAAATACTTTGCAAAATCTCTTTAAAAGTTCTACAAGGATAAGAGCTATATTTTTTTGTTTCCTTCTACAATATTACTAGACATTCAACAGTCACTAAACATTTATTCAAAAAGATGATATGAAACAAGAACTTCAGTATCAAAGTTGAATTATACATTAGACTAAAAGGTATAACTTATCAGGGTACCAGGAGGGAGAAATGCCCACATAAAAAAGGAATCTTCTCATGCTTCCTCCTCCAAGTTTAAGGAAGTAGGGTCACCCTTAACAAAAATCTATTTTCTAGGACTACCATTTCCCCCTCCACATTGTGGGAGAGGGGGATAAGTAGCTAAAATCCTTGTAATAACAAGTCATTGACAAGCAACACAAATTCTCACATTGACCGTGTCCAAAATATGAGGAAAATTGAGTGCCACAGAATGAATAATTTGCAATTGCGGTGCTGGCGAATACTTCCCAAAGTCCCTTGGAAAGCAAAGAGTTCAAGTCTGTCAATATCTGAAGAAATTAATTCAGATTATTCACTGGAATGTATAACACAAAAGTCAATCACACAAATGTCAGAAGTTGGGTAGAATATTTCATCATGAATCCTCCAGAAAAAAAAAAATGGTTGATCACTGTTGTGATCAATTTTTACATCTTTCAAAGTTGTTTATCTTTATAATATTGTCATTGGATAACTTTTTCTCCTACTTTGCTTCCTTCATTCTGCAATGATTCATAGAAGTCTTATGGGTTCTGTGAAAGAGTTCGTTGTGTGATTTCTAACATTACAATATTTTTTTTATCACCTTTGTATACCATAATGTGTCCAGCAATGCCAGACATGATGGAAATCTCCTCAGTTTCCAATTCTTTGGCATCATAAAAAGAACTGCCAGTAATGTTTTTGTGTATATAGGTTATTCTTCTTTCTTTGATTTCTTTGTACCTAGTAGTAGTAGTATTGCTGGGCCAAAGGAAATGTGCACCGTTTAGGAATTCTCTCAGCATTATTTCAAATTATTTTCAAGAAAAACTGGTTCAAATTGAAACTCCATCAACAGGAGGGGCCATTTTCAGTCTTCCTGACCTCTATCTTGCTATTGCACTCAAATGGTTCCTTACTGGATCTCGCTGTCTGCTTAGGAACCATTCCCTCTTTGTCAAGGCTCCCACCTACTGGAGCACAACAGAGCACATAGAAAGCAGATTCTGTCACTCCTGAGGTCAGGACCTAAGACGAGAAACTGCCACCAGCAAGCAAGGAAGAGTACAAGCTAAAATGGTTTTTAAAGCTAATTCTGGGGATTTATAAAGTTTCAGTTCTTCTAAAGTGGTATGGTCTAAGAAGAGGTGTGGTCCCTGCCCTCCTGGTCTGTGCCCTGTTCTGTGAGTGACTACCAGTATTCTTTTCTGCAATAAAACTCTGACCCGGTTCTAGTGTGCCAGTGCTCTTCCTTGCCTGTGGAGTGCAAGGTAGGACCTTTGAATGGTCAATACAATGTATATCTGCATCTAGTGCCAGCAAAGCATCACCGGTAACTCTTTCTGACAAATTGTCTGCCCCCCTTACTGTCTGTGGGCTGAGAGCTCCAGAAACCATCTTCAGTCATTCCTAAGGCCAGCTGTTGATCAACTAGGTAAGACCTGCCCTCAATGGCACTTCACTCTCATGCCACCTTCTAAGGTGGCTTGGGCTAGAAAATTGTTTCTCATCATCCTTTTATTGGTCTGCCGCTCCAGAATTTTTTCTAAGACATTATTTTAAATTTGTTCCAAGGTGAATTTAGGAGAGCTCAGGCAAAACCCTACTCCTCTCCCCCACTTAGTTCATTTTATAGGCACATTTCATGGATCACTGAATAAAAATTCATCTACTGGGGTCCTGATTTTCTGTACATAATGAAGACTATCCATGAAGAGTTGCCACCATTGTTTTTCTAGAATGACAAAAAGTTGCCATCTTTGGTTACTCTGTGATACCCAATGACAATGCAGAGTTTCCACAGGTCACAATGCAGAATCAACTATGTCTTTTGCTGCCATTTACTTTATTTGTAAAATTAAAAATCCACATGACGTAAAGATTTTCATTATTCTCATGTAATATACTTCTTTAAAAAAAGAACCTAATGTCTTCTGGGTTTCCTTTTACCCTTCATATTCTCTCTCCTTCACTCTCAACAAAGGTTTCTCATTTTTTTCTCTTTCCTTTCCTCAATATTCTTTCCTTGTTGCTATCAATAAACTCCCCTCTTAGCCTTCCCAGTCTTTTGCTCCTCTGTCTCCTCAAATTTCTTGTCCTCCTTCTCTCAAAGCCAATTCCCTTTTTCATCTCTTAATATACACTCTTCCTTTCCCCCATGAACCGTGTTCCTCCCTTTTCCTTATCTCTTCTCTCCCCCTTTCCCAAACTTCTCTTCATAAAACTTCCACTCTTCTTTTTCCAGAAACTTCTATATGACCTCACAAATGCTTAGGAATCCTCTCCTCTCAGTGGTCTCTCAGTGACATCCACTTCAACTTTATGCCTAATGCAGTCTCTCCTGCTGCTGGGATGGAGGAAAGAGTGGGTCAGATTGGGTCAACCATTGGCTTTAAATCACAATATTGGGTCATGGATACTTAATATACACCTCTCTCTACAGCTAAGGGGTTAATGCAAAGCAAAATAATCTCTGGGATTAAGAGTCTTTCACCCTCCCTCCTTCTGCCTGCTCTCAATGCCCCCAGGAATTCCTGAGTTGGGATTGCTTGCTCTCTGTGTTACTAGATCCCCAATATAAAGAGTCCCTCCTTTGAGTTGGACAAGCACAAGGACAAGCACTGATCCCTGATCCTCTCACAATTTTGGGATAGGTGAGTTGGCCTTTGATCTCAAGTTTTCAATTCCTACTTTGCAACCTAAGGAAATTTAGGGTCTTTCTCTGCCTCTGTAATTCTTTTGTATCCTCCTCTGTCCCTTTATCTAGGACAGTCCCTTCTTCCCAAGTTACTTGAGTCCCCCACATTCTTCATGTCACCATCCATCACCTCTATACATGTCTTGCTCTTAACATCTTCCCTTCTCGGTAACTAATTCTGTTTTCCTTGCTCTTTGTTTTTCCCTCTCCAACTTTCTGTCTCCCTCTATCATTCTTCCCCTCTAATTTATCATTGACTTGGGGAGACTTCAATGAGGCAGTTATCTTCTTAAGTGAATCACAGAAACACCTTGTATGATAAAACAAAACCAAAAGTTGGTACTGTGGCCAAGTGGAAAAAAAAAAGGCTTGTACTGGGGAAAGAAGACTCTAAATTAGTTGTGGAATAAAAGTGTCCTAAGGGAATTTGAGTCAGCAAAAAATACCTAGAGATCAACAAATGAGGGGAAAATAATGTAATAATCTAACAATTTAGATTCTTTTATTTTATAAGGAAAATAGAAAATATTCTATGTTCAATTTCTTTCTCGAATTAAGAATTTATTTCAGTACCTCAAAAGATTCATGATTTGTCTGTCACCTTTCTCTGTATAGAGGGGGTCTCAACCTCTCAAAGATTAACTGATTATTGAGGAGTTGCTCTGACCTTAAATTCATCACATGGCAACCAAACATTTTCTGTCAAATATTTTTCCATTTAGGTAAATTTTGCCTCTGGTTCTGTACTCCAAGCCTCTCCAAACTGGTATTACCTGTCAGAGTTTGTTTCTCATTGGAATATGCTTCTTTGATCCAAGATGGCTTCTAGGCATCAGTAACATAGACAAAAATTTCAGAAGTGTAGACTGACTGAAGGGAAGGTATGTTAAAGTATTATGGAAGTTGACTCTTAAATATGTAATCCCTGAAATTCAGCAGGGCACTTGAACAAGGGTTTTATGATCACCTCCTTGATAAAGTAGAAAAGCACAAGCTTGGTAGAAGTACAGGCTCACAGATTCAAGACTGACCAAATGACCAGAATCAAAGAGTAGTGATTGCTGGTTTGACAAGAAAACAGTGGACTTTTCTTTCGTGGAGTTTCCTTGGAATATCTTATTCTCTGCTCTATGCTGTTCAACATATTAATAATATTTGAACCTAAGTGACATTATGGCAAGATCTACATTTAATATAAAGTTGAAAGGGAGAATAATCATGTTGGGTGATAGATTCAGTAACTAAAATGTTCTCAAAGGGTGAGACTAATGGGTTAAATTTATTAAGATAAAATACAGTAAGGATAAAGGTAAATTCCTAAATTGAATTAAATAATTTCTTGTGTGAAATGAAATCAACAGTTATAGGGGAAAATTCACAAGGAAGTTGTGGATGGATAGTAGTTTATGAAAAAAGAATTGGCAGGCGTGTCTAATGAACTGAAAAATAAGTATAAGTCAATAGCGTGACCCAATCAACAAAAATGATTGTTTCATTTAGGTTACATTAAAATAAGGCTTGTGTTCAGGAGGAAGAAGATAATCCCTTAGTGCTATTACTTAGAACGTCACATCTGTAGTAGAGTTTTCAACTATGTGCACCCCATTTTGCTGACTTAAAAAATATTAAAGCATCTCCCTATTTTTCACCAATAATTTTCTATTCTAGCCCTCTCTCCCCTGAACTCTTCCTTATACAACCACCATCACTCATAACATCAAGAACAAAACAACCATATCTGACAGCATAGGCAACATTCCACATGACAGTATCACATCTCTCTATTGGGGAAGGGCAGGTTAAATTAACTTCATCTGTGACAAAGACCTATCAATTTTTTATTGCAACACGTTTATTATTTACTCTTTATTAGTGATATTTTCATATGCATCACTGTAATCATTGTGTATAATGCTGTTCCACTTCTGATTAATTTGATGTGTATCAGTTTATATGCATCTAGTCCCTTTTTTGAGTTTCACATATCATTTAATAAAGTGTGTTGATACAGTGAAAAAAATAATTTCCTTGGGAGAAGTTTACATGTTAAATAATGTATGTTACATTATTTACATTTATAGATGAGGAAACTGAAGCTGATTATCTAAAACACCTCCCATGATTATGTGAGACACTTAAACTAAGGTCTTCTGCCTTAAGTATAGAAGTCTTCTTCATCTCCTCCTCCTCCTCCTCCTCCTCCTCCTCCTCCTCCTTCTTCTTCTCTTCTTCTTCTTCTTCTTCTTCTTCTTCATTTTCTTCTCCTCCTCTTTCACCTCAATAATAAACATGTAACATTTTAAAGTTTGCAGAGATCATTACATATTTTATCTCATTTGAGTCTCACAACAATTCTGGGGGGCTGCTGTTATTATCCCTATTTTACAGATAAGGAAAATACGTGTGTTCGTCCTTCATTGGGGAAAAAGGTCAGGTCATCAGAGAAATGAAGACATGACTTGCACGTGATTTTGTTTTGAGTGAGGGAGGGCCGTGCAGGTCACCAGCCTCACTTCTCCAGAGTCATCTAAATCCAGTGAGCAGATATTCATTTGGATGACTGGAGATGACCCAGGATGAGACAATTGGGGTTAAGTGATTTGCCCAAGGTCACACAGCTAGTTAGTGTCAAGTGTCTGGAGTGAGATTTGAACTTAAGTCCTCTTGACTCCTGTAGTGGTGCTCTATCTACTGTACAACCTAGCTACCCCTAAGGAAAATGAAGCAGACAGTGGCTAACTGACTTGCCCATTGTCACACAGCTAGTATCTACTACTTTTCATATGTCTCTCTTCTCAGACATGCACATTATTAAGTGTACATAACATTTGTAAATTTGTCAAATAAAATGCTTCAGAACTAAGATAAAATGCTTTAATTCCCCCCTTGTTTCTTTAGGAATCTTCTGTATTTGGACTGAATTGGAAAATTGTGTTCATCTGCATCCATCTGAAGGATGTCTTTTTCCAATAACAATAGTTCCCATCCCTTTTCCTTCTTGCTTCTGGGAATTCCTGGTCTGGAAATCTTCCACATCTGGATTGGCTTTCCCTTCTGTGCTGTTTATCTAATTGCTTTGGTGGGAAACATCACTATCTTGAGAGTGATCCAGACAGAACAGAGCCTCCACCAACCTATGTTCTACTTTTTGGCCATGCTGGCCACCATAGACCTAGGCTTATCCACAGCTACCATCCCCAAGATGATGGGTATCTTCTGGTTTAACTTGAATTTGATCACTTTTACAGGTTGCCTCACCCAAATGTTTTTCATTCATATATTTACTGGCATGGAGTCAATTGTGCTAGTATCAATGGCCTATGACCGCTATGTAGCTATCTGTAATCCTCTGCACTATAGTTCCATCCTCACCAACAGGGTTGTAGCCTTGATGGGCCTTGGAGTGCTTTTAAGGTCATTTTTTATTTGTCTTCCCTTTGTATTTCTGGTCCTAAGGTTAACTTTTTGTGGACACCACATTATCTCTCACACCTATTGTGAGCACATGGGCCTGGCCCGCCTGGCCTGTGTAAGTATCAGGGTCAATATCATCTATGGCCTATGGGCCATTTCTGTCTTGGTGCTAGACATGGTTGCCATTGGTATCTCATATGTGAAGATTCTCCGTGCTGTCTTCCACCTCCCTTCTCGCGATGCCAGGCTCAAGGCACTTAGTACATGTGGTTCCCACATCTGTGTTATCCTGGCATTCTACAGCCCTGCTCTGTTCTCATTCATGACACATAGATTTGGCAGAAATATCCCCCATTACATTCACATCCTCCTGGCCAATCTGTATGTTGTCATCCCACCCATGCTAAACCCTGTTATCTATGGGGTCAGAACCAAACAGATTCGAGACAAGGTACTAAAAGTATTCTATAGAAATAGCCCAAAGTCTGGAATATCATAGACTCCTCTCATCCCTAGGAGTTACATTTGCAAATGTGCTGCATCATTAAATCATAGTAAGTATCTTCTAATTGAAGGTTCTTGAAATGTTTGACCACTTCGTAGGAGTGTTGAAAAGGGGATTTCTAGTCGGGTATAAACTGCAATAGACTAAAAAATCTCTGAAGTTATTTCTGGAGCCCAGATTACATGAATCTGATATGTACTGCCTAGTTTTGTGAGGTTTCTGAAAGATAAGGATTAAGATAGGGCTTTTCTTTCAACTCTCTTTGGAGTAATCTTTCCTTTAGTGAACATGGACTTTTCAAAATACATGAATGGCAAGAAATGAGGAATATGTAAATTTATGTAGATGAGAGCATGTTCCCATTGTTTTGATGTGACATAAAAGAAAATTTTATGGATTTAATGACCTGGAATTCATGAAAAAAATCAAGCATAGATTTGTGGAATTACGATTTTGAGCCCTTATAAAGAGGAAGGAAATTGGCTAAATTGCAAGCATATGTCAGTTATGAGAGAGCCACGTCAAGAGCCTATCATTTTCTAAATCAATGTTATAAATATAGGGTATCTGTATTACAGAAGATTTTTGATGCGATTGTATATATTGTCATAGATTCATTATTGTTGCTCTTCGTCCTTCATTCCTGAAAAGGATCATGATATCAGGGAGATGATGCCGTGTTATGTGTATGAATGGAATTTAAGTGCGACAGGACTCTGCAAAGTCACCAGCCTCACTTTTCAGCTTTGGAGTCATCTGGGTTCACTAGGAAGATATAGATCAGGATGACTAAAACGATGGACCGAAATGCAGTAGGAGAACTCTGAATTTTTGGGGGGAAGAATGAAAAAAAGGAAGGAAATGTGAAATATCTTATTGGAAAAACAACTGATCTGCACAATATATTGAGAAGAGATAATTTTAAAATTATTGGACTACCTAAAATCACAATTCAAGAAATGACTGAACATCATATTTCAAGAGTTTATCCAGGAAAACTTCCCTTATAGTTTAAATTCATAGGGGAAAATAAACATAGAAAGAATTAACTTATCACTTCCTGAAAGAGATCTCAAAATGAAAAACAGCAGGAATATTATATTTAAATTCCAGAGCTCTCAGGTCAAAAAGAAAATATTTCCAGCAGTCAGGAAAAAAATACATTAACCAGAAAATAATTCAAATACCATGAAGTCACATCTAGAATCACACAAGAATTAGCATTGTCTTTGAATACGATATTCCAGAAGTCTAAAGAGATGGTATTACAGCCTGGAATAACCTACCCAGCAAAACTAAGCATAATATTTTAGGGGAAAATGGATATTCTGTGAAATAGAGGGCTTTCCTGCATCCCTGGCAAAAAGATCAGAGCTGAATAGAAAAGGAGACATTCAGACATAAGACTCAAAAGAAGGTTAAGAAGTTAAACATGGAAGAGTAATGAAAATTAATGGAAGAAATTCAATAAATTCAAACTGCTTACATTCCTATATGGGAAGATGCTTCTAAGAGTTTTATCATTATTAGGACAATTAAAAGGCATTGACATAAATGAGTGTATGGGTATGAGTCAATTAGGTTGGCATGGTATAAAAACTGAAAAGGGAGAGAAGGAGGGATGCATTGGGTGAAGGTGGGAGAGAAAGATGAAATGGGCAAATTTTTTTTTCACATAAAAGAGGTGCCCAAGGAAGAGATTCTATAATGGAAGGGAAAGAGGCAGCAGTGGCAGGAAATGCGTACTTCTCACTCCCATCTAAAATGGTTTAAAAAGGGAGGAATAGATTGATATCTACAGATATAGATAGAGAGATAAATATAGATATCTATATTTAATGTGTACAGATATAGATATATGCATATATATATAGGTATATATATAATGTATATATATATGTATATATACACATGGTGTATAGAAATGTAACTTACACATAGGAAAACAGAAGGGGAAAGGGATAAGAGAAAGGATGGGCTGATAAAAGGAAGGACTGATTAAGGAAGGCAGTGGTAAAAAGCAGAATAGAAATATGAGATGGGACAGAATAAAAAGAGTGAGGGGAACAAACAAAAGAAAAATGTGATGAATGGACATGCACAATGAGTAATGATGACTAGGAATATGAATGGCACAAGCTTACCCATAAATCAGAGGCAGATAGCAGAATGAATTAGAAATGGAAAATAGCAACATGTTTTTTTGCAAGAGGCACATTTAAAACAGGAAGACAAACACAGTGTTAAATTAAAGACTAGAGAAGAATCTATTTCTGCTAAATTTAAAAAAATGCAGGGGTAGCCACGGTGGTTTCAGACCAAGGGAAAGCAAAAATAGACCTAATTACAAGAGATAATTAGGAAAACTACTTTATGCTCAAAGGTTCAATAAATAGGAAAAGAAGAAAAATATTTACAGCAAGTTTCTCTGATAAAGGCTTTATTTTGCAAATATATGATGATTGCAGAAGTAAATTGAATTTGTAAAATTAAGAGACTTACCTCAATTGGTAAACTGTGAAAGGATATGAACTGGCAGTTTTTTAAAAAAAAATTTATTTTCATGTTTAATGCAATTTATAACAGATAAAATAATTCAAACTTTTGGTCAGGTGATACTTCCTTTTAAAGCATTTACAATATGGACCATAAAATAATTTTTTTTAAACATTAACCAACTGAGATACACATAATACTTATATTGCTAACTTCACAAGTTCTTGATCTAATTGTCTCCACAGTATTACTAAGAATTAAAGGACCCTAACTTATTGCTGTTGGTCTAAAGTCCTATGCCTAATAGATTAATTTTAGACTTAGCCTCGGATGTTCCCCTACCAATAATTTATAATTGAATAGATCTGATATTATTAAGCTTACAAACTTTTTGACTATAGGAAATTGACACTAAGAGTAGGGACATTGCAGGGACACAATATCTCCCCAACTTCATATCCATTCCAGGCAGGATTAGATTGCCCACTTGCATTCAGTCAGGCTTAAAGTCTGCCAGGTGTCAGTGGGGAAACTGAGTCAGGAGAATCCTACCTCAGTCCAGGCTGAACAGCCACTCTCCCACCCTTCCCATGAGATCACTTTTTGCAGTTCATACTAGCATCTCACCAGTTTACTGACATTATGGATTGGAGTCTCAGACCACCTTTCTTGCTACCCATACCTGGAGTTAGACTCAGAAGAACAGTCACTTAATAGTCCCATAGCATCTAAAAATGGCAAGTTCCAATAACCAGGCTTCAAATATGATTATAGTTTCACTTTGGCTAAGGAACATCTTTTGAGGCATATCTTAAGTGGCTTACATGCCTTTCTACACATGTTATTGTTCCTGATTAAAAAGCAATCATAAAATCAAATTTACAATTAAAACCTCAACTTTTGCCATCAATGCCAAATTTTACCCAAGGTTACTTTCCTCGAGGAAATTTAGACTGAAATTCTCTTCCCCAAACTAAAGATGTCATTGATTTATTCTCAGTAATTAATTCAGTCTATTGTTTTAATACTAATTGCTTTTACCTCACTTTGTAACATGTCCAATTTTTCTCCCCATCCTTCCCCTCCTCCTGCTTCCTAATACCTTGCATTCTGATTACTCCTTCCCTCCCTTCTATCACACCCCACCCTTCACTTATCCCCATCTTCTCTCTTGTAGGGCAAGATAAATTTCTATACCCCATTCCCTGTAATTCTTATTTCCCGATTATGTACAACAAAAATTCTCAACATTGGTTTTTAATACTTTGAATTTCAACTTCTCTCCCTCCCCCACTCCCTCCTCAGCCCCTCTGAGAAGGGATACAATTCAATACAGACTAAATATGTATTCTTTTGCAAAAGAATTCCATAATAATCATGTTGGGTAATACTAATTATATTGCCCTCTGTGCTACTCTGTCCCCCCTTATGTTTTTTCCCCACAATTGACCTTGTCCCTTCTAGAAAGAGTTTATTTCTAGTCACTTTCTTCTCCCATTTGTCCTCCCTTCTAACATTTCCCTCACCCCACTTGTTGCCTCCCCTCATACTTTCCTGTGGTGTGATATAAATTGAACTGGCAGTTTTCACAAGAAATTGAATCTATGCAATTATAAGAAAAAAGATGTACTAAATGATGATTCATTAGAGAAAGACAAATTAAATAGCTGTGGTGGACAACTTTACACCTATCAAAAATGACAAAATCTGGAGGGGTTGAGGGAAAATTTTCTAATAAATTAGTAATGGAATAGGAAACCATTCTGAAGAGAAATATGGAACTATGCCCCAAAGGCTATAAAACTGTACATGCCCCTTGACTCTAAACATATCAAGGGAAAAGAAAAAGGACCTATATTTAATAATATTTGTGGTAGCATAGAAATGGAAATTAAGGGGATGCTCATCATTAGAGGAATGGCTAAATAAGTGGAAGCATATGATTGTGGAGCAGTTTTCTTTTATAAGAATTGATGAGGATGTTTCAGAAAAGCAACAGCGACAAAAACATGACAAGACCTGTATGAACTGATACAAAATGAAATTTGAAGAAGTAGGAGATCAGACTATATGTAACAGCAATGTTGTTATATTGAACAACTATAAAAGCCTTTGCTATTGTGATTAATGCAAAGAAACCAAGAGAATCCCAAAAGACTCATGATTTAAAAATGTTATCCACACCTAGAGAGAGAACTGAGAAACTCTGAGTGAAAACTGAAATATAATAATCTAACCTTCTTTATTTTACTTGTGGTTTTTTTGAAGTATGACTAATAAGAAAGTATGTTTTCCATGATTTCAGGTGTATAAGTGATTTCATAGAGGACTTATGGTGCCAAGATGGTGGAGTGAGGAAGGGACCTTCCAAAGCCCTCCCAAATTTTCTTCCAAACAACTAGAAAAACTACTTTAGAATTGATTTAGCAGTAGGAAAGCAGTTTACCAGCATGCCAAGAATGGTCTGTCTCAGTGGGATAGAAAGGGAATATGGTTCCAGAGTAGCAGCTGCCTTCCTCATAGTAGAAGTGTACAGCAAAACTCCAAGCCTGGATCAACTACCAGTACATCAGTCTTTCTTGCAAACCAACAGCCTCCTAGACAAGTGAGCAATTTGTGCATTATAGTACCCCACTGGCACAGGTCCACTAAGCATGGCATGCCCACATCAGAAAGGGTGATGTGCTCTTTGAGTAAAGCAGAATTGAGACACCATAAAGTAAATATAGGATACACAGATTTGGGAAATCAACCCCAAATATTTACATGGGCTATATGTGCCCAACCTGGGGTAGAGCATTCCAAGCTCATATTGGTCTGACCAGCCACAATCAGACACGGTGAAATTTAATTTTATCTTGGGGATGTTATTTTGGTCCTCTTTGAAGATGAAGGACAACTTCATCAACCCTACCTCTAGCATAAAACAGTACCTAGGCCTTGGTCCCACTGCTGACCAAAAGTGAAGCCTCACCCTAAGGCTGGCCAACAGGAAGACCTGGCATCTGCTGCCTACTAGAAGAGACATGCTATTTTCATAGCAACTCAATAATAGAGCCCCACCCTTGGGGCAGAACAGTAAGATCCTTTCTCCAGGTCCAGCTACCAGAAAGTATCTGTTACCACGGCAACCCAGCAGCAAGTTTCCACCCCTGGAGTAAGGCAAGAGCTAAACACCAAACCCAGGGGAGGCCAACAGGAAAGACACACCCTCCACTAAAAGTCAGAAATGAAGTCTACCCTACCAAGAAAGCCATCAGCTAAGCCCAGAAGCCAACTGGAAGCTAACAGTCAGACCTAGAACCCTAGCACAAGAAGCTAGGGATACCATATGACAAGAGTCCTACTCTCGCATAAAAACGCCAAGTCACAAAAAAAGACAGAAAATATAATAAGCATTGGTTTTAAAAGGTTGACTATAGAAAGTTACTATAGTGATAAGGAGGATTAAGGCATCAACTTAGAAGAGGAAAGCAGTGTCATAATGACTACATCTGAAGCCCCAAATAAAAATGGAATTTGGTCTCAGGTCCGACATGAATTTCTGGAAGAGATTTAGGAAGTATTTAAAGAAGCAAATATGAGAAGAGGAAGAAAAATTGGAAAAAAAGAGATGAGAGAAATGTAAGAGAATCATGAAAAAAGAATAAATTTAATGGGGGAAAATTATACAAAAATTTAGCAAAGAAAATACCTCCCTAAAAACAGAATTGGCCAAAAGGAAAAGCAATTACAAGAACTCATTAAAAAATAATTCTTAGAGTTAGAAGGGACCTCAGGGATAATCTACTCCATTAAGTGATCAGGATGATATAAAATGGTGGAATGTTCAAAGATTTTGAAATCCTGAAACAATTAGAAGCATAAATAGATTCGCTTTTAAAAAGGTATAAAATAATGGCATTATAGAAATTCAAATTTTGATAGGACCTCAGAACTGAAGGTTCTTACCCAGAACTGAAGAGATAGACCCTTCTACAAAGCCCTTCAATGAAGTTATTTTCTCTTAAGGAGAAGCTTGAGGTCAATGAATGTATACAGAACAATTCCACAAATGTTATTGTTGCTCACATTAAATTTTAAGTTCATTATTGATCTGTCCAACTTGTTCAAGATTTATGCAGTTGGATGTTCAAGTTCTTTAGCTCTATTGAGCTGACAAGGAAAACAAATACTCTTCAATCCACTGTGTTTTCCCAATATAAGCTTTTAGGTCAAATTATTTTTTAGTGAATTAGTGTCCTTTTTGGAGTGCTAAGTAATAGCTGAGACAATGCAATCAGTACAGTGTCAGCAAACAAGAGTATCTGACTGAATTGGAATGGTAAAAATGCACATATTTCTCAGCAATTGATGACAATTTTACAAAAATTAATCATATATTAGGAAATAAAAAATGACTAAAAGGGAAATTCAATAACTGCATATTTTGCATGTCATGACACAATAAAATTAGTAAAGAAGAAAGGAAATGAGCATAAGATAAAGGCCTGAATAAAGACTAATTAATGACATCTTGAATAGTGGTTAGGTGAAGTAAAAATCTTAAAGATGATAAATAATTGTGATAAAGATAATAAGAATGATGTCACAAAATACCAAAGTTTTAGGCTACATAGCCTAAAATATATGAATATCTATGAAAATGTCTATTCACAAAATAGAAAAATGAGAGTGTTAATGATTTGAGCATTCAGTTTAAAATACTAGAAAATAATCAATCTAACAATTCCAAAGAACTAATTTTGGAAATTAGAAGAGAAAAAGGAGAATTTTAACATTTTAAAAAATATTTCAGGACTTGTAAAGTAGAAAGGTATAATAAAAACCTTTTAACAAAATGTAACTGTGTTCTGTAATTTCAATTTCATTTTCAATCTTTGCAATTTATGGTGAAAAGCATGGGCATTAGATCAGAAGACATGATTTTTGGTAAAAGTAAAGACTTTTGAAAAAACTTTAGGATGGGACTAGTTTGCAAGAAAACCAGGAGTGAATTCAAGGCCTTGAGCCATCCAAATATCTGTGCCACTGTTAACTATCTCTGTGTACCTATGTGTGTTTGTTATAAGACCATAATAACCAAGTAGTTCCTTTTGTGGGTCAGTGTCATCCAAACCAATTCAATTCAATTCAGTAAACTTTTCTTAAGCAGTTACTATGAACTAGGCACACTGTAATATGTGCTGGGGATGGAAATAAAAAGAAAGATAGCTTCTGCTCTCAATGAGTTTGCAGTTTACTAGGAACTGGCAGTAAATATTTTAAAAGATCAACAGCTCAGGAGGTAATATGTGTAGTAGCAGTAGTAGTAGTAGCAGTAGTAGTAGTAGTAGTAGTAATAGTAGTACTAGTACTAGTACTAGTAGTATTCAAATCAGTATTCAAAATACATCAAAAGTCCACTTACAAAACTGACTCCCACATCAAGAAGATGACAGGTTCTTTATGATGACCAGGCAAATAAGTACCATATGATTTTATCCATACTTTTCCTGTATCACTGCGGGGGTAAGGGTGGTGAGATGTTAGTATAAATTAGTGTGGTCTAAGAAAATAAGAGCTGGTGGTAATATGAATAATAATTGATGCTAACATATCAATTCTTTTGCTTTACTGTGTTTTTATTACTTTGGCAAAATGTTTATTGTAATTATTCAAATTATGGGAAGTTTGAGTAATTTAGAGCAGTCGTGTGTGCATCAGGGTGAAGTGACTTGGTAAGTACCAAGTGTCTGAGATTGCATTTGAACTCAGGTCCTTCTCACTCCAGAGCTCATGCTTTATACACTGCACCACCTAGCTGCCACAGCACCACCATATTTTCAAGAAGATGAACAGCCAGAAAATGGTGACAGAAGCCCAGAGCTTAGTTGAAGAAGGTACTTTTAGATTTCAGGGGTCAGAAAGTGGAGGGAAGAATTTCCAGGTGATTGGTAATCACCATACAGCTGGATCCTATTAATGAATGACTTGAGGATGAATAAGATTGTAATATATTGACAAAGCACCAACTGTTTACTATACTTTGTATATTTTGTATTTACTTACCTGAATGTTTGTTGTATTGGTCCAGGAGAAGAATCTCTGTAATCCCAACTTGCACAATGATTGGCATATAAACACTTCAATAAGTATTGGTTAGGTTTAATTGTTGAACAACAGTGGCAAATTGACCTTTAACAAAGTTATGCCCCCTGTATTTTGTCTTTCTTTCTTTCTACTTCATGGATTGTAACAGTAATCTTTGTTGATAAAATTATCATGCAATTGTTTATAATCTTAAATAGATGAGAGAGAACTACTTGAAGAGTAATTCCATGAAGAGTGAATTTTCTCTAGATCTAATATTTGTGGGGTTTTTTTAAAGTACTCAACAAACAGTAAACACAGTGGAATTTTGTCAACTATGTTAAAATAAATAATATATAAAGAATTAGCCTACTGTAGACAGTGACCTGTAAAAGCTGAGAATCCTTTCAGTTTCACCTCTAATTGGTATTGGGATCATTTGACATAGTTTGATATCAGGCCAATTTTTTTCTAAAACTCACGGAAAGACAGATACTGGAAATATACAGGATGAGTAACCACTGATAAATTTTGATTTACAAAATGTGATGCAAGAAATGAACTGATTAACACTGGAAAAATCGTAATGGTATTAGCTCCCTCTTCCATACTTACGTAATCTTTCTGACATTGGTCTGGCCTGGGTAGAAATTCCACCAATTCACGTTCCACTTCCATGCTAAGTTGGTTATGTACCTTGCCTGTGCATGGCCATCCTTCCGAAGATACTGAAAATCTTCTGGTTGAGCTTGGGAGAGGTCAGCTTAGAGGGCTGCCTCACCCAGATATTCGGCATTTCCATCTTTGTATTCCTTGAGTCAATTGTGCCTTTGTGAGAAGCACAAACATAACTTTGTGTTTTTCACCTCTGCTAGAATTTTATGATTATTCTCCATGCTTCTTTCCATAGTCTCTCCCCATTACATATAAACATCCCACCAACTTAGGTTCCTTTTCCTGACCTTATTCCTGCTTATCCAAATTTGTTTCCTTGTTGAAACTTAATTCAGTCGCTCCATTTATTATTTTTTTCTCTGTCTTTGGAACATGTTTATTCATCACCCTGCCCTTATGACAGTCACGTTCTCTTCCTCTAATGATGTAGTTGAATGTTAATGGCTGCTTGGCACTTGATTTTTAACTCATCTTTTCTAGGAGAGAGTTCAGACACAGAGGCTCAGCCATCAAAGTGGTTTTGTTGGATCATTTTTTTTCCATGTCATTGCCTCCAATCAAAATAATCTGTTCACCAACCAAGAGAGGAGTAGGAGAAAAGTTTCAGTAGAGTTGTCTTTGTAAGAGAAGTTGTCATACTTATCTCCTTGCATGACACATGGTTTATCACGAATTGCCAGGAAATTGTTTTTTTTTCCCTGATTTGTGACTCAAATCCTTCCAGAAGAAAAGACTATTTTTTTCATATTTCATTTTCAGTGGAAATGTTGAAGAATAAGTCTTGTTGATTTTTACATTACACTATTCCTTAGATTCATCCTATTTCTCTTTGTCCGTGACATCCTTCTTTTCCAGGCTCTCATCGTTTAAACTTGGATTATGTCAGTAGTCTTCTAATTCATTTTGACTGACTCCATTTTGCCAACCCTCACTCCAGCCTCAAATTCATTATGCAAATGATACCAGATCAATCTTTTATGGAGAAATCTAGTGGGAGGGAATTAATCTATTTCCTCCTATAGCATTCCATTCCATTCATGAAATATCGAATTGTTAGGGATTTTTAATTTTTGAAACAAAATGTTTCTGTAAGTTCCATGCATTTACTGTTCGGCCTTCTGGAACCAATCAGGGGAAAAGTCTAATTTCTTTTCAAAACTACAATGCTTCAGATGCTCATAGATAATGGTCGAGGTATTTATTGTATTGTTAACATTTTTTTTTCTGATAGGAAAACATTAACTCTCTACTGATATCTTCTCATACATCTTGTGTACTTAAAAAAACTGTTATAATATGAGTTTTTATATATTTGTATAGTAGGACATTGTGGTCAATGAAGTGTCTGAGACTGAGATAGAACAAACTGTGGCAAAATTGTAGAACTCTTTAAAGAAATTATAAATGAATATATTAAAAGAGCGGACAATACAAAATGATACAAAAACCTTCTCTGGTTTGGTGTCCTACAGAGCTAGTAACCTCACAATTACAATCAATATTAGGGGATTCTAAACATTAGAAAACCACATAGATAAAGATGGAATGAACAGACCTTTTCAGAAAAGATTTATCAATTTAGAATTTTGAGCAAATGTAAAAACAGAAACTTCCAAATCTGCTGTGTAACTTTCTTGCTTATGGAATCTGAAGGCATTAAAAATTCATCTTGCCTATCTCTATCCAGAGCATTTATTTAACTGCTATCTGGAAGTCAGTTTTTAGTAGTAGAACATTCTTTATAAAAACAAACAAAAAACATGTCATTTCCTTCATCACAAATCCCCCTTATCCAGAATCTGTGATTAATCCTTCACAGGCTAGACATAAGACCTTGCCTCACTTTTTTCAAATATAAGCTAATGTCTCACCTTCTGCAAGAAGCTTTTGCTGGTCCTCTTTAACCTTTATCTTTCTACCAATCATCTCTAATATATGTTGTCTTTGTCTTGATGGAGCACACGTTTTTTCCCAAAGTTCTCTGCCCCATTAGACTGTGAGCTGTTGGAGAGCATGGTCACTTATTAACTGATTTTCTTTCTCATTGATTTATTTATTCATTCATTTATCCATTCAATTGTAGGCACTTTAATTTAGGAGAGATATTGACAGCATGAGGTCTGGATATTGAAAGGAGTCTAAAGCATGATATGGGGGAAGAGGGTCACAATGGGAGATAAACTGGAGGAATCAGGGATATTGAGACTGAAGAAAAGAATATGAAAAGAGAAAAGCAGAATTAGAGTTGTATCCAGATATTTGGCAGCTTAATGTGTATGTATTTCTAATTGACCCTAAAGAGCAGACTTATAAGTGATGAGACAGGAGTGGGACATATGTCTGTCCTTTTTCAGTCATGTCCTACAGTTGTTACCATATTTTGGGCTTTCTTGGTAAATTCACTGGAGTGTTTTGACATTGCCTTCTCCAAGTCATTTTGCAAACAAGGGAAGTGAAGCACACAGGGTTAAGTGATTTGCCCAGGGTCACACAGCTAGTAAGTGTTAAAGACAGATTTGTACTCTGGAAGATTAGTCTTCCTGACTCCAAGCCCAGTACTCTATTCTCTTCTTTACTTATTTGTCCTTGAGGCAATAATGATAATGGTGACAACACTGATGATGACAGCCGAGTTTATCTAATGCTTTAAGATCCATCAACCATTAGAGATATGTTCTCTCATTTGATCTTTCCAGCTCCAGTCGGTAGATTCTATCATTGCCTAAACTTTTCAGATGAATAAATTGAGGAAAAGAGACTTGTCCAAGATCACACAACTAGAAAGCTTTTGAAGAAGAATTTTAATTTGGTTCTTCCTGACTCCCAATTTAGTATTATTCAGTGCTCCACCTAGGGGTTAATAAATAAATAAGCAATGTGAACATTCATACTTATTCAAGAAATGAAACCAAAAAAAAAAAAAGAAAGAAAGGGAAAGAAGACTGAGAAGTGTTTGATACAGTGGGTATATCATTCACATTCTGAAAGAACTATAGTGGAAGAAATGAGAACAAATAGTGTGAGAATGATAACCTTTCCCACTTAGAAAAGAGTTGAAAGCCATGAAGATATGGAAAGTAAAAAACAAAAAACAAAAAAACAAAACAAACAGAAAAATCTACTGGGATTAATAGAAGCAATTTTGGATCTGTGTTTAGATCTGAGTGTCAGAGCGTGTACATATGTTCGTAAAGATTGGAATATCAACAATGTTTCCAAGGTGTTTGTGTGTCCATATGGCTGGATTGAATTTTGGGTTGATTCTAAGCAAGGTAGATAATTTGTGTTATTGACAAAAAAAAGATATAATTGAATATGAGAGGGAAAAAAAGGCATAACCATTGTAATCTTGATCTTTCCTTCAAAACCCTGTGTTCTTATTCCTGTGCCTGTGGACTCAAATCTCAGCCTTTCCACGACCTTATTCCAAAGTCTCCAAAATGTTCAGAAGATACTCACCCATTTTCCCCGGGACCTTCTTTTTCTTCTCTTTACCTGGCAAGGAAATTTTCAGCTATCATTATTCTCACCCATGACCACGGACTTTTTTCCCCACCCATCTATGTTCTTTTATATTCTTTGACAACATATTTTATACCACTTAGATTGAATTTCTTTATAAACCAGAAATCTTAGAAAACAGATAAAATGACAACCCAATGAAATATGGGGACTACAGTAAGCATATATAAAGCAGAAATAAATATTGAGGTGAATTTATTTATATTTAGCAAAACAAAATGAAATACTGAAATCATAGAATCAGAAATATTTCTCTCCTGAAAACAATAGAAACTATTCAATTACATCAATTACATGTTGCCTATTATGCTTCCAATTAAGAAAACCTGGAGCCTTCACTCTAGTGAGGAGACTTTATGTCTCTTCCCACTAGATTGAGGGGAAAAAACAAGTTTATCTCCTCTAAGAAAGGTTATACAAAATAATTCACTTTAAATAGCACTTAAAGAATTGCAAAATACTTTCCTCAGAGCAAACCTGTAATGTAACTAGTAAAAGTAGGAATTGAATTTTGCAATGAGGTAACTGAACCTGTATGAAGTTGTTTGTTTTTTTTCTTTAATTCCACAGTTAGGAAATTTGTAAAGTGAGATTTAAACTCACTAAATTACCTATAACAATGATGATAATGTTGATGATGATTGATAATAGTAAGGGTAGAAATATACTTTTGCAAAGAGTGCATTGAAATCTATTTATATGTTTCGGGATAACATGCAATATATATATATATATATATATATATATATATATATATATATATATATATATATAATTATTCCAGCTCAAGGAATGCTCATTGTGAGAACTCATTTTGTTAAGGGAAATCATGTATATTCAGTATAAGAGGAAATATGATGTAGTGCAGAGGTGGGAAACATTCAGCTCTGGAGGGTCCATGCCCTAGAGGCCACATGTGGCCCTCTAGGTCCTCAAGTGGAGCCCATTTCCTGAATCCAAACTTCACAGAACAAATCCCCTTAATAAAAATATTTGTTCTACTAAACTTGGACTCAGTCAAAAAGTCTCCCCAAAGACCTAGAAGGCTACATGTGGCCTCAATGAGGCTGTAGATTCCTCATTCCTTCACTGCAGTGAACATGAATAGGGCTTGTAATCAAGAAGATCTGTATTCAGATTCATCTCTGTATGACTCTGAGTGTTTGAAAAAACATGCCAATTTCTATGTTTCTTCATCTAAAGCTTTTCTACTCAGTGAAGGACCAATTATGGGGTCAATGAATTTTTCAAGGATAATCAAATGTCTTTATAATCAAGAAGTTTTAGGATTGGAAGGTAATTTAGAGGGAAACTAATCTAATTCAGCCTCTCATTTAAAAGATAGAGAAATTGAGACACAAAAAGCAAACTTGTTTTAAGTCAAGTACAGGACCAAGCTAGAATTCACACCTGGGTTGTCACATTCTAAATCCAGCATTCCCAGACTTCAGCTTAGTTTTAAATACATGGGATAATATTAATCTCTTGTTCAATAATCCCATTTTTTTAGAGCTACTTTGGTTCAGGAGAAATGGTAATAATCATAATTTGTTCAAGTATATCTTACTTTGTACTTGACATATATTGCAACTTCGTGATATTAGGAATGTGGTCCTTTCTATAAATTCTCCAGGGAAAAGCAAAGCAAAACAAAACAAAGCAAAACAAAATAATAACAAACTGAGTTATACACCCACAGGGGGAAAACTATCCCTGAAAATATCAGGTGAACAATTTTGGGTGAGAAATGTTCCTTTAGATTTCAGCTGAGCCTGTATTATGGTATTATGATTCTGTATTATGGTATTATGGTATTCTGTATTATGGTATTATGATTCTGTATTATGGTTCTCTATCCGGTGGAAGGATATGGACCCCTACCGAAACTTTGTATTTCCTGTGGATATTTTGTAGACATCATATTTTTAGTATTTTCTCTAAATGTTAAAGATGAATGTGATTATTAGCTATGAATATATCAAAAATCAAGAAAATATAATGAAATAATCACTGTTGAGGAGAGTGGTGGCTACCTCACTGCATGTGTGCATTTGTGCATGTGTGCGTGTGTGCGTGCGTGTGTGTGTGTGTGTGTGTGTGTGTGTGTGTGTGTATGATTTCACAGGCACCTGTGGAGCCTGTGAAAGAATCCCTGACTACTCTCAACAATGGACAGACAGCATAATTCGGTTAGAAAAATACAGAGATCCAAATTCAATCACGTACTACTTTTATGATCTTGGACAAGAAATGACTTGTCCAAGACAAGTTAACTTCTGTGGGACTTTATTTTTTCATTCATACAATGAGTTAGTTGGACTGCGTTACATTGAAGTCTAGGCCTACTTTGTTAATATGTAGGCATGGCTTGAATCATTAAAGGTGCAAATTAAGGCCTTGGAATTGAGAAGGCATCCCTGTGAGAGATCCTGAGCAATAATAAGAGAGTGAGGCAGGAGGGTGATGGTGAGCGTGCCAGTGAAAGTCCTGAGAGGACAGTATTCCAACTTGGTCTGCTACACTGTTTGTAGGTGTGTTTGCAAGAGCATGAGTATACAGCAATATGTGTGTTTAAACACAAATTCATATAACCATATATAAAAATCATGGAATCATAGAAATAAGACTCAAAATGGATATTAAAGAAAATCTAGACTAAGAATTTTTAATCTAGCTTCCACATACCCCTGAGGTGTTCATGAGTAGAATGTGAGAGATCACTGAATGTAGAGGTAGGAAAAAAATTTCCTCTTTATTTTCTCTATCCTCTAAACTGAACACTTCAGTCAATTATGAATATAGGAAATAAAATTTCCTCCTGAGAGAAGGGGTCCATAGATTTCCCCAGACTTCTAAAGGTTTCTCTGAAACACCACAAAGATTAAGAACCCCTGATCTAGACCATCTTCCCCCATTTTACCAGTGATGAAGATGTCTGAAACATAGACAATTACAAAACGGCATCATGGTCAAGCTGACTTTCAGGCCATCTAGGGAACTGAGTTTACTGAGTGTGTACATATGCTTTGTAGTTTGAGAATGCGTTAGTGTGTGTATATGTGCATGTAACTCAATTTAAGTCAACAAATACTTGAGTGCCTACTAAAAGCCAGGTGATTCACAGGTTGTTGGATATACAAAGGTAAAAAATGAGACCATCCTTCCCTCAAGGGTTTACTTTCTACTGGAAGGGAAATGACATGAATGTGAAAAAGTAATTGTGTACAAAAATCAACAAAAGTATAATGAAGAGGGAGTCAAACGTGGGATCATCAGGAAAGGCCTCTTCTGGAGTGACATTTGAGCTGAATCTGGAAAAGAGAATCTCGAAGGAGTAAAGATTATTAGTAGGGAGAACGTTCAAAACACTGCAGCAGAGCCTGTGCAAAAACACAGGGCAGTGAAATGAAATATTTTGTCCATCACTTTGCCTGGAGTAGAGAGTGAACGAGGACAAAGCTAGGACATTTTATGAATTTATTTTGCTTTATGACATATTTTATTTATAGGAGTTTTGTTTTCTCGATGGGGAGATGTGTAAGAAATGGAAGAGGGCAGATTTTTGTTACAACAAAATAAAACTCAATTTAAGAAAGAAATGAAAAACAAAATTAGACTGCTGTCAGATTATTAAAGTCTTTAAAATCTAAATCGAAAGAATTCTGCTTTTATCCTAGAGTAAACTGGGGGTGTTCACAATTATGCCTGTGCTCAGTAATAAATTAATTTGCCCAAAAAGGTATAGTAATGATCATCACAACTCACACATATGGGGATAGGGGGCAAAGTCCCCTATGTTCTTAGCACTCTGTGTAGGCTTTACAAATATTACCTCATTTGATGCTCTCAGATGAGAAGTACTATTATTAAGCCTATTTTACAGTGATGGAAGGTGAGGCAGACAAAGGTTATGTGACTTGATTTGGTTCCAACAATTAGTGTCTGAAGCATCTATGTTTGAAATGAGGTCATCTTGACTCCTAGCTCAGTGCGCCACCTAGCCGTCACTTTGAAGTTTAGCAAGCCTTTTAAAAATGTTTCATTTCATCTTTACAATAATGTTATAAGGGAGGTTCCAATATTCCCTCCATTTTACAGAAGAGGAAACTGAGGTTTGGAGATGAAGTGATATTCCTGGGCTCACACAGGTAGTCTGAGGGAGATGTTGAACTTTAGATATATCCTTTAAGTACAGAGCTGTATTAGGTAAAAAATCTATGAGGTATGCTCATACACATGTATATACAAGTTTGTGATTTTATAGTCTTTCTTATTCTTTTTATGAATAGGTTTCATGTACACATACTTACCTTTCTGTTCCCTATTTCTCCTTGTCTCCAGGGTAAAAGTTGTGAATCAACCCAGGGGAGTATGAGAACCTTGGAGACAAGGAAGCACTTTTCAGATAGTTTTAATTTAACACTTGGGCCTCTGGGGGGCTGAGGCCCTGCTATAAAAACTTCTTTTCCTTGCCAGGGTAGACATGGCTCCATAGAGCCATTCTAGGCTGTCAGGGCTCCCAGGACTCATCTGGGTTGTGAACTCTGAATTATCTATCAAGTAGATGAGGTTTCCTATAAAGTTCCTTCCAGTTCTAAGTCTTTGATTCAATATCTTTATTGTACATTGATTTGAGATCTCCCTGTAAAATGTCATAGTGCCCTGAGAAGTGTAGGCTGACAACTGGTCTAAGTGGGATCAGATGATCTGGTCTGCCTTCCTATCTTAGGACAAAGCCATTCTCCTACCTGCTGGGAAAAAAAAAAATTATGTGGAAATCTCAGATGATCTAAGATATTAATTAAGTTTTTGAAAAGGGAAAAGCTCATGGTTAAGCAACAATCCATACTCTCATGGAAGACAGAGGAAAAAAAGGGTCAAAATCAATGTGGAATGTATTGATATTAGCAGCAGTGCTCATTGGAGACAAAGCTCCCCAAATCCAGCAGGCTGTTTTTAGAGACTATCAAAGGCTTCAAGAAGGCAGATTTCTAACCAAACCAGAATTCTGGGGTGATATTCTTCAGCATCCTGGTTACAGCTTCCACACACCTGACATGGATGTCACACCTGATAAACTGCATCTTTTCTTCTTGATGATGTGCCTGTAAGGGATACCACCTCTTCTAAGTGGCTTTCATTTTATTCTGAGTTATTGTTTCTCTGTCTGCAACTCTCTTAGAGGCTCTATCCCCTTATCTCTCTCCCCACCTCTCTCTCTCTCTGTCTCTCTCTGTCTCTCTCTCTCTCCCCCTGCCATTCTCAACAGCATAGTTTTTATTGCCACATAAATGAGACTAGTAAAGTGTATGAGCATATTTGTCAGTGTCTGAATAACAGCTAGCACTTGCAAAGAATTTTAAGTTTTGCAGAGTACTTAGTAAAAATTATTTCATTGGATTCTCCCAACAACCATTGGATGTGGATACTATTACCATCCCCACTCAGGAGAGGAAGAAAATGCTACAAAGAAAGATTAAATGACTTGTTCACGGTCACATTGCTACTTGCAGTGTCTGGTATGGAACTTAAACTCAGATCCTCCATGACTAAGGCCAAGACACCTAGCTGAATGTCTGATTACCTACAATAGTGAGTTTTTAAAAGTTATTGAACAATATTAATAATTATAGTGCTTTAACATTTGCAAAATACATATATTTTCTCAATTGATCACCACAATAAATCTGTGATTGGTGCCGCTATTATTCTCATTTTTAAGATCAATAAACTGAGGTGCCAAGATGTTAAGTGACTTGGTCAAGATCATATAACTGCCAAGTGTTTGAGGTAGAATAAAACTCAGTTCTTCCCACATTTTCTACAATATATCACCTATCCAGCTGGTGTGCAGGTATGTATGGATCTGTGTCCATGTCTAAGAGATCATTTGTGTTCTGTATATCAGTTTGTGAACAGTTGAACAGATATTTTGGTGTACTTGTGAGTGTTTTGTGACTCTAGGTCTGTTAGTGACAAGTACCTCCACTAGCACGTATACATACATACATACATATATATATGTGTAACATATATACACACATCTATATATACATAAAGATGTATATATATATATAAATATATATATGGATGGATGGATGGATGGATATGTGAGTCTATAGCTGAATGAGTGTGTTCATTGTTGAACATTGTTGTTTGATGGTCAGTGCTTGTATAGAAGGTTCAACATCTGTGTCTACATAAGAGTCTATGTCTATGAGTCTATAAATTAGGATCTGTGTGCATATCTGTATGAGGTATACCTATGTATGTTTGTATGTATATCTGTATGGGGTATGCCAGCATATCTTTGTGAGTGTTGCATATACATGCATGCCTGTATTTGAAACTAAATAAGTCTCAGTATATGTCTACCTGAAATTTTGTTTGAGTACATCTTATGCAAGATGATATCTAAATATGTGTGTATATGAGTGAATCAATATAATTATGTCGTTCCCATCTGACAGAAATGTGCCATCACCTCCTCCTTTAGGTCGTTTCATTTTCATTCCCAAAGGCCTGCTCTTGTTGGCCATAGCTCAGAAGGCATATAGCACTAAGGTGAAATTGAGATCTTGTCGAGGGAGGACTCTTCTTTCATCTGTTTAAATGCAATGTGGTCTATAGGAAATAGCGTTGCGTTTGGAAGCAAATGACATGGGTTTGAATACAAATTCTAATGTGACCCTTGTGATCTTGGGCAAGTTGTACCACATGTTCTTAGTTTCCTCATTTGGAAAACAAAAGGGTTTGGACCTTATGACTGCTAAGCAATGTCCTAACTCTAAACTTAGCATGCATTAATGAGCTTCCGCATTGGGGAACTATTATCTGAAAACTCTAGACTTACAATGCTAAGCTGTAGGTGAAGAAAAAACTCTGCATCCACTGTGGAAGATATAAACTTTAAGTTGTCCCTTGGGGGAGTGGAAAGTTCCAGGGCTCCAAAATATTGTTTCTATCTCTGAACCTGGCACAGTCTTGATGCCAGGGGTTAGGGGATGAGGAATGCCATTCTTAGAATCAGTGGACCTGGATTCAAATCTGAAATCACTCAAGTGAACTTGGTTAAATCACTTAATCTCTATTTTCTTTGACTCTAAAATGATGGGATTTAATTAATTCATCTGTAAAGTTCTATCTGGATTTAAATCCTGCTATTTTAGGATAAATACCCCTCTTTACATAAACACATCCTCTCAACTTCTCTGTAAAGATGAAGCAAAATGTATACCTTTCTTAGAAGCAAGAAAGTTTAACATTAACTCTCTAGGAGATACTCAGGATCAGAGGAAGATATTCAGATTAGCTGTGTTTACCTAATAAGAAGCCTGAGGTCTTCTTTATAGATACCTCAGCCTTGGATCATTCCTGCTCCTTTATTTATCCTTATTTCCCCCTTATGTCCTCAAAGTGATGATAATCATTATAGCAATACCACAACGTTTCCAAAGCTCTTTAAATGTTATAAAATATTTGCCTGACAAAAATCCTGTAGAGTTAGGGGCATTAGGATCCCCATTTTTTACATAAAGAAACTGTGGTTGAAAAGGGCTAAATAATCCTACACAGTCACACAGCTAAGATATAGAGAGAACCAGGATTTGAATATTGGTCTTTGGAGCCTAAGAACAGGGTCTTTTCACTCTACCACAACGCCTTCCTGAGTCATCTGAATTCTACTCATAATCCTCTAAGCCCCAGTTTCAACTAAGATTCACCTCCCATTCCACTCTAATTTGAATTTCATTAAATGTCTATTCACTGTCTCTCTCAAAAATAATTGCCCTTTCATTGTTTCAATAGAATATTATTCTGGCCTCCATTAACAATTGTTTATCAAGCGCCTGTATACGCATGACAGTGTAACTACTTACAGTCATGCCTAGCTAGAGTACATATAATCCCACCCTGTCCCTAGGATTTTGAGAGATAGTTGGTATAACAGACAGTGTTAGTCAGGAAGACCTGAGTTCAACACTTATCTCTAATACAGTAGTGTATTTGTAACTGTCTCTTAGTAAGCATGGTCGAGTTACTTATTATCTCAATAATTCCAATTAGGTCACTGTTTAAAATTTACAAGGCATGTTCTCTTGTGACATCTTTGGAAGTAGGTACTGCAGATATCTATTTTATAGAGAGCAAAATAGCGTTAAGAGAAACAAAAATATTTCTCTTTGTTTAGGTACCTAGTAAATATTAAAACTAGATTTTTTGATCTCAGGGCTACTGTCTCCAAGAGAAGTATTCACTGCAATGTAGCTAGCATTTATTTATACAGCCTATCAGAGTTTGCAAAGCACTTTATGTAATGTCACAAGAACCCTATGAGTAAGGTATTATTATTATCATTATTTTACAAATAATAAGTCTAAGGCTAAGAGTAATTAATTGTCTCAAGGAAGGAAGGAAGTTGACATTATGAAATTGCTACTATGTTCCAGGAACTATACTAAATGCTTTACAAAATATTATCCCATTTGAGCTTCATAACCCTGAGAGGAAGTTGTTTTCCTCTTCATTTTAGAGAAGAAGAAGCTGAGGCAAAAAGCAATTCAGTGCCTTGCCCAGTGTCAAAAGCTATAAAGTTTATAAGACTGAATTTGAACCCAGGCTTTCCTAGTGACAGCCCAGCACTTCACTCCACTGTGCTACCAAGCTGCTTGTATGCTGTAGGGTGCATCCACAGAAGGCACCATTTGACCCCACAAATAAACAATTGCTTCTTATGGGCCAAATTAAGCCATCCAAACTCTCTTGCTCAGTGAACTCTATATTTCTAAGGTAGCTTCCAAGTGCTATGATTTCCTTTATGATTCTAATTATGGGGAATAATGCTTAAGTCAAGGTAATTTTTCAATTTGAAGTCAATCCACATTCATCAGGATGAGCAATCAGGTTAAAGTTTGCTCCATCTTTGTACAGTATTAGGTAGGGATCCATTCACGGTTAAAGTTAAAATTTTGCATCTATAACCAGAGATAGGGATGACTCAGTGACTGTTGTATATCTGTTCCCAGAGTGACAGGGTCAGTTTGATAGTAAGATCTCATGGGCATTGAGGTATCATACCCACTAACTTGGCCTCAGTAGCTCCATGTGTTGACTCTGAGCTAACTATTTTTACAATTACCTCTTTTTTTTGTTTGTTTCCTTTCAAGGAGGGAGAATTCTCCTGACCTTTCAGACTATGGTAGGATGTCACAACACAATGCAACTATCTTCCACCCAGCCACTTTTATCCTCCTGGGCATCCCAGGGCTAGAGCACTTCCATGCCTGGCTCTCCCTGCCTTTCTGCTCTGTCTACATTGTGGCTCTACTGGGCAATATCACTATCTTATTGGTGATTTGGTTTGAAAAGACTCTCCGTGATCCCATGTTCTTCTTCCTGGCCATTCTGTCAGGTATTGACCTGGCCTTGTCTACATCTTCTGTGCCTCGGATGCTAGGCATTTTCTGGTTTGAAGCCCATGAGATCAGTTTTGGGGCTTGCTTGGCCCAGATGTTTCTCATTCATACCTTCACAGGTATGGAATCAGTTGTCCTGTTAGCCATGGCCTTTGATCGCTATGTGGCCATCTGTGCCCCACTTCACTACAAAACCATTCTGACAGCCAATGTACTGGTAGGTATTGGGGTGGCCATTGTTCTATGCCCCATTTTGTTCATGCTGCCTATCATATACCTGACCTATCGCCTGCCTTTCTGCCAGACTCATGTCATTGCTCATGCCTACTGTGAACATATGGGCGTTGCCAAGCTAGCTTGTGCCAATATCCGTGTCAATTCCATCTATGGACTTTTTGTTGCCTCTTCCCTGCTCTTGGAATTAATACTGATTGGAATTTCTTATTGCTACATCCTACGTGCAGTCTTTATCCTCCCATCCCGTGAAGCTCAGCTCAAGGCACTTAGTACTTGCAGTTCACATGTAGGAGTTATGTGTGTCTTTTATACACCCTGCCTCTTTTCCTTCCTCACTCACAGATTTGGCCACCATATTCCAAGATATGTCCATATTCTTGTTGCCAACCTCTATGTGGTTATCCCACCATCACTTAACCCTGTCATCTATGGTGTGAGGACAAAGCAAATCAGGGAACGGGTGCTGCGGACATTCAATGGCAAATAGACCTTACCATCTTCCCAATGCTTAGAGAACAATTACTGAACAAGTGATTGTTCAGTCCATTCCTGGAAAGAACTGCTACTTCTTACCAGCTTAGGTACCAGTGGACACCTTATGAGTAGCAAAATGACCTATGTATAAATAAAACCTACGATCACACAGGTCTCATTTGCCTTTCTTGGGAAATTTTCTCAACGTCATTGACCCAAATTTTGATTATTTTTTTCATAACTGAAGTGTTGAAATTCATCTACTCAGGGAATATTTTGGAAATCATGACTGTTCTGCTTCCATTGTATTATGGCTGCTACTCTGACAGGGATAGAATATGGTATTCCTCTTGGCAGTAAGAGGCAGTGAGGTAAAGGTTGGTTAAAGGACGTCACATCAGTTCCAGGAGACGGAATACAAGAAGGTAAAATAGAAGCAGAGTCTAGCTTGCTTTCTTGGAAATAACTTCCTGAGAATTAAACGTAGTAAAAAACTGCAATGGATTTTTCACTAGATAAATTCTTTTTCCTTCCAAGGAGGACTTCAGTCAGAGCTCAGAACTTTTGGGCACTATGTGGAGTGATTTCTGCACAAGAACAGATTAAACCACATTATTTCTGATATTCCAGAAATCTAGGACTTGATGTTCTAGGAAAGCCATTTCCACTCATCCTAGTTATTGATTAATGGTAACACATCACCCCCAGGTTTAAAATGTGATATGTGTAAGGTTTTTCATAGGTGTGCTCCTTAAGTCTATCTTGTGGGACTTTTTTCTACATACTTTAAAATGTTCACCACTAGGGACTCATATCATATGCTCATGGTCTTCTTTTTCTTCTCTTGACTTTGTGAGGTAACTGGGAGAGCATGATGTCTGTCCTTCAGCTGTCATTGTTCTCACCAATGACCACAGAATCTTCCTTTTTGTTAATCTATTTCTTGGACTGTAGCATCTTTTATGCTGCTTAGATTGCATTGCCTTATCAAGTCTGTCCAAGTCCATATTCATTGTTTCCATGATATTATCTATCTCTTCCTCTGTCATTCCACTTTCTTTTTGCCTTTATTCTTGCCCACCATCAGGACCTTTTCCAATGTACCCAAACTTTTCAGTTTCTGGGCAAAATATTTAAGCTTCATCTTTAGTATTTCACCTTATAGTAAATAGCCTGAATTAATTTATTTAGGTATTGACTGATTTAACCTTCTTATTGTCTAAGGATTTCTCAAAACCCTTCTCCAGCACCACAACTGAAAAGCACCAATTCTGGACCTCTCAGCTTCCTTACAGTCCAGCTCTCAGAGTCGTATGTAACTACTGGAAAAATCATAGCATTGATTATATAGGCCTTAGGTCAACAAGGTGATAACACTGTTTGGCCATAGTTTTCCTTCCGAGGAAGAAACATTTTTTTTAAGTTCATGACTGCAGTCACTGTTTGCAGTGATTCTTGAAATCAAGAATATAAAATTTGACATTGTTTCTGTTTCTTTTTCCTCTGTTTGTCTGGAGATGATAGCATGAGTTTTGGGGTGTTTTTTATGCTAAGCTTAAAGAAAATTTTTTCATGCTTATAAAGAAGATTCTTAATGCCTTTTAACTTTTTTATGCTTATGAAGAAGTTATTTAATGCCTTTTAACTTTCTGCCATCACAGTGGTATTATGTACAAATCTGAGATTGGAGATATTTCACCCAGGAACCTTAATTTGAGCATTTGATTAATCCAGCCTGACATTGCTCATGATGTAGTCAACATATAAATTAATTCAGTGACAACACACAGTCTTGTAGTACTCCTTTCCCAATGTTAAACCAATCACATTGCATTTCCAGTTATAATTCTTGCTTCCTGACCTGTATATGGGTCATCAGGAGACAAATAAAATGACCTCATCCTCCCACCTCTTTGAGGGTTTAGTTGTGACATTTAAAAATATATCTATTCTTTTTTTTTCAAAAAATAGTAGATAGTTTTGAAGAATGTTGCTTTATAATGTATAATTACATTCACTTTTCAATTCAATAAACATTTCAGTGCCTATTTTAAGTGCCTAGGTTTCAGTTATTGTGCTAAGCACTAGGCATATAAATAATTTACAGAGGAAGACAGTTGTGCATGAATTGGATTTAAGTGAGGCAATGATGCACAGAACCATCAGCTTCACTCTCTCTTCCATAATCATCGAAGTCCAGTGGCAGAAAAAAAAAGTTAAGACAACTGGCAATGTCCTGGGATGCAGTGGATGACCTTGATTTTATTTAATGTCTGATCAAATTCCAAACAATCAACAGCACCTGCTTCAGCTGCCTTCATACCATAGGAAAAAATTGTTCTTCTCTGCCCATTCCTGGGCAAGTCACTTAATCTTATTTGCCTCAGCTCCTCACTTGTAAAATGAACTGGAGAAATAAATGGGAAATGATTTTAGTTTCTTTGACAAGACAAGCTCAGATTAGGTCTCAAAAGTCTAAAACAACTGAACAATATGAGTGATTATGCTGATTGTTTTCTGTATTTTGAACCATCCTAGTATAAATAGAAATTGTGTAAAATGGATGCTTTCATGGTACTACTATTTTGTTTGGACATGAAAATTATGCTGGGAATACAGAAATCAAAGTGACAAATTATGTTGGTTTCTGACAATGAGTTGGATTTTTCCTTTTTGGAGGTCCTATTTAAGTACAGGACCTTCTGATTACATGAGATCATGACTGGTCTTTACATGAAACTACATCTCATGCCTGTCCTCAACTATCACATCTAATGAGAACTTGTCCAAAATTTTCAGGAATTTCCTTGAGAAAACTATGGTCTTACATTCTTCTATATAGAGAGATAGCATGACATGACAGAAGGATTGCTGGATTTGTCACTGGACAACCTGAATGTGAATATTACTTCTGCTATATGTTATCATTTGCATCGTCTTGCTTTAATTTCCTTAGCTGCAAAATGTAAGGACTGGACAAGATGATCTCTAATGTGTTCTCCAGACTTTAAATCTATGATGAACATAATTTATCTAAATTAGAGTCTGGCTTTGTTCCTTCTTCTACTCTTCAAACGTATGCTGAATGACTCATTATCAATATAAATCCCATTCATCAGTATAGACACTGGAAGGCAAAATACAAATTCTTTAAAGTAGAAATATACACTTTTCACCTTGGCATTTAAAACCTTCCACAGTACAGATACAATCTAAGCTTTTTCAATAGCATTTCATTTCATTTCTTGTCAATCTCCATCTGTTCCAGGACAACTGGCCTTTTAAGTGCTCCCCAATCTCAACATCCCATCTACTGTTTCCATTCCTTGGCACAAGATGTGCCCCCTGTTTGAAATAAATTCCTGTTTCAGAGAGAGTATGGCAGAATACAGGCTCAGCTTCACTCTGGTGCTATTTCCTCTGAAATTCTTTCCAGATCTATGTCCTCTCCTTTTCCCTGACAAAAATGTGATTTACTCTTGAAATACTGCTAAAAAACATTTTTAGATTCTATCTTGTGCTGGTATCACTTCCTACTTTGTAATATAGGCATATAAGAATAATAATCAATAATAGCTGCTAACATCTACATAAGGCTTATGTGTAAGGCACTGTGATAAGTACTTTTCAATTGTCTCATTTTATTCTCACAATAACATCAGGAGGTAAATGGTATTATATCTCCATTTTATAGATGAGGAAATTGAGGCAAAACGTTTAAGTGATATGCCAAAGTCACATGGTTAGTAAATGTTTGAGGCTGGGTTTGAACTCATGTCCTTCTGACTCCAGGCCTGCCACTCTATTTGCTGTACCATACAGCTGCCTTATTATGCACCATCTGCAAATATGATATAACCTGTGGTATCCTAATAAACATTTAACTGTGGCACACACTTTTAAATTTCTTTTGCGTTACTAGCATTTTCTCTCACTTTCTTAAGTCTAGACAAACAATAAGACAACACAGTCCCAATTTTTAATATTCATCAATTTCTAAGGTTTAAATGATTGCATTGAAAATTGAACAATCAGTTCTATTGAGTCAGTAAGAGCTGGCTCTAGCAACCACTTGTTGTATCTCCAACCACTTACTTCCACCAGAGTGTTACCTCTGTGAGAGCAGCTGTCATACTATTTTTCATCTTTCTGTGCCTTGCTTTAAATACGATATTTCATATATTGTATGTTCTAAATAAATATTGTTTTATTAAAATTGAATTAGAAAATAGACTATAATATTGTCTGCTCTAAGGTCTATTGAAGGAGTGATTTGATTAGACTCTTCAAAGTGTACTAAGGGACACTCTGATTTCCAGAGCTAATGACTAGCAAACATACCAACATCGACCTCAATCTAATGCCCACAAAGGGTCCCTCATAATGTCTTTCTGACAAATTGTCTGCCTGCCTTACTGTCTGTGGGCTGAGAGCTCCAGAAACCATCTACAGTCTCTCCTAAGGACAGCTGATGATTTACTAAGCTAAGGCCTGACCTAGACTGCATTTCAATCTCACCCCATTTTCTAAGGTGACTCGGACTAGAAAAGTGTTTCACATCATCCTTTTATAGATCTGCCACTCCAGAATTTGTTTTAAGACATTATTTTAAAATCATTCCAAAGTGAATTTAGGAGAACTCAGGCAAAACCCTGCCTATACTCCTTTCCCCCATTTAGTTCATTTTGTAGGCATACTTCATGGGTCACTGAGTAAAAATTCATCTAGTGGGCTCCTGATTTTCTGTATATAATGAAGACAATTCACGAACAATTGCCACCATCGCTTGTCTAGAATGACAAAAGGTTTCCGTCTTTGGTTACTCTGGGATACCCAGTGATAACACAGAGTTGCCACAGGTCACAATGCAGAATCAATTAGGTCTTTTGCTGCCATTTACTTTATTTATAGAATTAAAAAAATCCACATGACATAAAATATTTTCCTCATTTTATACCTTCTTCCTCATTAATTGAGCGCCATATGATATACTTCTTTAAAAAAAAGAACTCAATGTCTTCTGATTTTCCTTTGATCCTTCATATTCTCCCTCCTTCACTCTCCCCAAAAGTTTCTCATCTTTTCCTCTTTCCTTTCCTCAATATTCTTTCCTTGTTGCTATCAATAAACTTCCCTTTTACCCTTCCCAGTCTTTTGCTCCACTATCTCCTCAAATTTCTTGTCCTCCTCTCAAAATCAATTCCCTTTTTTATCTCTTAATATACACTCTTTCTTCCCTCCATGAACTGTATTCCTCCCTTTTCCTTATCTCTTCTCTCCCCTTCTCCAAACTTCTTTTCATAAAACTTCCACTCTTCTCTTTCCAGAAAGTTCTATATTACCTCACAAATGCTTAGGAATCATTTCATTCCCCTCTGTTGTCTCTCATTGACATCTACTTCAACCTCAAGCCCAATGCAATCTCTTCTGTGGCTGGGATGGAGGAAAGAGTGGATCAGATCGGGTCAAACAGTGACTTTAAATCACAGTATTGGGTCATGGTTACTTAGTATACACCTCTCTCTTCAGCTGACGGATTAATGCAAACAAAATAATCTCTGGGATTAATAGTCTCTCTCCCTCCCTCCTTCTACCTGCTCTCAATGCTCCCAGGAATTCGTGAGCTGGAATTCCTTGCTCTCTGTGTTAGTAGATCCCCATTATAAAGATTCCCTCCTTTGAGTTGGGCAAGCACAGGGGTCCACTGTTCCCTGATCCTCTCACGCTCTGGGATAGATGAGTTGGCTTCTGATCCCAAGTCTTCAACTCCTACTTTGCAACCTAAGGAAATTTAGAGAATGAGGAGAAAATAGGGGAGGAAGACAGTACAACAAACCAAGGAGTGCCAATGAGGGAGGTTAAGAATTGGTCTGTCTGATGAGAGGGGGATGATCTATAAAGACATCTGCATGAGCATTTAGCCAGATCTGCAGCAAGCATAATAAAAGTGACTCCACATTTGGCTTCTACATCTGCCAAAAATGCCTGGTGAAAGAGGGATTCCATTTATGCTGTTAGTCTTAGAAGGTAGGAAATGGAGCAATGACTGTAAATTATGTGGAGGCATATTTTAGTGAGACCTATGAGAAAACTTCTTTAAATTTATATCTATTCCAAATTAGACTGGGCTGACTTGCAAGTAGACACTCATTACTGGAAGACCTACTTGGTATGGAAGCTGTGCAGGAAATTACACTCCAATGAATGCGACCTTCCACCCTTTGAGGCCATTTGCAGCTCTGGTTATTTAATATTCATTAATCTAAGCATTTTCAAAATAAGTTCTTTTACCTGTGTACTCCCATTAGGTTATCACAAACACATTATACCTGCCCATTTAGCCTGATATTTTTCACAGAGAAAAGAAGTTTGAACTTGGAGTCCAGAAAACATCAGCTTGAATCCTGCCTAACCTTACTAGAGAAATGTACCTGGGCAAATCACTTAATATCTTTCAGACCCAGTTTCTAGATCAGTTATAAGATCAGAATAATGACAACACCTGGCTCACAGAGATATTGTTAGAACTAAGAAAATATCTAAAAACAATATATATATATATTAGTTATTGTTATATTTCTATATCTCCATATTTCTATTTCTGTTTCTTCCCCCCCTTCCTCTCTCATTCTCTCAACCTGTGACCTTGTTCATTTTTCATTTTGTATTGACGTCTTTCGCTGCCTCTGTAATCCTTTTGTCTCCTCCTCTGTCCCTATATCTAGAAGAATCCCTTCCTCCAAAATTGCTTGAGTTCCCCACATTCTTCATAACATCACCATCTATCACCTTTATACCTGTCTTGCTCTTAACATCTTCCCTTCTCTGTAACTAACTTTGTTCTCCTTGCTCTTTGTTTCTTCATCTCCAACTTTCTCTGTCTCCCTCTGTCATTGTTCCCCTCTAATTTATCCCTGACTTAGGGAGACTTTAATGAGGCATTTATCTTCTTAAGTGAATCACGGCAACACCTTTTATGAAAAAATAAAAAACAAAACTTGGTACTGTGGCCAAGTGAAAAAAATAAAAGCCTGGTACTGGAGAAAGTAGACTCAATTAATTGTGGAACAAAAGTGTTCTAAGGGCATTTGAGTCAGCAAAAAATAAGGATCAACAAATGAGGGGAAAATAATTTAATTTAATTTAGATTCTCTTATTTTATAAGGAAAATAGAAAATATTCTATGTTCAATTCCTTTCTCAAATTAAGACTTTATTTCAGTCCCTCAAAAGATTCATGATTTTATCAGTCATCTTTCTCTGTATAGAGGGTGGTCCAAAACTCTCAAAGATTAACTGATTATTGAGGAGTTGCTGTGACCTTAAATTCATCACATAGCACCCAAACACTTTCTGCTGAGTTTTTTTCCATTTAGCTAAATTTTGCCTCTGCTTCTATACTCTAAGGATGGATTACAGATGGCCCTGTGTGCAGTAGGAGACCTCAGCATTTTGAGGGGAAACAAATTAAAAAGGAAGAAAATATGAAATATCTTATTGGAAAAATAACTGACCTGGACAATATATTGAGAAGAGATAATTTCAGAATTATTGGACTCCCTAAAATCATAATTAAAGAAATGACTGAACATCATATTTCAAGAGTTTTTCAAGGAAAACTTCCCTTAATTTGTAGATCCAGAGGGCAAAAAAATAGAAAGAATCAACTTATCACTTCCTGAAAGAGATCTCAAAATGAAAAACACCAGGAGTATTATAGGTAAATTCCAGAGCTCTCAGGTCAAAAAGAAAATATTTCAATCAGCCAGGAAAAAAATACATTAACAATAAAATAATTCAAATACCATTGAGTCACATCCAGAATCACACAAGAATTAGCATTTACTATATTAAAGGAAGGGAGGTCTTTGAATATGATATTCAGGAAGTCAAAAGATATAAGATTACAACCCAGAATAACCTACCCAGAAAAACTCAGCATAATCTTGTAGGGGATAATGGATATTCATTGAAATAGAGGGCTTTCCTCCATCCCTGACAAAAAGATCAGAGCTGAATAGAAAAGTTGACATTCAGACGTAAGACTCAAAAGAAAGTTAAGAAGTCAAACATGGAAGAGTAATGATAATTAATGAAAGAGGTTCAATAAAGTCAAACCGCTTACATTCCTACACGGGAAGATGGGACACAAACCTTCTAAGAGCTTTATCATTATTGGGACAATTAAAAGGCATTGACATAAATGAGTGCATGGACGTGAGTCAATTAGGTTGGCATGCCATAAATAAATGAAAGGAGTGAGGAAGAGGTATGCATAGGCCGAAGACAGAAGAGAAAGATAAAATGGGCAAATTTTTCTCACAGAAAAGAGGCATCCAAGAAAGTGATTTTATAGTGGAAGGGGAAAAGGTAGCAGTGGTAGGCAATGCTTAATTCTCACTCCCATTTAGAATGGTTTAAAAAGGGAAAAATATATTTATATAACTATATAGATATATGCATATATATAAATATATGTAATTTATGGTATATAGAGATATATGCACACATATAAATATATAATGTATATTATATATACACATATATATATATGTATATATATATATATACACACACACAGATGGTATATAGAAATGTAAGTTACACATTGGGAAATAGGAGGGGAACGGGGTAAGAGAAAAGATGGGCTGATAAAAGGAAGGGGCTGATTAAGGAAGGCAGTGTCTAGAAGCAGAATAGAAATATGAGATGGGACAGAGTAAAAAGAGTGAGAACAAGAAACAAAAGAAAAATGTGATGAGTGGACATGCACAATTAGTAACGATGACTATGAATACAAATGGGATAAGCTTAACTATATATCAGAGGCAGATAGCAGAATGAAATAGAAATGGAAAACAGCAATATATTGTTTACAAGAGGCACATTTGAAGCAGGAAGACACACGCAGAGGTAAAATAGAAGGCTGGAGAAGAATCTATTTCAGTTAAATAAACAAAAATGCAAGGATAGCCACAGTGATCTCAGACCAAGGGAAAGCAAAAATGGACTTAATTAAAAGAGATAAGTAGGAAAACTACATTATGCTAAAAGGTTCAATAAATAAGAAAGTAACAAAAATATTTATAGCAAGTTTCTTTGACAAAGACTTTACTTTTCAAATATATAATGAGTTCAGAAGTAAATTGAATTTATAAAATTAAGAGCCTTTCCTCAGTTGGTAAAAGGTGAAAGGATATGAACTGGCAGTTTTCACAAGTAATTGAATTGATTCAAATATGGGAGAAAAAATGTTCTAAATGATGATCCATTAGATAAAGACAAATTAAAATAACTCTGAGGGATAGCTTTACACCTATCAGAAATGACAAAATCTGGAGGGTATGAGGGCAAATTTTCTAATAAATTGTTAATGGAACAGAGAACCATTCTGAAGAGAAATATGGAATTATGCCCAAAAGGCTATAAACCTGTATGTACCCTTTGATTCTAAACATATCAAGGCAAAAGTAAAGGGATCTATATTTAATAATAACATTTGTGGTAATAATAGAAATGGAAATCAAGGGGACACTCATCAATTGAGGAATGACTAAAAAAGTGGAGGCATATGATTGTGGAGCAGTTTTGTGTTATAAGAATTGATGAAGATGTTTCAGAAAAACAACAGCAATAAAAACATGACAAGACCTGTACAAACTGATACAAATTGAAATTTGAAGAAGCAGGAGATCATAGTGTATTTAACAGCAATGTTGTAATGATGAACAGCTATAAAAGCTTTTCCTAATATGATTAATGCAACAAACCGAGACAATCCCGAAAGACTCATGATGTGAAAATGCTATCCACACTCAGAAGAGAACTGATAAACTCTGAATACATACAAAAATATGATAATCTAACCTTCTTTATTTTTCTTGTGGTGTTTTTGAAGAATATCTAAAAAGAAAATATGTTTTGCATGATTTCAGGTGTATAAGTGATTTCATAGAGGACTTATGGTGCCAAGATGGTGGAGTGAGGAAGGGACCCACCAAAGCCCTCCCAAATTTCCCTCCAAACAACTAGAAAAACTACTTTAGAATTAATTTAGTTACAGGGAAGCAGTTTACCAGCATATTAAGAAAGGTCTGTCTCAGTGGGGTAGAAAGGGAACAGCTCCCTTCCTCATAGCCTGAAGTAAAACTTCAAGTCTAGAGCAATCTACCAGCAAGGCAGGCCTTCTTTCAAACTAGCAGCCCCCTAGGCAAGTAAGCAATTTGTGCAGTATAGTACCCCACTGGCACAGGACCACTCAGCATGGCATGCCCACATCAGAAAGGGTTCTGTACTGTGTGAGAAAAGTAGAATTGAGACAACATAAAGTAAATATAGGATACACAAATTTGGGAAATCAAATCCAAATATTTACATGAACTATGTGTGCCCAACTTGTGGTAGAGCATTCCAAGCTCATATTGCTCTGATCAGCCACAGCTGGACACAGTGAAATTTAATTATATCATGGTGATGTCAATCTGATCCTCTTCAAAGATGAAGGACAGCAATTAATAACACCTCATCAACCCAATCTGTAGCACAATCCAATACCTAGGTCTTGATCCCATTGCTAACCAATAGCAAAGCCCCACCCTGAGGATAGCCAACAGTGAGAACTTGCCCCTGGTGCCTACCAAAAGAGACATGCTATTTTCAAAGCAATCCAACAGCAGGGCCCCACCCTTGAGGCAGAACAGCAAATTCTCTCCTCCAGGACCAACCACCAGAAAGTTTCTGTTACCATGGAAATCCAGCAGCAAGGTTCAACCCCTGGAGCAAGCCAAGAATTAAACACCAAACCCAGGAGAGGCCAACAGGGAGATTCCACTCTCCACTACAAGCAAGAAAGGGAGTCTGCCCTACCAGGAAAGCAAGCAGCTAAGCCCAGAAGCCAACTGAAAGCTAACAGTAAGACCCAGAACCCTAGCACAAGAAACGAGGGGTACTGCAAGACATGATATAATTTGGTCTCAGGTCTTACATGAATTACTGGAAGAGCTTAAAGAAGTGTTTAAAGAAGCAAATAAGAGAAGAGGAAGAAAATTTGGAAAAAAAGAAATGAGAGTGATGCAAGAGAACCATGAAAAAAAGAATCAGTTTAATGGGGGGAGAACTATATAAAAATTTAGTGAGTAAAATAACTCCCTAAAAATAGAATTGGCCAAATGGAAAAGCAATTACAAGAACTCATTAAAAAAATAATTCTTAGAGCTAGAAGGGACCTCAGAAATAATCTACTCCATTAAGTGATAAGGAATATATTAAATGGTGGAATCTTCAAAAATTTTGAAATTCTGAAACAATTAAAAGCAAATGTAATAAATTCAATAAGAAAAAAAGTATAAAATAATGGCATTATAGAAATTCAAATTTTAACAGGACTTCAGAACTGAAGTTTCTTACCCAGAACTGAATAGATGGACCCTTCTATGAAGCCCTCCAAAGAATCTATTTTATTTTAAGGAGAAGTATGTGATCAATGAATGTATACAGAACAATTCCACAAATGTGATTGTTGCTCCCATTAAATTTGAAGTTCCTAATTGATCTGTCCTATTTGTCCAAGATTTATATAGTTGGATGTTCACGTTCTTTAGCTCTATTGAGCTGACAGGGAAAATAAATATTCTTCAATCCACTTTGTTTTCCCAATATGAGCTTATAAGTCAAATTATTTTTAGTGAATTAGGGTCATTTCTGGAGTGCTTAGTAACAGCTGAGACAATGCAATCAGCACAATGTGAACAAACAAGAATATCTGACTAAAATAGAATGGTAAATATGCACATATTTCTTAGCAACTGATGATGCTTTTACAAAAATGGATCATATATTAGGAAATGAAGGAAATAAAAATTGATGAAAGGGAAATTCTGTAACTGCATCTTTTTACATGTCATGACACAATAAAATTAGTAAAGAAAGGAAATGAGCATAAGTTAAAGACCTGAATAAAAACTAAGTAATAACATCTTGAATAGTGATTGGGTCAAGTAAAAATCATAAAGGCAATAAATAATTATGGTAAAGATAATAAAAAGGATGTCACAAAATACCAAAGTTTTTGGCAACAGCCTAAAACCTATGTATATCTATGAAAATATATATTCACAAAATAGAAAAATGGGAGTGTTAATGATTTGAGCATTCAGTTTAAAATACTAGAACAGAAATTATCAATCTAAAAATCCCAAAAGAACAAATATTGAAAATTAGAAGAGAAAAAGTAGTATCTTAGCATTTTAAAAAAGATTTCAAAACTTATAGAGAGGTCTCATAAAAACTGTTCAACAAAACGTAACTGTGTTCTGTAATTTCAATTTTATTTTCATGGTTTGCAATTTAGGATGAAAAGCATGGAAATTAGATGAGAAGATCTGATTTTTGGTAAAAGTAAAGACTTTTGAAAAGACTTTTGGATGGAACCAGTTTGTACCTAATGTCTGAGACTGCATTTGAACTCAGGTCCTTCTCAGTCCAGAGCTGGTGCTTTAAACACTGCACCACTTAGCTGCCACAGTACCACCATGCTCACATCAGAAAGGGTGCTATACTGTTTGAGAAAAGCAGAATTAGACACTATAAATTAAATATAGGATACACAAATTTGGGAAATTAACCCCAAATATTTGCACGAACTATGTGTGCCCAACTTGTGGTAGAGCATTCCAAGCTCATATTGCTCTGATCAGCCACAGTAAGATTACCATTCCTGCATTTCCTCATATCAGTATATTTTTTTAATACTATGTGTCAATCCACTCCATGCCCCATATTGTATATGCTTTTACTTTGAATTAAGCCATGTTATCAATCTATTCCCATAAAGTGTCAGTGATATCTATGATGTCAAATTTGCCTCACAGTAATATGATCCCTTGTTCACTTTACTTGCCATTCATATTTTGTATATTTGTATATTATGACCTTGTGGCCAATGAAGTCTCTGAGACTGAGATAGAACAAAGTATCGATTTATTCTCTGCTGCTTTTGCTAATTTTGTCCTAACAATTCACAAATAACAAGAAAACACAGGCAGCACCACACCATAAAGCAGATGGAGAAATTTTGAATGCTGTGGATGAATTCACTTACCTCACAGTATACTTTCCAGGCTTGTACACATAGATGATGAGGTTGATAGATACTTTGCGAGAGTTATCTCAGTGGTTGGGAAGTTCCAAAAAAAGTGTGGGAGAGAAAAGTATTAGAGTGACTACCAAACTGAAGATCTGCAGAGCCATTGTGTTGATCTCATTGTTGTATACTTGAGAAAACTGGACAGTCTATCAGCACTTTGCTAGGAAACCAAATTGCTTCCATTAGAATGAGAAAAGCAGAATTGCAGTAGTTCAAAAGAAACATGTGATGTGCAAATTTCAAAACATTTCCTCTCCATATGTTCACATGGACTATTTGTGCCAGATCTGGGAAAGATCTTTCTGTTCTGTTGGTCTGATCAGCCACAGTTCTATCTACATTGTAGTTTGACCTCAACATAATCAGGGCATATTGGGCCTATTTGACAATTATGGACAGCAACCATCCATCCATTTGCTTATTGACATGGAAAATCATCAATTTTATTATTCACTCTTCTCTTCTATACGTAACATTTCTTTGTGGTAACTAGGTTGGTGGATGTGCATATGAGCTATCTTCTTCAACTATTTTGTTTTTCTAATGTTTCTTTCTTTCTTTTTAAATAAATCTGCAGGTATCTAGGCAAACAGAATTTTACTAGTTATTGTTAGATATAGGTATAGTCCATTTCTGGCAAAGAGTTTTACATTCTTTTTTTGAGGTTGTTTATAAAAATTCAAATTGTTTCTCAGTTAGGAAAATAACATTATTTTGGGATTAATTGAAGCAAAAAGAGTAAGAAAATATTTAAGAAAGTTATCTTACTTCTTATTTCCTTCCACTTAGAAGTTCACTAAATATTTTTTATGAAAATCTACCACTCCAAAAAAAAAGAGTAGCACAGGATTTGTATAATCTAATGTAACCTAACTTTCTGTACACACACACACACACATGCACACACACATACGCATACACAAATATGTGTGTATATATATATATGTATTATGTGTATGGGTATATATATGTGTGTGTGTGTATGTGTATGTATACATCTTGATATGTATGCATATGTGTTCTTTTCTGTGTGCATATAGATAATTTGCCTATCTATATCTTTAAAAATATGTGTGTATATACATATACATACACAAGTGTATATATATATATATATACACATATATATACACTTACTTGTTCATTCATTCATTCACTTATTTATCCAATCATTTATTTGCTTATCTATTAATTCATGCATCTATTTACTTACATATTTTTATGTATATACATTTCCAGGTGAGATCTAAGGAGAAAAGAGATGAAGCTGTTGTGATTTCTTAGCTCTGTTTCTCAAGTTCAGTCTCTACCAAAATTAATGAGTTGCAAGAGAACTTTAGTCTTTTATCAAGTTTTGTATCCGGCAGCTCTTTAAATGCAGATCCTCCAACCCACATTGCTAAAGGTCAGTGACAGGGTTTTTTCAGATGGCTGAGAAGGGATAAAGGCCTTCCTATATATAGCTCCAGCCTTAGGCAATGGCTGCAGAAGCCACATCAGGAAGTGCCAACAGTTCCTGCAGCAGCTCCTACAGAAGCCCCCAGTGTTAGATAGTAAAAACCCTGGGGGTACAGAGCAGTTGATAATTACCTCAGCCTGTGTAGAGGCCCTGAGGGAGCTGATCTTTATCTCATACTGAATGGCGGCCCTGCCCATGCAGCTTATCTGACTCTCAGCCCCCAGTGCTGGCTTGGTGGAACTGGAAGTCAGATAGCTGTGAAGAGGAAACTCTACTAAGATTCTGGGCACAAAAATCTGTTCCTGCTCCCAGACCAGTGTACATGCTTGATTGGCCACCTTGGAGGGACTGAGATCTTATGGATTCCCAGAGTATACCCAACTCTTGACAAAGGACCCAAAAGCCAAGTAACTGGTTGTGAAAATGCCCCAAAAAGGGAAAAAAAAAATAAGACTATAGAAGGTTACTTTCTTGGTAAACATTTATCTTCTCCCATCCTTCCCAAAGAGGAAGAACAATGCTTACCATAAGGGAAAGACATAAAAGTAAAGGTTTCTGTGTCCCAAACATCCAAAATAAATATTCAATGGTCTCAGACCATGGAAGAGCTCAAAAAGGATTTTGAAAATCAAGTAAGAGATGTGGAGGAAAAATTGGGAAGAGAAATAAGAGAGGTGCAAGAAAATCATGAAAAATGAGTCAACAGCTTCCTAAAGGAGACCGCCAAAAATACTGAAGAAAGTAACACCTTGAAAAATAGGCTAACAATGGCAAAAGAGGTTCAAAAAGCCAATGAGGAGAAGGCTTTCAAAAGCAGAATTAGCCAAATGGAAAAAGAGGTTCAAAAGCTCGGTGAAGGAAATAGTTCTTTAAAAATTAGAATGGAACAGATGGAGGCTAATGACTTTCTGAGAAACCAAGAAATCATAAAACAAAACCAAAAGAATGAAAAAATGGAAGATAATGTGAAATATCTCATTGGAAAGACAACTGGCCTGGAAAACAGATCCAGGAGAGACAATTCAAAAATTATGGGACTACCTGAAAGCCATAATAATAAAAAAAAGAGATCTTATGGATCATCTTTCATGAAATTATCAAGGAAAACTATCCTGCTATTCTAGAACCTGGGGACAAAATAAATATTGGAACAATCCACCAATCACTTTGTCAAAGAGATCCAAAACAGAAACTCCTAGGAACATTGTGGTCAAATTCCAGAGTTCACAGGTCAAGGAGAAAATATTGCAAGCAGCTAGAAAGAATCAATTTGAGTATTGTGGAAATACAATCAGGCTAACAGAAGATCTAGCAGCTTCTACATTAAGGGATTGAAGGGTGTGGAATAGGATATTCCAGAAGTCAAAGGAACTGGGACTAAAACCAAGAACCACCTACCCAACAAAACTGAGTATAATATTTTAGGGGGAAAATGGTCTTCCAATGAAATAGAGGACTTTCAAGCATTCTTGATGAAAAGACCAGAGGTGAAAAGAAAATATGACTTTCAAACATGAGACTCAAGACACGTATGAATAGGTAAACAATAAAGAGAAATAATAAGGGACTTACTAAAGTTGAACTGTTGAGTATTGTTCTTGCATCCAGCTAGGAAATAAGAAATACAGGTAATGAGGTATAGAAAGTTATCTTGCTCTACAAGAAAAAGGAGAAGATAGGGATAAGGGAAGGGAGTGATGTTAGAAGAGAGGGCAGATTGGTGATAGGGGTAATTAGACTACTTGGCATTTTGGGGTGGGAGGAGGGGAGCGAAAGGGAGAAAATTTGGAACTCCAAATTTTTTGAAAATGAATGTTGAAAACGTAAATAAAAAAATTTAAGTACAAAAAAAAAAAGAATTTGAACTCAGTTGTCCTGACTCCTGCACTGGTGCTCTATGTACTGCACCACCTAGCTGCCATTTTTCAGTTGGGAAATCCTTAAGATATTTAAATGCTACAGAATTAAGATCAGACAAAAAAAAAAAAAAACAAAATCATGTCATTCTAGGTTTCCAACCTTCCTAGGGTGAAGAGGTTAGAAACAGGAGAGCACTGGCATCTCCCCTTTGGGTCAAGTGGAGAAGAATTACTCTTTAGTATGAATGGTGCACAGAAAGGGAAAACTTCATTTTTGCTAATTTTATAATTTAGTTGAGGCAGAGAGATAATATACTCAAGGTACAGAATGAGATAAATTTTCAGACTTGACTAATATGGAAAGTAGGTTTACTTGAAAATGCATATTTTTGTTTTGTTTTTGTTATAAGGTTTTTCTCTTTTTCTGTTTTTGTTTCAGTTTAGAGGTGAGCTGGAAGGGAAAGAAAGGGTAATAAGAGAGTAGCTAAAAACAAAAAGAAAGAAAAAAAACAAGATTTTTGAAGTATTTTATCTTGCTTTTTGTTTTTGTTTTAATACACAAAAGAGAACAGGTGGAAAGCCAGAAGGAAATACTGAGAAGTAGGATAACTTTGAAAGTTCTGTATTGACAATTTAGATATACTAAAAAAGAAAAGCAAATTTTACATAATAGAGATTTGCAGTTTCATGTACCATTCTTTTTCTGTTCCACTTTGTGTACGTACCTATTTGATTTGGTTTTGTTTAAGTTCAGAATTTCAAAAAGAATTAATTTGAGTACAGATCTCCTTTTAAAGAAAAAAAAACTGTGAATAGACAAATCTCAATTTTGCAGAGATGTTTTTGTCCTTTGTGGACAATACTGTTTGGAAATACTGATACATAACATATAAATGTTGCTCAGGATTTATGAAATTTGATGCTGAGAAGACTCATACTTCTGTGACTAAAAATAAATATTTCATTGTAGATAGAACTATTAACATATAGACTGTAACCCACACACATGATTAAAGATGTCTATATCAAATTTTCCATCCAAATTCAAAAGCACAAAACTTCCATCACTGATGTGGAGTACAAAACGATACTTAGTATCATGATGCAGTGAATAAATACAAATTCCTTTACAAAGAATGATTCTGTATAGCAAAACTATTTCTACATGCTAACAGATGGCAAGAGTATTGTTGATCTGGTTACAGTTCACTTTTGATGTGTTAAATCCATTTAATAAATGTTTTCATTGTTCTTGCCCAGATAGTAATCAAACTATAACAGTAAAAAAAAAAAAAAGGAAGAAAGAAAAGAAAAGAAAGAAACGGAGGAAGGAAGGGAGGAAGGAAGGAAGGAAGAGTAGATAGATATTTGATCTTATATAGTTATTTCAATGTTTTTTGGCCAGAATCTGTATAAATCCTTCAGGGAAATGGGACTAAGCATATCTACTTACTGAGAGGAACTGAAGGCCACCAACATATACCTGAATATTGCATTTGTGAGGATGTCGTATGGGGACAGTTGAGTTCTTCAATGGGCATTTTGTGTCTTGCTTCCTTAGATTTCACTCACCTCCAATTTTATTTGTATTTGAATAGCTTATAAAGTTGACATTTAAACTTATATCTTATAAATTTTATATTTAAATTTCATCCCTATGTATATTTGATTTGTACTTGATATGTATTTAAAAATGTCCATAGCTAACTTTCTTATAAAATCATATTTTTTATTTTACATGACCCTTATTTCCAAATATATATCTTTCTACATCCCTCCTCAACAAACCTTATAGCAAATATTTTCCTTGTTAAAAGAAGTTCAGCAAAATGAGTTAACACAATAACTATGTCTGACAATATATATAGTACCCCATACTCACAATGCCTCACCTCTGCAAAGAGGGGAGAGAGCAAAATTTCCTGCAGCATGTTTCCTGAGCCGAATTTGATTCTCATAGTTACGTAGCATACAGTTTCTGGTTTTTAGTTATTTTCATTTTTCTTGTAGTCATGTACATTATTCACCTGGTTTCTATTACTTGATTCTCTATGATTCTTGTGATTCTTTCCATTCTTTGCTGAATTCTTCATATCCATTGTTGATGATAGCACAGTAAATATTCCACTACATCCATACACCAAAATGTGTTTACTTAATACTTTTTTGATGGAATGTCTACTTTGCTACTAGTTATAGTACACCAGAAACAGTACTGTTGGCTGTGCATATGTTAGAGAGAGATTTCCATTTATTCCATTTTAATCTACCCAGACTGAATTCTTGACATTCTGCCTTTCCTCTATCTTTTTCCAGCATGCCTAATATTTCCCCTTTCCTCACTTTCTCGGTGAGTCATTTTGCTGACTTAGAGCTGTGGACTTCTTTTCTCTACTAATTTCCAAGTTTTCTAGAAACTGCAAAGACTAATCCACTTGTGCCATGGATAATATTGCTATTCCTTGTTTTCCACCAGATTTTCTCCTAAGTCTCCCCACCCCTGCCAAAAAAAAAACAAAACAAACAAACACAAAATGTCTTCCTAACTTCTTCTCAGAGCTATTCCATTTGATTTAACCTAATAAACACTCCTTAAACCCCTACTCTCTATTTAAATTACTATGTTTTTCATTATAATATGTTCCATTTCTTCTTCTGACTCTATCCTTCCTTAGTAACGACTCTCTTCACCTCCAACCTCAACTAATGAATTAACCTGATGGTTGAATGCGCTTCCTTAAGTCTTCCCTCTCTGAGTCATCTCTCAGCTTTCAATATGATTTTCCTAAAGCACTAGTATGACCAGGTAATTACCTTTTTAGTTATGGCTCTTTAGACAGTGGCTTTCTGTAAACTTTATGATCAAATATAACTTCCTCTGTACAGAATTCAAAGTGTAACTTGATCACTTTCTAATCCTTTTTACCTTATCCCCTCTCCCCATATTCTGCAATCAACCAGTGAAAATGCACAAAGTTGGGAGATGGATTTTCTTGGGCAAAGAAAAGCAAGGAGTTCAATATCATTTTTACTGGTTGTGTCTCATGCTTAAGATCCTCTCTATCTCATCTCTGTCTCCTGGATTCTATGGCATACAAAGGTGTTCATGGATAGAATGTGTGAGATCAGTGAATTTAGAGGTAGGAAAAAAATCCCTCTATTTTCACTTACTCTAAATTAAACTGAACACTTCAGTCAATTATGAATATAGGAAATAAAATTTCATCCTGAGAAGAGGTCCATGGATTTCCCCAGACTTCTAAAGGTTTCTCTGAAACACCACAAAATTTACGAACCCCTGAGCTAGACCACCTATGTTACCAGTGATAAAGCTGAAACACACAATTCCAAAAGGGCATCATGGTCAAGCAGACTTTCAAGCCATCTAGGGAGCTGAGTATACCGAGTGTGTACATATGCTTCTTTATAGTTTGAGAACGTGTTAGTGTGTGCATATATGCATGTAACTCAATTTAAGTCAACAAATATTTGAGGGCTTACCAAAAGCCAGGTGCTCCATTGGTTGCTGGTTATACAAAGGTAAAAAATGAGATAATCCTCCCCTCAAGGGGCTTACTTTCTACTGGAATGGAAATGACATCAATATGAAAAAAGTAACTGTGTACAAAAATCAATAAAATATAATGAAGAGGGAGTGAGATCATCAGGAAAGGCCTCTTCTGGAGAGACATTTGAGCTGAATCTAGAAAAAAACTCTAATGGGTAAAGACTATTAGTGGGGAAAACATTCAAAGCATTGGAGCAGAGCATGTGCAAAAACACAGGGCAGGGAAATGGAATATTCTGTCCATCACTTTGCCTGGAGCAGAGAGTGAATGAGGACAAAGCTAGGAAAATATCCAAATTTAATTTGCTTTATGACATTTTATTTACAGGAGTTTTGTTTACTCAATTCGGGTATGTGTAAGTATGAGAAGACGGTAGATTATTGTTAAAGTAAAATAAAATTCAATTTAAAAAATAAATGAAAAATAAAAAAAATAGGCTGATGTCAGATTATTAAAGTCTTTAAAATCTAAATTTAAGGGATTCTCTTTTTATGCTAAAGTAAACTAGTAGTAGTCCATGCTCAGTAATATATAAATTTGCCCAAATAGGTATAGTGATGATAATCATAACTCTTACCTATGGAGATGGGGGCAAAGACCTCTATGTCCTTGGTGCTGTGCTTAGGCTTTACAAATATTAGCACATTTGATCTTCTCAGATGAGAATAAGTACTATTTTCAACCCCATTTTACAGTGGTGGAAAGTGAGGCAGACCAAGGTTAATTTGACTTGGGTCAAACAATCAGTATCTGAAGCATTTATGCATGAACTGACATCATCCTGATTCCAGTGCTGTATCCACTGTACCACCTAGCAGTCACTTTGAAGTTTAGTAAGCATTTTAAAAATGTTTCATCTGATCTTTACAATAATGTTATAAGGGAGGTTCCAATATTCCCTCCATTTTACAGAAGAGGAAAGTGAAGTTGAGAGATTAAGTTACGTTCTTGGATTCAAATAGCTAGTCTGAGGGAGGTGTTGAACTTTAGATATGTCCTTTAAGTAGAGAGGTATATTTGCTAAACAATCTATGGGGTACTCTCATACACATGTCATGTATATACATGTTTGTGATTCTATAGTCTTCTTATTCTTTTAATGAATAGGTTTCATGTACACATATTTACCTTTCTGTTTCCTGGTTCTCTGTCTTCAGGGTAAAATTTTTTAATCAACCCAGGAGGGCATGGGAACCTTGGAGGCAAGGAAGTACTTTTCAGATAGATTTAATTTAATAGTTGGGCCTGTGGGGAGGCTGAGATTCTGCTATAAAAGCTTTTTTTACTTACCTGGGGAGGCATGGTTACATAGAGCCATTTTAGGTTGGCAGGGCTCCCAGGGCTCATCTGGATTGTGAACTCTTAATTCTCTAGTGAGTACATTAGATTTCCTCTAAAGTTCCTTCCAGTTCTAAACCTATAATTCAAAGTCTATATTATACATTGGTTTGAGATCTCCCTGAAAAATGGCATAGTAGCCTGATAAGTGTAGACTGGCAACTGGTCTAAGTAGGATCAGATGGTCTGCCTTCCTATTTTAGGACAAAGCCATTCTCCAATCTCCTGGGAAACAAAAATTTTTAAGTGGAAATCTCAGATGATCTAAGACATTAACTAAGTTTTTGAAAAGGGAAAAGCTCACAGTTAACCAACCATTCATACTCTCATGGAAGACAGAGGGAGGGAAATGGTCAAAATTGATGTGGAATGTATTGATATTAGCAGCATTGCTCATTGGAGACAAAGTTCCCCAAATCTAGTAGGCTGTGCTTAGAACCTAGCAAAGGTTTCAAGAAGGAAGATTTCTAACCAAACCAGAATTCTAACAGGGTAATATTCTTCAGCCTCGTGTTTCCAGCTTCCAGTCTCCAGGAGGATGACACACCCGATAAACTTCATTTTTTCTTCTTGATGATGTGTCTGTAAGGGATACCATCTCTTCTAAGTTGCTTTCATTTTATTCTGAGTTATTGTTTCTCTGTCTGTGACTCTCTCAGAGTCTCTGTCCCCTTGTCCATCTTTCTCTCCCTCCTCTCTGCTTCTCTCTCTCTCTCTCTCTCTCTCTCTCTCTCTCTCTCTCTCTCTCTCTCTCTCTCTCTCTCTCTCTCTCTCTCTCTCTCTCTCTCTCTCTCTCTCCCTCTCCCTGCCCTTCTCCATAGTATAGCTTTTAATGCCATACAACTGAGTCTAGTAAAGTGTATGGGCACCTTTGTCAGTGTCAGAGTAATAGCTAGCACTTGTATAGAAATTTAAGTTTTGAAAAGTACTTCACAAACATCATTTCATTGGATCCTCCTAACAACCCTTGAATGCAGATACTATTATCGTCCTTGTTCAAGAGAGGAAGAAAATGCTACAAGGAAATATTAAATTACTTACTGAAGGCCACATTGCTACTTGTAGTGTCTGGTATGGGACTGAAACTCAGGTCCTCCATGATTGTAAGGCAAATCCTTACTCACATAGCTGAATGCCTGATTGCCTACAATAATGAATTTTCAAAGTGATTTAATAATATTAATAATTATAATGCTTTAAGACTTGCAAAATACATATATTATCTTAATTGATCATCACAACAAACCTGTGACTGGTGCCATTATTATTCTCTTTTTTTACATCAGTAAACTGAGGTGGCAAGGTGTTAAGTGACTTGGTCAAGATCATATAACCACCAAGTGTTTGAGGAAGAATAAAATTCAGGCCTTCCCATACTTTACACAATATATCACATATGTGGCAGTGTGTATGTATATGTGGATCTGTTTCTATGTCTAAAAGATCATTTATGTTCCTGAATATCAGTTTGTGAAGAGCTAAACAGAAGTTTTGGTGTACTTCTGAGCACTTTTGTGAATCTAGCTCTATTAGTGACAAGTACCTCCCCTAGGAGATATATCTATATCTATATAAATATAGATAGATATGGAAATATGAGTCTACAGCTGAAGGTCTGTGTTCATCTTTGAACATTGTTGTTTTATGGTCAGTACTTGTGTAGGATGGTCAACATCTGTGCCGGCATAAGAGTCTATGTCTATAAGAATATGAATTAGGATCTGTGCACATATCTGCATGGGGTATGCCTATTTATGTTTGCAGGTGTTGCATATATACGCATGCATGTATTTTGAACTAAATAGGTCTGTCAATTTGAGATTCTGTTTAAGTATGTTTTATACATAGGGGTATCTGAAAATGTGTGTATATGAGTGAATCAATATAATTTTATCTTTCCCATCTGATAGAAATGTGCCATCATTTCCTCCTTTAGCTGATTCCATTCTCATTCCCAAAGCCTTCCTCATGTTGTCTATAGCTCACAAGGCATATAGGACTAAGGTGATATTGAGAAGATCTTGGGGGAGGGAGGATTCTTCTTTCATGTGTTTAAAAGCATTGTGGTCCATACCAAAGAGTGCTGAATTTGGAGGCACATTACCTGGGCTTGAATACAAGTTCTAATGGGACATATATGATCTTGGGCAAGTTTTCCCCGAGTTTTTAGTTTCCTCATCTGGAAAATAAAGGGGGTTGGACTTTATGGCTGCTAAACAATCTCCTAACTCTAAACTTTGCATCCTTAATTGAACTTCTGCATTGGGAGACTTTTATCTAAAATCTCTAGATTTACAATGCTAAGTTGTAGGTGAAGAGAAAACTCTGCATCCCATGTGGAGGATATAAATTTTAAGTGTCCCTTGGGGCAGAGGAAAGTTCTAGACGTACAAAATATTGTTACTGTCTCAGAAGCTGGCACAGTCCTGATACCAGGGGGTAGGGGCTGAGGAATGTCCTTCTTGGAATCAGTGGACCTGGATTCAAATTGGAAATCACTTAAGTGAACTTGGTTAAATCACTTAATCTCTATTTTCTTTGACTCTAAAATGATGGGATTTAACTAATTTATCTGTAAAGTTCTGTCTGGATTTAAATCCTGCTATTTTAGGATAAATCTCTCTCTTTAAATTAACACACCCTCTCAATGTCTCTGTAAAGATAAAGCAAAATGTGTCATCTTCTCTAGAAGCAAGAAAGTTTAACATTTACTCTCCAGGAGTTGCTCAGGATCAGAGGAAGATATTCAGATTATCTGTGTTTATCTAATATGAAGACTGAGGTCTTCCTATAGATACCTCAGACTTGGATCATTCCTATTCCTTTATTTATCCCTAATTCCCCCTTATAGCCTCAAAATAATGATAACCATAGTAACAATACCAACAACAATTCCATAACTCTTTATGTTATAAAACATTTTCCCTTACTAAAATCTTGTAGAGTTAGGGAATTGTAAGCATTCAGATCCCCACTTTATAGATAAAGAAACTGTGGTTGAAAGGGGCTAAATAATCCTACACAGTCACACAGCTAAGATATAGAGAAAACCGGGATTTGAATATTGGTTTTTGGAGCTTAAGAACAAGGTCTTTCCACTCTACCACAATGCCTCCCTGAGTCATCCGAATTCTCACAATCCTCTAAGCCCCAGTTTCAACTAAGATTCACCTCCCATTCCGCTCTAATTTGAATTTCATTATATGTCTGTTCACTGTCTCTCTCAAAAATAATTGCCCATTCATTGTTTCAATTGAGTATTTTCCTGGTTTCTATCAATATTTATTTCTCAAGTGCCTGTGTACCCATGACAATGCAACTACTTACAGTCATGCCTAACTAGAGTGCACATAATCCCACACCTGTCCCTAGGATTTTGAGAGATAGTTGGTATAATAGACAGTTTTAAAGTCAGGAAGACCTGAGTTCAACACTTGTCTGTAACACAGTTCTGTATTTGTAACTGTCTTTTTGTAAGCATGATCTACTTACTTATTATCTCAATAATTCCGATTAAGTCTTTGTTTAAAATTTATGAGGCATGTTCTCTTGTGACATCTTTGGGAAGTAGGTGCTACAAATATCTATGTTATAAAAGGGAAAGTAGCATTAAGAGAAACAAAAAAGATTTCTCCATGTTTAGGTAGCTAGTAAATATTAAAACTAGATTTTTTTAGCTCAGGGCTACTGTCTCCAAGAGAAGTATTTGCTGCAATATAGCTAACATTTACTTATACAGCCTCTCAGAGTTTTCAAAGCACTTTATGCATCCTCACAAGAACCCTATGAGTGAGGTACTATTGCTATCCTTATTTTATAAATAACAAATCTAAAACTAAGAGGAATTAATTAATAGTGTCAAGGAAGGAAGGAAATAGGCATTATTAAATACCTACTATGTTCTGGGAACTATGCCAAATGCTTCGTAAAATATTATCCCATTTGAGCTTCATAACCTTGAGAGGAAACTGTTATTCTCTCCATTATAGACAGAGAAAAAGAAACTAAGGCAAAATGCATTCAGTGTCTTGCCCAGGGTCAAAATCTATTAAGTGCATAAGACTGAATTTGAACCCAAGCTTTCCCAGTGATAGCCCAGCACTTTATTCTACTGTGGTACCAAGCTGCTCTCATGGTGTAGGATACATTCACAGAAGGCAAAATTTTACCCCACAAAGAAAATACTCCTGTTTGTTATAGACCCAACTGAGCCATCTAAACACTCTTGCTCAGGGACCTGTATATTTCCAAGGTAACTTCCAAGTGTTATGATTTCCTTTGTGATTCTAATTATGGGGAGTAATGCTTAAGTCAAGGTTATTTTTCAATTTGAAGTCAAATAGGGACTCATTCATCAGGATAAGCAATCAGGTTAAAGGTTGCTCCATCTTTGTACAGTATTAGGTAGGGATCCATTGACAGTTAAAGTTAAAATTTTGCATCTATAACCAGAGATAGGGATGACTCAGTGACTGTTGTATATCTGTTCCCAGAGTGACAGGGTCAGTTTGATAGTAAGATCTCATGGGCATTGAGGTACCATAACCACTAACTTGGCCTCAGTAGCTCCATGTGTTGACTCTGAGCTAACTATTTTTACAATTACCTCTTTGTTTATTTCTTTCCTTTCAAGGAGGGAGGATTCTCCTGACCTTCCAGCCTATGGTAGGATGTCACAACACAATGCAACTATCTTCCACCCAGACACCTTTATCCTCCTGGGCATCCCAGGGCTAGAGCACTTCCATGCCTGGCTCTCCCTGCCTTTCTGCTCTGTCTACATTGTGGCTCTACTGGGCAATATCACTATCTTATTGGTGATTTGGTTTGAAAAGACTCTCCGTGATCCCATGTTCTTCTTCCTGGCCATTCTGTCAGGTATTGACCTGGCCTTGTCTACATCTTCTGTGCCTCGGATGCTAGGCATTTTCTGGTTTGAAGCCCATGAGATCGGTTTTGGGGCTTGCTTGGCCCAGATGTTTCTCATTCATACCTTCACAGGTATGGAGTCAGCTGTCCTGTTAGCCATGGCCTTTGATCGCTATGTGGCCATCTGTGCCCCACTTCACTACACAACAATTCTGACAGCAAATGTACTGGTAGGTATTGGGGTGGCCATTGTTCTACGCCCCACTTTGCTCATACTGCCTGTCATATACCTGACCTTTCGCCTGCCTTTCTGCCGGACTTACGTCATTGCTCATACCTACTGTGAACATATGGGCATTGCCAAGCTAGCTTGTGCCAATATCCATGTCAATTCCATATATGGACTTTTTCTTGCCTCTTTCTTGGTCTTGGACTTGATCCTGATTGGAATTTCCTATTGCTACATCCTGTGTGCAGTCTTTCGACTCCCTTCTCGGGATGCACGATTTAAGGCACTTAGTACTTGCAGTTCACATGTAGGAGTTATGTGTGTTTTTTATACACCCTCCCTCTTTTCCTTCCTCACTCACAGATTTGGCCACCATATCCCAAGATATGTCCATATTCTTGTTGCCAACCTCTATGTGGTTATCCCACCATCACTTAACCCTGTCATCTATGGTGTGAGGACAAAGCAAATCAGGGAACGGGTGCTGCGGACATTCAATGGCAAATAGACCTTACCATCTTCCCAATGCTTAGAGAATAGGTCACTGTCAAGTGATTGTTCAGTCCAGTACAGTCCCTTGAAAGAGCTGGTGTTTCTTGCCAGCTCAAGGTACCAGTGGACACCTTACCAACAGCAACATGACCTACGTATAACTAAAACCTAACATCACATAGGCCTGATTTGCCTTTCTTGGGAAATTTTCTCAACATCATTGACCCAAATGTTGATGTTTTTTGGTGATTAAAGTGCTGAAATGCATCTACTCAGGGAATATTTGGGAAATCATGACTGTTCTGTTTCCAGTGCATCATGACTTGTACTCTGACAGGGACACAATATGGTACTCTGCTTGGCAGTAAGAGCCAGTGAGGTAAGGTTGGTTAATGGAGGTCTCATCAGACTGAGTTGGTTCCAAGAGAAAGAATATATGAAGGCAAAATAGAGGCAGACTATACCTTGCTTTCATGGAAATAACTTCCTAAGAATTAGACCTACTAAAAAAATGGAATAGATTTTTCATCAGGTAAATTATTTTTCCATCCAAGGAGGACTTAACAGTCAGAGCTCAGAACTTTTGGGCACTATTTGGAAGGATTTCTGCCAAGAGCAGATTAAACCACATTATCTCTGAGATTGCAGAAATCTACGACTTGATGTTCTAGGAAAGCCATTTCCACTCATCTTAGTTATTGATTAATGGTTAACACATCACCTCCAGGTTTAAAATGTGGTATGTATAAGTTTTTTTTCACAGGAATGCTCTCTAAGTCCATCTTGTGCAACTACTTCCTACATATCCTAAATTATTCACCACTGGGGGCTCATACAATGAGCTCATGGTCTTTTTTTCCTTCTCCTGACTTTGTGAGGTAACTAGGAGAGTATGATGGCTCCCCTTCAGCTGTCATTGTTCCAACCAATGATCTCAGAATCTTCTTTTTCATTAATCTATTTCTTGGACTGTAACATCTTTTATGCCACTTAGACTGAATTCCTTTATAAACAAGAAATGGTTATAAATTAGATAAAATGGTTTGGGTCTACAACAAGTATTCTACAGAAATAAAATTTTTGTGGTGTTTATATTAAGCCAAGGAAAGTGAAATTCTGAAATCATAGTATGGGAAGTGTTTTTTTCCTGGGGAGATCTTAAAATTCTTGCAATTAGAATAAGGGATAAATCAAGATTATCTACTCTATGCAATCTATAAGATAAATTATAATTCCTACGTGCATGTAAAATAAGCTCTAACATTCATTTTTAAAGCTTTGAGTTGGGGAGGGAAAAGCGAAAGAATGTATACTAAAAGCAAAGTGCCCTCCACTGGTTGCTGGTTATACAGAGCTAAAAATGAAACAGTCCCTCTCCTCAAGAGATTTTCTTTGTACTGGGGGGGAAAATGACATGTATGTGAATAAGTAAATATTTACGAAAATCAATAAAATATATTAAAGAAGGCATGAGCTCCAAATATCATCTTTCCAGGTAGGAATGTAAAAATTTCAACTTCAGTAAGTCCCTTATAGTTTCTCTTTCCTGTCTAACTTTTCATGTTTTTTTTTATGGTTTTTTTTTTGTTTCTTTGTTTTTTGATTGTTGTATTTGAAAGTCGAATTTTCTATTCAGCTGTGGTCTTTTTAACAAGAATGCTTGGAAGGCTTTTTTTCATTGAAGTTCCATTTTTTCCTCTGAAGTATTATACTCAGTTCTGCTGGGTAGGGGATTCTTGGTTTTAATCCTGTCTCCTTTGACCTGTGGATTATTATATTCTGAGCCCTCTGATCCCTTAGTGTAGAAGCTGCTAAGTTCTGTGTTATCCTGATTGTTTTTCCACTATACTTGAATTATTTCTTTCTGACTGCTTGTAATATTTTCTACTTGACCAGGGAACTCAGAAATTTGGCTACAATATTCGTAGGAGTTTTAATTTGGGGATGTCTTTCAGGAGGTAATAAGTGGATTCTTTCCATTTCTTTTTTATCCTCTGGTTTTAGAATATCAGTGGAGTTTTCCTTGATAATTTCTAGAAAGATGATGGCTAAGATCTTTTTTTTGATCATGACTTTCAGGTAGTCCAATATTTTTAAAATTATCTCTCCTGGATCCATTTTGCAGGTCAGTTGTTTTTCCAATGAGATACTTCACATTACCTTCTTTCTTTTTTCTTTATTTTGGTTTTGTTTTATAATTTCTTGATTTCTCATGAAGGCATTAGTTTACATATGTTCCATCCTAATTTTTAAAGAAATATTTTCTTCAGTGATGTTGTAGACCTCTTTTTCCATTTGACTTATTCTTCTTTTTAAAGCATTCTTCTCCTCACTTACTTTTAGGATATTTTTGACATTTGGGTTAATCTAATTTTATGGTTTTATTTTCTTTAGCATTTATTTTTTGGTTGTTTTTCATGATTTTCCTACATCACTCTCAATCATCTTCCCATTTTTCCTCTACTTCTCTTACTTGATTTTCAAACTCTTTTTTGAGCTCTTACATGGCCAGAGAACAATTCATGCTTTTCTAAGAAGTTTTGAATGTAGAAACTTGGGCTTTCTTTTCTTCTTCTGGCTGTATGTTTTGATCTTTTTCACCAATGATGTGAGAAAATACCATTTCACTGAGAAAGTAAGAATTTGCATTCTGTTTCTTTCCCCCTCACCCCATTTGTTTATTTTTCCAGCCAATTACCTGACTTTTGAGGTTTGTTAAGTGGAGGTCTTCAGAGGCAGCTTCTACTTCAGCAGTGGCCTCAGCTGCCATAGTGCTGGTGTTGCTGCTGGTGCTGTGGAGGACTGGGCTAGGACTTGGGATATGGCTTGTCTATGGTTCCCTCTCAGTCAAATGATAGATTTCACCCACTGAGTTTTCGAGCTGTCTTTAGAGTTTGTGGTTTGAGAAGTCTGAAATCCACAGCAGCCATCTGATTCGGTCCCCAAAAACCTGCTCCTGCTCTGTCCACATTGGCTCAACTGGCTCCACTCCTCTCTTGGTGTGATAGACCCTTCCTCTTGACTTTCCAGATTGTCTTGGGCTTCCACTTTGCTTCAGTCTGTCATTTTGTGGCTTCTGCTGCCCTGGAATTTGTTTGGAATCATTTTTTACAGGACTTGTAAAGGGTTTGCTGGGAGAGCTCTAGCTGGTCTTTTCTTCTACTCTACCATCTTGGCTCTGTCCTCTATTTTTCTTTATAATATATGTTTCTAAAAGTTTTTTTTCATGTTTTCTCAGTGGAAGTTATATGAGCAGAAAAAGGCAGATTTTTGTTAAAGTAAATTAAAATTTAATTTAAAAATTAATGAAAATAAAAAATGGGCTGGTTTCAGATTATTAAAGCTTTTAATTTCAAAATAAAGGATTCTGTATTTTATTCTAGTGGAAACAGGGGCAATGAAAACTATTCCTGTGTATACTAGGTATAAAAATAGTAGTAGTTATAAGAGTAATAGCAATTATATTGATAATAACAATAATTATAATATCAGCTCTGAAAACAAATAAGAATCACAGAGGTTAGGCAACCACTGTTATCTCTGAAAATACCAAAGAGCTTACACAGACCATAGTAAACTCTTAAGAAATAAAATAAAGACAAAGAGACAACAGTGGTCAAAAGAAAAAAGTTTTTTTATTCCTTGGGAAGAGGGAAACTAGACACATATGCCAGACCTTCTCTAGGAGAAGTCCCACTTTCATGAGGCCAAACATATATATATATATGTATATATATATATATGTATGTATGTATATATGTATGTATACATACATACATACATATATATTTTCAGTGACTATGCAATAATCACAGACATGAGAATTAGGGGCAACAGCAACAATGACACAATTTTAATTCAGAGCAGGACTTCATGGCAGGAACATGGACCCCACAGGCACTTATCAGAGCTCAGGGACCCCCTCGTGCTGTTGCAGAAACAATTCTGGAATTTTGCAGTGGTTGAGATCACCGACAGTAAGAGCACAAATGATTATTCTTATGCCAAGCTCAGGGCACAACTTGCTTGTTGGGCCTTAGCTCTGAAAAAAACACGTTGTCTCCCAGTAGTAAAAAGAGAGGAGTAAATAGAAAGGGATCATCTTGGCCTGGGGATCCTGACAATACCAATGCCATATTTCACTGCATAATTCTCTCCATCCACATAATCATGCACTTTGTCTTTTCAGTCCAAAAATTCTATAATAACCTTTCATTGCGTAATCATCACACAGTATAATTCTGCTTGTCATGCCACTTAAAAGGTAAACCAAGCAGCAGTGTATTCACCAGTGGCATATGGATACATATTTATCTCTCTGGAATTGTGTGCCAGGAGCCTAGAATTCTCAGCATGCCTACATTGTCAGTATTCATTTTTAACCTATATTCACGAGTATTCTGTGCATCCTAATCTCTTAACAAAGACAATTTAGTAGCAAATGAATTTTAAGTAATACACCATGATTTTTTAAAGTTTCACCTAATGATCATGCCCACTTTCCCTGAAAAATTTGGCATAAAATTTGTGATAATTTTGCAGTGAAATACAGTAACTCACATTAAAGGGAGGGGTGAGGGACAGTTCTAAGCACTATACTAAGGTTTTACAAATATAATCTCATTGCATCTTCAGGAGTGAAGATAAGTACTGTTGTTATTCCCCTTTTACAGTGGGAAAATGAGGCAGACAAAGGTTAAGTAACTTGATTAGGGTCACATAACTAGTAAATGCCCAAGGTTGTGTTTGTACTCAGGTGTGCCTGAATCCAGAGTTGTCCTGATCAATACCTGGCCACTGGAACAGATGGCTGTGAAGGAGAAAATGAGGCTGGTGACTTGCACAACCGTCTCTCTCTCCTCTTCCTGAAATGACAAACAACAGCCTGACTCCAGTCCTGGTGCTGAATACACTCTGCCATCTAGTGGTCATTTTGAAAAAGCACTTTAAAATGTTTGATAATAATGTTATAAGGAAGGTTCTAGTATTACCCTCAGTTTACAGAAGAGAAAACTGAGATTGAGAGGTTAAGTAATGTTCCAGGCTCACATAGCTGGCAAATGTCTGATGCAGGATTTGAACTTAGATATATCCTTCCTTATGTACAGTACTGCATTTGCTAAGCCACCTATGGGGTATGCCCATACATACCTTGTTATGTTCTTCCTTCACTGCCAAAGAAGAACGTGCCATCAGAGAAATGATGATATGACTTACATTGACTTTGTTTTGAGTGAGGAAGGGCTGTGCAAGTCACCAGCCTCACTTCTCCTCCAGAGCCATCTGATCCCAGTGACCAGATAAATTCATCAGGATGACTGGAGATGACCCAGGATGCACTGGGAGACTTTGGCCCTTTTAGGCCAAGGTCTATGCTGTGAATGTGTGTGTATACAAGTGCACAATGGTATGTTCCTCTTTCTATTTCTAAGAGTAGGCTTCAAGTACATATACCCAGGACAAAAGTTGTGAATAGTCACAGGAATGCACAGAGGCCTTTGAGGCAAGAACATAGTTTTTAATGAGTTTTATTTTAACAACAGGACATCTGGGGAGATTGAGGTCCTGCTATAGTCATCTGCTTTCCTTGTCTGAGGAGGCATGCCTATATAGAGCCATTCTGGGACTTCCAGGGCTGATCTGGGCTGTAGACTCTTAATTCTTTAGTGAATAGTAGATTTCCTACAAGTTTCCTTTCAGTCCTGTGATTCAAGTTCCCTTTTGTACATTAATTTGAGATCTCCCTGGAAAATGCAGTATACCCTGAAAAGTTTAAATAGGATCTGATGGTCTACCCTCCTATCATAGGACAAAGATAATCTCCAACCTCTGGGAAAACAAAACAAATCAGGTGGAAATTTCTGATGGTCTAAGATAGTAACTAAGTTCTTGCAAAAGGCAGAGCTCAAGGCCTATTCCCATGGAAGACAGAGGGAAGGGAAAAGACCAAAACTGATGTGAAAGGGATTGATATTAGGAGCAGTGCTCATTGGATACAAAGGTCCCAAAATCTAGCAGTCATTCCTTAAAGTCTGTTGAAAGCAACGAGGACAAAGAACTCTAACCAAGACAGAATTCTCAGGGGATAATATCCTTCAGCCTTAAAGTTTCAGGTTCTGTCTCCAGGGAACACCAGATTGACTGGGTCATTTTTTTTTTTTTTAGTGATATGCCTGTAAGGGATTCTCCCTCTTCCAAGTCTCTTTCATTTTACTGTGAACTAATTGGGTCTGAGTTATTGTTTCTCTGTCTACCTGTCTCTCTCTCCTCCTGTCCTTTCCAATAGCTCAGTTTTTAATACCATATAAAGGAGATTAGTAAAGTGTGTGAGACGTCATCTCAGTGTTTCTGAATAATGACTGGCATGCATAGTGCAAATCCTATCTCATTGGATTCTGACAAAAACCCTTGGAAGAAGATGCTACTATTATCCCTATTTTATAGAGGAGGAAAGTGAGAAAAACAAAGGTTTAATGATCCAGGGTCTATTGTTATTGTAGTGTCTTATGTGGGACTTGAACTCAGGTCTTCCATGATTCTAAGGCCAAGACCATTACCCATCTAGCTAGATGTATGATTGCCAACAATAGTGAATTGCTGCAAAAAATAAATAAATAAATGATTGTGGGAGGAGCCAAGATGGTGGAGTAGAAAGATTCACATATGCTAGCTCCAAACTCACATCCCATAAATTACCTATAAAAAGAACTCCCAATGGGTTCTGGAGCAGTGAAAGCCATGCAGCAATGGAGTGGAGGAGATTTCTGTTCCAGAGAGCCCTGAAAAACCATCACCAAAGGTCCATCACGTACTGGACCCGGAGTGGAACCCAGTCCTGCCTTGGCCGTGGCACCGAGAGGAGCAGATCCAAGCAGGGTTCAGGGACAGAATGTACGGCAGCTGCAAAGATCCCTCAACCCACAGGCGCTACAGGTTAGTGAGACTTCTGGGCTAGCTGAGAGGGGAGCAGGGTGTCTCCATAACTCAGGCCCCCTCGGGAGGAAGTGGCGGGGGGAAGCAGTGGCCAGAGGCTCCCAAGGCAGGCAGGAGCTCCACTGTTGAAGGTCTCTACATAAACCCCCTGAGGGAACTGAGCCTGTAAGGCAGCCCTGCCCCCACCTGAGAACCTGAACTTAATCTCTCAAACTGAATAGCAGTCCCCCCCTGACACTGAAAGCCCTGAGGCTGGGAAGCAGCATTTGAATCTCAGACCCCAAGCACTAACTGGGCAGATCTGGAGGCAAGGCTAGGGTGGAGAGGAATCTTAGAAGTCAAGTAACTGGCTGGGAAAATGCCCAGAAAAGGGGAAAAAAAATAAGACCATAGAAGTTTACTTTCTTGGTGAACAGATGTTTCCTGCTTTCCTTTCTCATGAGGAAGAACAATGCTTACCATCAGGGAAAGACATAGAAGCCAAGGCCTCTGTATCCCAAATATCCAAAATAGATATCCAATGGGCTCAGGCCATGGAAGAGCTCAAAAAGGATTTTGAAAATAAAGTTAGACAGGTGGAGGAAAAACTGGGAAAAGAAATGAGAGAGATGCAAGAAAAGCATGAAAAATGGGTCAATACCTTGCTAAAGGAGACCTAAAAAAATGCTGAAGAAAATAACACCTTGAAAAATAGGCTCACTCAATTGGCAAAAGAGGTTCAAAAAAGCCAATGAGGAGAAGAATGCCTTCAAAAGCAGAATTAGCCAAATGGAAAAAGAGGTTCAAAAGCTCACTGAAGAAAATAGTTCTCTCAAAATCAGAATGGAACAGATGGAGGCTAATGACTTTCTGAGAAACCAAAAAATCACCAAACAAAACCAAAAGAATGAAAAAATGGAAGAGAATGTGAAATATCTCATGGGAAAAACAACTGACCTGGAAAATAGATCCAGGAGAGACAATTTAAAAGTTATGGGACTACCTGAAAGCCATGATCAAAAAGAGTCTAGACATCATCTTTCATGAAATTATCAAGGAAAACTGCCCTGATATTCTACAACCAGAGGGCAAAATAAGTATTAAAAGAATCCATTGATCACTACCTGAAAGAGATCCAAAAAGAGAAACTCCTAGGAACATTGTGGCCAAATTCCAGAATTCCCAGGTCAAGGAGAAAATTGCAAGCAACTAGAAAGAAACAATTCCAGTATTGTGGAAATACAATCAGGATAACACAAGATCTAGCAGCTTCTACATTAAGGGATCGAAGGGCATGGAATAGGATATTCCAGAAGTCAAAGGAACTAGGGCTCAAACCAAGAATCACCTACCCAGCAAAACTGAATATAATACTTCAGGGGAAAAACTGGTCTTTCAATGAAATAGAAGACTTTCAACCATTCTTGATGAGAAGACCAGAGATGAAAAGAAAATTTGACTTTCAAACACAAGAAGGAGAAGAAGCATGAAAAAAGTAAACAGCAAAGAGAAGTCATAAGGGCCTTACCAAAGGTGAACTGTTTACATTCCTACATGGAAAGACAATATTTGTAACTCTTGAAACTTTTCAGTATCTGGGTAGTTGGTGGGATTACATACACTCACACATGCACACACACACACATACACACATGCATGCACACACAGAGACAGAGAGCACAGAGTGAATTGAATAGGATGGGATCATATCTTAAAAATATTAAGGTAAACCGTGAGAGAGAAATATATTGGGAGGAGAGAGGGTGAAATGGAATGGGGTAAATTATCTCTCATAGAAGAGGCAAGCAGGAGATTTTTTAGTGGAGGGAAAAAGGTTAGAGCTGAGAGAAAAACATGAAGTTTACTCTCATCATATTCGACTAAAGGAATGAATAAAATACATGCTCATTTTAGTATGAAAACCTATCTTACAATACAGGAAAGTGGGGGAGAAGGTGATAAGTAGGGTGGGGGGATGATGGAAGGGAGGTCAATGGGAGGAGGGAGCAATTTGAAGTCAACACTCAGGGAGGGACTGAATCAAAACAGAGAATAGAAAGAATGGGGGGCAGGATAGGATGGAGGGAAATAGAGTTAGTCTTGCACAACATGACTATTATGGAAGTCATTTGCAAAACTACACAAATAGGGCCTATATTGAATTGCCTGCCGTACCAAAGGGAATGGGTGGGGAGGGAGGGATGGGGAGAATTTAGAACTCAAAGTTTTAGGAACAACTGTTGAATATTGTTCTTGCTACTAGGAAATAAGAAATACAGTTAATGGGGAATAGAAAGTCATCTGGCCCTACAGGACAAAAGAGAAGATGGGGAGAAGAGAAGGGAGGGATGATAGAAGAGAGGGCAGATTGGTGATAGGGGAAATTAGAATGCTTGGTGTATTGGGGTGGGGGAAGGGGACAAACGGGGAGAAAATTTGGAAATTTTGTGAAAATGAATGTAAAAAGTTTAATAAAAAATTTATAAAATAAATAAATGATTGTTACCTAATTGAACACCATTAATTTGCATATTGCTTTAAAATTTGCCAAATGTCTTGCATATATTATTTCATTGGATCCTCACAACAATTCTGTGTTGGTGGTGCCATTATTGTCCGCATTTTGTAGATGAGTAAACTGAAGTGAATATATATTAAATGACTTGGTGTGGTCCATATAACTAGCAACTATCTGACGTAGAATAAAACTCAATTCTTCCTTTATTTTGTCCAATATATCACCTACGTGTCTGGATATAGGTGTATATGGGTCTGTGTCCATGTCTAGGAAGTCTTCTATGTTTCTGAGTACTGGTTTGCATGCATATGAACAGATGTTTTCCAAATATATGAACATGTATATATGTAGACATATAAGTCTCTAGCTGAAAAACTGTGTTCATCTTCAAACATCTGGGTTTGTATAAGAGTCTATGTCTAAGAGTTTCTGAATTAAGATCTGTGTACATATCTGTATGGGCTATACTTAGGTATCTGTATGTCTGTGGGAGCTGAATATACATTCATTCCTGTATTAGGATAGAAGTAGGCCTCAGGGCATGTCTAGGTGAGAATTTGTTTGAGTATGTCTTTGTACACAACATTATTTTCTAACTGGTCTATTTGTTGCGGATATTATTAAAGCTATTGGTGGAAGCTAGACAAGGCTAGAGAATGGAACTTGACCACAGAGAGATAGGCTGAAAATAGATCTGTACCAGTGGGGCAAGTGAATATGACATATTTTTATTATTCTCTGTCTGGATTTAGAATTCTGTGTTGTTGGGTGCTTTTCATTAATTCAATTTGACAAGTACCTATTTAGCATCTAATATAAGATAGACAGCGAGGTGGAGAATACATAGAGTGCCTAGGGAAGCTAGGCAGTTTGACAGGTAGAGTGGTAGGCCTGGCCTCAGGAAGATGTGAATTAAAGTCTGACCTTGGACACTTACTAGCTGTTTGAATCTAAGCAAGTCACTTAATTCTTTTTGCCTCATTTTCCTCATCTGTAAAATGAGCTGAAGAAGAAAATGGCAAATTGCTCCAGTATCTTTGCAAAAAAGAAACTCCAAACCTAAAAGGGGCAATGAAGACAGAAAAAAGTTAAAAGCAATCAACAGCACCTGCTCCAGCTGCCTTTATACCATTGGAACAAATGTTCTTATCTGCACATTCCTAGGCAAGTCACTTAACCCTGTTTGCCTCAGTTCCTCACTTGTAATATGAACAGGAGAAAGAAATGGCAAATGACTTTAGTTTCTTTGCCAAGAAAACCAAATTAGGTCACAAAAGTCTTTAACAACTAAACAACATGATCAATTATGCTGATTGTTTTCTCTATTTTGAACCATCCTTGTATAAATAGAATTTGACTAAAAAGAATGCTCTTAAGTATTGTTATGTTTGGACATGAAAATTATGCTAGGAACATGGAAATAAAAGTAACAAATTAAGCTGATTTCTGATAATGAGCTGGATTTTTCTCTTTTGGAGGTTCTATTTAAGTATAGGATCTGCTGATTACATGAGAGCGTGACTGGGAGGTAAATGAAGCTATGTCTCATGTCTGTTCTCAACTACCATATCTAATAAGAAATTGCCCACAATTTTCAGGAATTTGTTCGAGAAAACTATGATCTTACATTCTTCTATATAGAGAGATAACATGACATGATAGAAGAAATGCTGGATCTGTCACTGGAAGACCTGGATGTGAATATTGCTTCTGCTATGTCATTTGCCTCTTCTTGTCTTAATTTCCTTAGCTGTAAAATGTAAGGGCTGGATGAGATGATCTCTAATGAATTCTCCAAACTCTAAATCTATGATGTACATAATTTATCTTAATTAGAGTCTGGGTTTGCTCCTTCTTCTGTTTCTCTTCAGATATATGCTGAATGACTCATTGTCATTAAAGTCCATCTTTCAGTATAGATATTGAAAGATAAAATACAAATTTCTTAAAATAGAAATATACACCCTTCAGCTTGGCATTTAAAACCTTCCACAGCACAGCTACAATCTACCTTTTTTCAATATCTTTTCATTTTATTTCCTATCAATCACCCTCTGTTCCAGGACAACTTTTAAGTGCTCCCCAAACTCAGCATGCCATCTCCTGTTTCCATTCCTTGACATAGGATGTCCCTCCTGGGTGAAATAGGCTCCTTTTTTCGAGTTTTCCAGAATACCTATCTTCAATCAAGGCTCAGTTTCACTAAGGTGCTATCTCCTCTGAAATTCTTTCCAGATCTCTGTCCTCTCCTTTTCACTGATGAAAATGTGTTTTACTCATGAAATATGGCTAGAAAACATTGTTAGAATCTCTCCTGTGCTGGAACTAGGGAGACCTGAGTTCGAATTTGACACTTATTAGCTATGTGATCTTGCATGAATCCCTTAACCTCTGTTTCCTTCTATTTCCTCATCTATAAAATGGGGGTGATAGTAGCACTTTACCTCCTAAGCTGGTTGAGAGGCAGCAAAATGGCTCAACTGATAGAGCACTAGGTCTGGAGTCAGGAAGAACTAAGTTCAATTTGACTTACTAGCTGTGTGACCCTGGCTAAGTCACTTAACCTCTGTTTGCCTTAATCCACTACAAAATGAAGTGCCAAACTACTCCAGTATCATTGCCAAGAAAACCCCATGGACAGTATGGTCCATGGGGTCGTGAAGAGTCAGATCTGGCTGAACAACTGAACAACCATTATGGCCTAGGCTTGTTCTGAGGATTACAGGAGATAATAATTGTTAAATAATAATTAGCACAGTGCCTGGAATTTAGTAAGCACTTGCTCAACACTGGCCATTAGTACTTGTTGTAGGCCAGTAGAAGGCTAAGAAAGGCCATTCAGGCCTACACAGCCATGGATGTTTAGCTGTGCTTATCTATTCCTTAGCCACTTGAGCTGGGAACAAGTGTCAAGTGGTCTATAGGGCCTGGCCTATATCAGAGAATAGGGCACATGCACTCTGCTGGGCACTCTTCCTGGGCTTTAAGAAGGTTCTAGCATCTACTTGCCAGTAAAGAACTAGAGCACTCATTCCCAGATCTGCTTAGTTCCCACAACATAGATGACAGGCTTGAGTGCTGGTGGGATAATCATAAAATAATTGGTAATAAGAGTATGGGCATGTGGGGATATGTGTTGACCAAATTGCTGAGCAAACAAGGAGAAAAAGGCTAGTGCATAGAAAACACACATAACTCCTACATATGAGTCACAGGTGCTCAGTGCCTTGAGTTGGGCATCATGGGAAGGAAGGTGAAAGACTGCATGGAAAATGTAGGCATAGGAAACATCAATGAAGATGAGATCCAAAAAAAGAAAGGAAATAGCAAAAAGGGTGGAAGGTAGCATCATTAGGTTGTGACATCTTGCCATATAATGAAAGGTCAGGAGAAACTGTCCCTCTTTAGAAAAAGACAAAAAAAAAATAAAGATGATTGTGTAATGGTTAGTCAATGTATTATTGACACTACCACCTTCACTGATATTGGCTTTCTCTGATCTCTCACAACTCGGAGAGAGGTGAGTTGGACTCTGATCCCAAGTCTTCAACTCCTACATTGCAACCTAAGGAAATTTAGGGAATGAGGAGAAGATGGGGGATGGAGACAGTACAACAAAAGAAGGGGTGCCAATGAGGGCAGTTAAGTCTGACTGATGAGAGGTGAATGATCTATAGAGATGTCTGCATGAGTATTTAGCTGCAGCAAACATGATAAAAGTGACTCAACATTTGTCAGAACTGCCTGGTAGAAGAGAGATTCCATTTATTATGTTAGTCTTAGAGGGTAGGAGATAGAGCAATGGCTATAAATTAACTGGAGGCATATTTTGATGAGATGTAAGAGAAAACTCCTTTAAATTAGTAATTGCTCCTAAGTAGAATGGGTTGACTTACAAAGTAGACAGAGAACACATTACTGGAAGACATGCTTGTTATGGGAAACTGCAGGGAATTACACTCCAGTGAGTGTGAGTTTGCACCCTTTTAGGCAATTTCCAGCTCAGGTTCACTAATATTCATTATTCTATGTATTTTCTAAATAAGCACTTTAACTTTTGTGCTCCCATTAGGTTATCACAAGCAAATTATACCTGCCAATTTAGTCAGCTATTTGGCACAGTGAATAGAAGTTTGAACTTGGAGTCCAGAAAACCTCAGTTTGAATCCTGCCTAACCTTACTAATACCTGGGCAAGCCACTTAATATCTTTTAGGCTCAGTGTCTAGATCACTTGTAAGATCAGAATAATGACAACATCTAGATCACAGAGATGTTGTTAGAATTATGAAAATATTCTAAAATATAAATATTAGCTATTATTATATTTGTCTCTCAATATTTCTATTTTTGTTTCTTTCCCTCCCCCCTTCCTCTGTCATTTTCTCAACCTGTGACGCTGTTCATTGTTCCTTCAGTATTGGTGTCTTTCTCGGCCTCTGTAATTCTCTTGTCTCCTTCTGTATCCCTATATCTAGGAGAGTCTCTTCCTCCCAAATTGCTTTACTCCCCCACGTTCTTCATAACATCACTGCCCATCCCCTCTATACATGTCTTGCTCTTAACATCTTACCTCCTCTTCAACTAACTCTGTTTTCCTTACTTTTTGTTTTTCTCCCTCAAACTTTCTCTGTTTCCCTCCATATTTCTTCCACTCTAATTTGTCACTGATTGAGGGAGATTTCAGTGAGGCATTTATGTTCTTAAGTGAGTTACAGAGATATCTTGCATGGAAAAACGAAAACAAAACTTGGAACCGTGGTCAAGTTAAAAAAAAAAAAAAAGCCTGGTCCTGGGGAAAACAGTTTCCAAATTAATGATGGAATAAAAGTATCCTCAGGGCATTTGAGTCAGTAAAAAGCTCAACAGAGTTCAACAAATGAGGTTAAAATAATTTAATTTACTTTCTCTTATTTTATAAGGAAAATAGAAAATCTTCAATGTTTAATTCCTTTTCTGAATTAGGAATTTATTTCAGTACCTCAAAAGATTCATGATTTTGTCAGTCAGCTTTCTCTGTATAGAGTGTGATTCCAACCTCTCAAAGACTAACTTATTGTTGAGAAATTGCTCTGACATTAAATTCATCACATAGTATCCAAACATTTTCTGCTGAATCATTTTCCATTTGGCTAAATTTTGCCTCTGGGTATGTACTCTACGCCTTTTCAGATTGGTATTAACTGTCAGAGCCTGTTTTCCTTTGGAAAACCCTCCTGGGAACCAAGGTGGCTTCTAGGCATCAGTGACATAGTGGAAAACTTCAGAAGTGTAGACTGAGTTAAGGGAAGGTATGTTAAATTATTGAGGTAGTTGGTTCTTAAATGTGTAATACCTGAATTTCAACAGGGCCCTTGACCAAGGTTTTTATTATCTCCTAGATAAAGTAAAATGTGTAAACTGTTAGAAATAGAGTTTGGCAGATTCAGTACTGACCAAATGACCAGAATGAAAAGTAGGGATTGCTGGATTGACAAGAAACAGTGGAATTTCCTCTAGTGGAGTTCCCCTCAGATATCTTTTTTTGCTCTATGCTGTTCAGTATGTTAATAATATCTGAACATAAGTAGCGTAATGGTCAGACCTGTATTTAGTACAAAGTTGAGAGGGAGCATAAGCATGTTGGTTGATAGATTCAGTAACTGAAAAGTTCTCAAAATGTGAGAATGATGGGATAAATTTATTAAGATAAAACATAATAGGAATAAAAGTAAGTTCCTAAACTGAATTTAATTTCATGTGTGAAATGAATTGAACAATTATAAGGAAAAATTTACAGGAAAGCTGTGAATGGATATTAGTTTATGTAAAAAGAAATGGCAGGGGTGTCTAATGGACTGAAGATAAGTACATGTCAATAGTGTGACACAATCAACAAAAATGGTTGTTTGCATTTAGGATACATTAAAAGAAGGCCTGTGTTCAGAAGGAAGAAGATAATCCCTTAGTACAATGACTTAGAAGATCACATCTGTAGTACAGTTGTCAGTGATGTGCTCTCCATTTTGCTGATTTAAAAACATATTAATGCAATTCCCTATTTTTCATCAATAATTTTCAGTTCTAGCTCTCTCTCCTTTGAACTCTTCCTTGCACAGCTACCATCATTAACAACATCAAGAACAAAAAACAATCTTATCTGACAGAATAGGAAACATTCCACATGGCAGTCTCACATCTCTCTATTGGCAGGGGTTAAATGTACTTCATCTGTGACAAAGACATTGCAATTGGTCATTACAATTCATTTTTGATTTATTGTTTTATAATGATATTTCCATATGCATCGTTCTAATCATTGTGTATTTTGCCATTTCACTTCTGATTAATGACATGTATATATTTATATACATCTACACCCTTTTTCAGTTTCTCAGATCATGTAATAAATGTTTTGATATAGTGAAAAAAATAATTCATTAGAAGTTTATGTGTTAAATGATGTAGGTTACATCATTCACATTTACCAGTGAGGAAACTGAAGCTGAGAATCTAAAAAACCTCCCATCATTGTCTGAGAGACACTTAAACGAAGGTCTCCTGACGTTAAATAAAGAAGTCTTCTCCAGCCCCTCCTCCTCATCTTTCTTATTCATCTTCTTCTTCCTCTTCCTCTTCTTCTTTTTCTTCTTCTTCTTCTTCTTCTTCTTCTTCTTCTTCTTCTTCTTCTTCTTCTTCCTCTTCCTCTTCCTCTCCTCCTCTTCCTCTTCCTCCTCAACAATAATGATAATAAACACATAGCATTTTAAAGTTTGCAAAGAACTTTACTTATTTTGTCTCATTTGAGCTTCACAACAACTGTGAGAAGTTGATATTGTTATTATTCCCATTTTAGAGGTAAGGAAAATGAAGCAGGCAGTGACTAACTGACTTGCCCAGGGTCACGCAGCTAGTATCCACTAGTTTCCACCACATCTCCCATCTCAGACATGCACATTATTAAGTGGACATAACAATTGTAAACTCATAGAATGAATTTCTTCAGCATTAAAATAAAATGTTTTAATTCCCTCCTTGTTCCTCTGGGAACCTTCTGTATTTGGATTCTTTTGGAAAATTGTGTTCATCTGCATCCATCTAAAGTATGCCTTTTTTTTCAATAACACTAGTTCCCACCCCTTTTCCTTCTTGTTTCTGGTGATTCCTGGCCTGAAAATCCTCCACATCTGGATTGTCTTTCCCTTCTGTGCTATGTATCTAATTGCCCTGGTGGGAAGCATCACTATCTTTTTTTTTTAATATAAATTTATTTATTTAACTTTTTACATTCATTTTCACAAAATTTTGGGTTCCAAATTTTTTCCCCATTTGTCTCCTCCCCCACGCCAATACAACAAGCATTCTAATTTCCCCTATCACCAATCTGCCCTCTCTTCTATCATCTCTTCCTTCCCTTGTCCCCATCATCTCTTTTGTCCTGTAGGGCCAGATAACTTTCTATTGCCCATTACCTGTATTTCTTATTTTCTAGTAGCAAGAACAATACTCAACAGTTCTTCCCAAAACGTTGAGTTCCAACTTCTCCCCATCCCTCCCTCCCCACCCATTCCCTTTGGGAAGGCAGGCAATTCAATACAGGCCATGTCTGTGTAGTTTTGCAAATGACTTCCATAATAGTCATGTTGTGTAAGACTAACTATATTTCCCTACATCCTATCCTGCCCCCCATTGTTTCTATTCTCTGTTTTGATCCAGTCCCTCCCTGAGTGTTGACTTCAAATTGCTCCCTCCTTCCATTGCCCTCCCTTCCATCATCCCCCCCACCCTGCTTATCTCCTTCTCCCCCACTTTCCTGTATTGTAAGATAGGTTTTCATACCAAAAAGAGTGTGCATTTTATTCCTTCCTTTAGTCGAATGTGATGAGAGTAAACTTCATGTTTTTCTCTCAGCTCTCCTCTTTTTTCCTCCACTAAGAAGTCTCCTGCTTGCCTCTTCTATGAGAGATAATTTGCCCCATTCCATTTCACCCTCTCTCCTCCCAATATATTTCTCTCTCACGGTTTACCTTAATTTTTTTAAGATACGATCCCATCCTATTCAATTCACTCTGTGCTCTCTGTCTCTGTCTCTGCGTGCATGTGTGTATGTGTGTGTGTGCATGCGTGTATGTGTGTGTGAGTGTGTGGGTGTGTATGTGTGTGTGTAATCCCTCCAACTACCCAGATACTGAAAAGTTTGAGGAGTTACAAATATTGTCTTTAAACAGTTCAACTTTGGTAAGTCCCCTATGACTTCTCTTTGCTGTTTACTTTTTCATGCTTCTTCTCATTCTTGTGTTTGAAAGTCAAATTTTCTTTTGAATTCTGGTCTTTTCATCAAGAATGCTTGAAAGTCCTCTATTCTATTGAAAGACCATATTTTCCCCTGAAGTATTATACTCAGTTTTGCTGGGTAGGTGATTCTTGGTTCGAGTCCTAGTTCCTTTGACTCCTGGAATATCTTATTCCATGCCCTTCGATCCCTTAATGTAGAAACTGTTAGATCTTGTGTTATCCAGATTATATTTCCACAATACTGGAATTGTTTCTTTCTAGCTGCTTGCAATATTTTTTTCGTGGACCTGGGAATTCTGGAATTTGGCCACAACATTCCTAGGAGTTTCTCTTTTTGGATCTCTTTCAGGTGGTGATCGATGGATTCCTTGAATACTTATTTTCCCCTCTGGTTCTAGAATCTCAGGGCAGTTTTCCTTGATAATTTCATGAAACATGATGTCTAGACTCTTTCTTTGATCATGGCTTTCAGGTAGTCCCATAATTTTTAAATTATTTCTCCTGGATCTATTTTCTAGGTCAGTTGTTTTTCCAATGAGATATTTCACATTCTCTTCCATTTTTCATTCTTTTGGTTTTGTTTGGTGATTTCTTGGTTTCTCAGAAAGTCATTAGCCTCTATCTGTTCCATTCTAATTTTGAGAGAACTATTTTCTTCAGTGATATTTTGAACCTCTCTTTCCATTTGGCTAATTCTGCTTTTGAAAGCATTCTTCTCCTCATTGGCTTTTTGAACCTCTTTTGCCAATTGAGTGAGCCTATTTTTCAAGGTGTTATTTTCTTCAGCATTTTTTTTGGGTCTCCTTTAGCAAGGTATTGACCCGGTTTTCATACTTTTGTTGCATCTCTGACATTTCTCTTCCCAGTTTTTCCTCCACCTGTCTAACTTGCTTTTCAAAATCCTTTTTGAGCTCTTCCAGGGCCTGAGCCCACCCACCACCCCCCTGGGGTGTCTGGGGTACTGAGGCCCCAACCTCCACATCTTTCCCTGATGGCAAGGATACGTCCTCGTCATCAGATCCGAAGGTCGGGATCATTTGCATTTGTTGGAAAAAACTCTCTAAAGTCTTATTTTTCTTCCCTTTTCTAGGCATTTTCCCAGCCAGTACTTGACTTCTGAGATTCCTTTCCACCCCCGCCTGGATCTGCCCAGCTAGTGCTTGGCCTCTGAGATTTAAATGGGCTTTCCTCCTGCTGGCTGTCAATCAGTGAGCTTTAGTTCAGGTGCTGGGGTGGGGGCAGGGCCACCTCCCAGGCTCGTTTCCCTCAGGGGTTTTATGTAGAGACTTTCAGGAATGGAGTGGGTGGGGGCGGGGTGGGGGGCCCCGCCTCCCAGGCTCAGTTCCCTCGGGGGCTTTAAGCAGAAGCCTTCAGTAATAGAGTGGGGTGGGGGCAGGGCCGTCTCCCAGGCTCAGCTCCCTCAGGTTTTATGCAGGGAATCTTCTGTAATGAAGATCCTGCCTGCTGCTGGGGGATTCCTGAGTCCCCGTCCGCTGCCTGCCGCCTCAGCCTCCGCCCACACCTCTGCTTCCGCCGCTTCCTGCCCCCGTCTCTGCCGCCGCCGCTTCCTCCCGAGGGGGCCCGAGTCACGGAGACGCTCTGCTCCCCCTCTCCTCCAGCCTGGCCTTCTCTCTCACTGACCTGTAGCTTCTGTGGGCGGAGGGACTTTCCCAGCTTCCGGAGCTTCCGTCTCTGAAGTCTGCTCGGATCAGCTTCTCTGGGGCCGCGGCCAGGGCAGCGCTGGGGGTGGGGTCCACTTTCTGGGGCGCACCGGACCCTGGGGACGGGTCTCCAGGGCTCCCTGGAACGGAAATCTCTTCCACTCCATTTCTGCACACCTTGTATTGACCCAGAAGTTATGGGGGACTCCTTTTTACATTAATTCTATGGGCTTTCGTTTTGGAGCTCGTAAATGTGCGTCCTTCTACTCCGCCATCTTGGCTCCGTCCCCCCCAGTATAAGTTTTTAGACCAAATTGTTTTTAGTGAATTAGAGTTCTTTTTGGAGTGCTAAGTAACAGCTGAGACAATGCAGTCAGTACAATTTCAGCAAACAAGAGTAATTTAATGAATTGCCATGGTAAAAATGCACATATTTCTCAACAACTGATGACATTTTTACATAAATGGATCATATTTTAGGAAATAAAGGAAATAAAAATTAATAAAAGGGAACTTCAATAACTACATCTTTTGCATGTCATGACACAATAAAATTGGTAAAGAAGAAAGGAAATGAGCACAAGATAAAGAGCTGAATAAAGATGAATTAATGACATCTTAAAGAGTGATAGAGTCAAATAAAACTCAAAAAGATAATAAATAATCCTGTTAAGGATAATAAGAATGATGTCACAAAATGCCAAAGCTTTTAGACTACATAACCTAAAAAATATGTATATCTATGAAAATGTTTATTCACAAAATAGAAAAATGAGAGTGTCAATGATTTGAGCATTCTATTTATAATACTAGAAAATAAATTATCCTTCTAAAAAATCCAAAGGAACAAATATTGAAAATTAGAAGAGGAAAAGGAGGATCTTAGCATTTTGAAAAGATTTCAGAACTTATAGAGAGGTCTAGTAAAACCCATTTAACAAAAAGTAATTTTGGTCTGTAATTTCAATTTCATTTTTGTGGTTTGCAATTTAAGGTGAAAAGCATGAAAGTTAAATGACAAGATATGTTTGTTGGTAAAAGTAATGACTTTTGAAAAGATTTTTGAATGGGACCAGTTTGCAAAAATCCAGTAGTGACTCAAAGGCATCAAGCCATCCAAATCTCTGTGCCACTTTTAACTATCTATGTGTACACGTATGTGTTCGTTATAAGACCATAATTACCATACAGTTCCTTTTGTGAGTTAGCCTCATCCAAACCAATTCAATTAAATTCAGTAAACATTTTTAAGCACTTACTGTGAACTAGGCACACTATACTAAGTGCTGGGGATGGAGATAAAGAGAAAGATAGCTTCTGTTCTCAAAGAGTTCACATTTTAGTAGGAGTTTGCAGTAAATACTTCAAAAAGATCAAGGACTGATAAAGCTCAGGAGGTAATATGTGTAGTAGTAGTAGTAGTAGTAGTAGTGGTAGTAGTAGTAGTAGTAGTAGTATTAAAATCAATATTCAAAATAGATCAAAAGTCCACTTACAAAACTAAATGACTCCCACATAATGAAGATGGAATATTCTTTATGATGACCAGGCAAATGATTATCCTATTATTTTATCTATACTTTTCTTTTATCCCTGGTGGTAAGTGTGGGGAGATGTTACTATAAATTCAATTGGTCTAAGAAAATAAGAGCTGATGGTAACATGAATAAGAATTAAGGCTAAGAGATTGATTCTTTTGCTTTACTGTGTTTTTATTACTTTGGTAAAATGTTTATTATAATTATTCAAATTATGTGAAATTTGAGTAATTTTGAGCAGCTGTGTGAGCATCAGGGTGAAATGACTTGCCCACCATCAAAGAGTAAGTACCAAGTGTCTGAGACTGCATTTGAACTCAGGTCCTTCTCACTCTAGGGCTGGTGCTTTATACACTGCACCACCTAGCTACCCCAGTAGCATAATATTTAAAGGAAGATGAATGGCCAGAAAATGGTGACAGAAACCCAGACCTTAGTTGAAGAATATACTTTTAGATTTCAGGGGTCATATAGTGGAGGGAAGAATTCCCAGGTGATTAGTAATCAGTATGCATCTGGGTCCTATTAATGAATGGATTTAGCAGATAAATAAGATTGTGATATACTGATGAAGCACCAACTGTTTGCTATACTTTGTGTATTTTGTATTTACTTATCTATGTGTTTGTTGTATTGGACCAAGAGAAGAAAAAAATCTCTGCAATCACAACTTGCACAATGGTTGGTATATAGACATTTCAATAAATGTTGGTTAAATTGAATTGTTGAACAGCCTTGGCAAATTTACCTTTAACAAAGTTATGCCCTCTATACTTTGTCTATCTTTCTACTTCAAGGATTGTAACAGCAATCTTTCTTGTTACAATTATCATGCAGTTGTTTATGATCTTAACAAATGCATGAGAGAAACCTACTTGGGAGTAATTCAATTACGAGTGAATTGTCTCTAGATCAAATATCTGTGGGTTTTTTTAGTACTCACGAAACAGTAAATACAGTGGAATTTTGTCAACTGTGTTAATATAAATAGTATATAAAAATGAGCTATAGTGACCTATAAAAGGATGAGTATCCTTTCAGTTTCAACACTAAATGATATTGGAATCATTTGGCTTAGTTTGATATCAGTGTAATTTTTTCTAAAACTCATGGGAAAACAGAGAGAGGAAATATATAGGATGAGAAACTACTGATAGATTTTGATTTACAGAATGTGATGGAAACAATGAACTGATTAACACTGGAAAAAAACATAATGATAGTAACTCCCCCTTCCCTACCTATGTAATATTTCTGACATTGCTCTGGACTGAGTGGAAATTTCACTAGTTCACATTCTACTTCCTGTCTAAATTGGTTACGTACCTTGACTCCACAAGATCACCATTCCCAAGATGTTGAAAATCTTCGGGGCAAGCCTGGGAGAGGTCAGCTTAGAGGGCTGCCTCACCCAGATATTTGGCATTTCCATCCCTGTATGCCTTGAGTCAATTGTGCCTGTGAGTATGACAGGACTCTACAACTATCTGAAATTTAGCTCTGTCCCAACAAAAGGGTATTTCTCATCCTGACACAAATATTCTGTTGATATCTGATCATTTTTCATACTCAACTATGACATGCTCCTTCTGTTCTGTAGACGCCTGGTTCAAATCCTCAACAGCTGTAAATCTCATATTTGTGTCAAGCGGTCATTCTGTTTTAGTGTTCTTATAATTCACTCAACAATTCAACTGGAATATCCTTCAATAAATAAAATTTCCTACTGGTTGATCCCTATGTACTAAACTCTTCACTGCTCAAAAGGATCAGGATTGAGTAGGTCTGAGAAAAGGGGCTGTTTCTCCAGAAATAACACAAAAAAGCAGGATGACTAATGTCTTTGTTTCTTGGGAAAGGATGTCCTGATACAATCAGAAAATGCAGATCCTTAGGAGATAATGAGTTCACTTTTATGTGAAGACATTCAGTATAAGCTGACTTATGGTGATAATAATAACTAGCATTTGCATATTACTTTAATGTTGGTAAAAGATATATCTCCTGATAATTATCTGATTATTATTATCTCTTGAGTCAGTGAAGTAAATGCTATTATTATTATCCCTATTTTATAAGTAAATGGACAGAGGCTAAAACTAAGACTACTTGTCCAAGTTCTCATACTTAGTAAGTGTTTGAGGTCAGATGTGAACTCTGGTCAGCCTGACTTTTGGTTCAGTGCTCTATCCACTGCACCACCTAGGTGCCTCCCTGAATGTTTGAAAGACGTGGAGGAGAGGGTATTATCATTTAAGTATTGGTTGAACTAAGTGCCTTCCTGGATACTTTCTGCATCTAAGATCCTGTATATCTGAATAAAAGATATGATCTCAGTCCAGGCATTTATCTGGTCTCATTACCTCAATTCTGAGATTTCATCAATGTATAATTTCTTCATGTTTATTGCAAGCCACTCAAACTTTCCACCCTGTGTGATTCTTGACCCTATTCTTCATTAGACACTACCTCCCCATCGTGGATCCATTCAACTTATTGGAACTCTTTCTTTGGCTATTATTTTTAAAAAAATATTTTGTAGGAAACAATCTCTGACTCTCCATCTCTTATTCCTTGACTTTTCCCGCAGTAGTAGTCTGCTTATTTTCCCATAATCATACATTTTCTCAGTGACAACTCCTACATCACTTCTTGCTCAAAGGTCATCATTGGAAATAGGGTTCATTAGCGTTCACAATATGTCTCTCCATTGTCATTTGTATCACCCACACTTTGAGTTCCTCACACTAATTCCAAGATTCCCAACCAGGAACGACAGCTAGAAAAATCATTTGTGTTTAGAAAATATCTTTTTGCTGAGTATTGTTAGAAGTAGTACACAACATTCACAGAACAATTTAACATTCTTTGTTTCTCTATTCAGTTCTAGACCTCTTAGTGTCTATTAGGAGGTACTGTCCAGAATGTATGCACTCAAATATAATTTAATTAGCTTGTTATCCAACTATATATTATAGACTGTCCAGTAGGCATTTTCATTCATTAAGTTTTTCCTACTTTGATGGATGATCCATTATCTTTTGACTACTAATCTATTTCTCTAAGGAGACCTTGCAATGTTGCAACCTGAGGAAGTCAACTCAAAATCATATAAATAAAGGACCATCTGTAGAATCTCGTAATCTACATGGAGTTCTACTTGGTTCTTGTGCAAAATATCACCTATTACAGTTGTTAAATGAAAATGTTTGCCTAGCCCACTGCTTATTGTTTTATGTTTTGTATGCCCTGCTACATGTTAATAGTGAAAAGACAGTTGAGCAAAATATTTTCTGAGGTTACATTTTTCAAGCAAACTGTTAATTCTAACCTTTTCGTGTTATAATATTTACTGTGCCCTCAGTTCATATTGGTTCAATTTTCCCTTGTCAGCCTCCTACTTCCATTTGTGCTTAGGCAGTTCTCTGAGTCCTGGCCCTTCTGCTTAAATAATCTCACCTGTTTTCTATAGTTCTCTTGGAGAAGAGCCTCCTGGCTCAGAAGGAGCCCTTCTCTCATCACTTCCCATCCTGAAGTCAGGTCCCAGGTAGATCTACAGTAGTTCCCTGTTGGGCAGAGTGTTTGTTGGTTATTAAAACCAGCCTAAAGGAATTGAGCTTTTTCCCTTTCCCAAAGGATAGAGACTGGGGGTGGGGTGGAATTAGGATTTTTAAGGCTGAAGTCATTCAGTGTGTTTTACAACACAAACCTCTCTCCTCACACCTATTCAGAGGTCAGCGGAGTGAAGTCAAGACAGATACAAAATTTCCTTCTGGTATCAGTCTTGGTGAGTCAAGCAATGGACTCCTATTTTATTTTTTCTAACCTTAGCAGTTTAATCTCTTTTTTCTTTAAAAAGGTTGATTTTTGAACTACATTATTTTCATTTCTAAATATGCCCTTACTCTCCTGCTACCCAGTGAATAGTCCATACAGAGATAAAAAGAAGAAAAGAAAAAAGGTTCAGCAAAACTAATGAGCACGCTGATTATAATAGGGTATGCAATGATTCACATCCACAGACCCTCACCTCTGCAATGAAGGATGTGACTTGCAGTTTCTCATTTCTTTACCCTGAACATAGTTCTATTTCTATGTAGCCAGAGGGTGGGGAATAGTTCATGTGGTAAAAGCCTGGAAAAATTGGGGAAGGAAAGAGATCCAAACTAAGGAGTGAATCGTGTAGGAAAAAAAAGATATTTTTTCCAACAGCAAATGGAAGGGGGGGCAGAAGTTTACGTGAACAATTGATCATTACATTGCATTTGTTTTTGCTTAAATGGTTTAGCCCTCACTCATATAAAAATAGTCAAGTGCAAGTTATGCCATTATTTCTCTGATGGCATGGTCTTCTTTGGCAATGAAGGATGAACACACACGCACTTAAATGATTTATAGGGAAAATGTGAAAACAGGAACAGGTGAACAGGTTTATCCTCAGTGAACCTAGAAGAGAAAACCCAAAGAAGAAAAGGGGGATACTACAGAAATGCAGATTAAAAAAAATCTTAGCATAGGAAAAAAAATTTCTATTAAAGCTTTGACTTTATGACTTGAATGACTAGTTAAGAATACTGTAGATGGGATTCCAATAGAATGAATGGTTTCAAATATGGATTATGAGCTGGCAGTTCCCTTAAAAATCACCGAGGTCAACCTTCACATTTTCTATAAGCAAAACTTCCCTCAATAAGGGAGAGTGACTTGTCAAAAATCACACAGGTAGTAAGAAGTTAAGTATTCTACCTCCAAATCCAGAAGTCATTCTTTTAGATGATTCTGTTTCACCCAGAGTGGAATATTGAATCATATGTTAAGTTCTTTTCTAGTGCTAAGAATTATTATTTTTTTGTTTTAATTTTGATTTTTCAAAGAAAAGACTTAAAACATTTTTATTATGAGTAACCGATTAAAATTTTTATGGAATGAATTGAATCTGAAGAGTGAAATATCTCAGGAATATTTCCTCCCAGGGAACTAACTGTCTTTTCTCAGGTATTGAGAAAGAAATGTTCTCAATTTTTTGCCCAGTGGTTTGTACCTATTTCCTCTACCTTTCCTCCTCTATTTATTTGTGTCTCTGATTTTCTTGATATCTCTAAGGCAGCCCTGAATGGTGAGATTGTCTAAGTAATATTATGGGGTCAGGCCCCAATTCCAGTGGACTCTATTGCTAAACATGACTGATAAGTGATCCACTTTAATTTACCCGAGGTTTTGTAAATTAATATTTGCCAAAAAAAATTTAGCGAGAGCCAAAATTATAGTTTCCTCAAAATCCTATAAGCATAATTTTCCCTATACCATCTCAGGCATTGGGGAGATTGTGTGAGATTTAATATAGTTTCTACATAATATTCATCCCTTCTAAATGCAGTATGGTTAATGCATGGATGAATGTGTATCCCTGCCCCAGCTAGACTACATCAAGTAGTATGTCATCAGCCCTCTGTTCTTCATTGTTTGGCTTCTGGTAGATCCTGCACTGGATTCTAACTCCTGGATTTCTGGTTGACTCACTTTCCTAACTTTGTGAAATTCACAAGGATCTCACAATACCCAATCTTCTCTACCTGAAAAGATGAAAAAATAGAGACATGAAAGAGACATAAGTAATAGTATGGACATGAATTCTGAGCTTTATACTAGCACTAGTGAGAAAGAACCTGAAAGCATCAAAACTCTAAGGTGTTTATTTTGTTTACGGCAAACAAAAAAGTCATCTTTGAATGTTTTATGTATTTTTTATAACTTTGGATGACTTCTAGTTATGCTTTTAAGATAATATAATTGTTCTGCTTTCTATATGACAGCCCTTAAAATGCTTTATTCATCACCTAAATCTTATCATTTTTATCATCATGTTTCATCATTCAATACTACATTCATCACCTAAATCTTATCTTCTTTAAGCCAAATATCAATCCTTCTTTAAACTAATATTTTTAACTATTTCAGGTCACTTGAAATTATTTCCTTCCTCCTGTTTATACAGTATAATTTAAATATTATTTTTGAAATCTGATTCTTAGGATTGAGCGCAATATTCACAATATGATCAGGGCATAGTGCACCATGAATGAAACTCTCATTCTTTTCTCTAGATTTCTGTGTGCTGGCTTCAGTCATTCCTACATGGAGAATAGAGATGTTGGGGAGCAGGACTTTCCTATCACCTGCTGGTGAGTTCACTGAGAACTGAGGTTTCCAAATTTATGTTTCTTTCTGACTTTTGTTTTTTGATGTGCCTTATTGAAAAAAAAATGGATGAAGTCACAGAAGCTGCTGCAGTATTTATCTTATGTTGCCACATGTTAATGGATGGTGTGTTCAGATGTTATAGTGGTGTGACCTCATATAGAGTGCTCTTTTCCCACTTTCCTTTGCAGGTTTGCATAACTAAATAATGACTCAGAATTGGGAGATGATTAGCACACTGAATGATCGTTAAGATCCAAAGAAAATTCAAGGTGAGAAAATGATGAGATATATATATATATATATATATATATATATATATATATATATATAATATGATAACAATGAATATGTAGAAGTGTAATAATTTCATATTAGTGCTGAAAAAATATGTAACTATAGAAAGGGAAAAATATGACTAGATAATAGTACTCATTTTAAAAAGAAGAAAGGTCTCATTTTTTTTTCTAGTGGAATACAAGTTCACTATAAGTCAACGTTATGGAATAGACACCAAAACTAATATTCGGATTTAAACTGATTCAAGAGAAATAGCAGGGAGTTGATAAGGTGCTTGTATTCTATTCTAGTGAAGTACAATTTGTAATATTGTATTCAATTTTAGTTATCAAGTGTAAGAATGGGCATTGGCATTGTGTTGATAGGGACACATTGGAGGACTTGGAAATATTGACAGGAATTGAAGTCTTTCCAAGGTAGATGGAAGAAACAGGATATTTAGGTTGGAAGGGGGAAAAAGACTTGGGAACAACATGATAGCTGTCTTCAACTATTGGAAGCCTATTCTACATGAAAAGGATTTCTAAATGCGTAAAACTAGGCAGAATTGGAAGGGGTGAAAGACTGAATTTAGATCAATGCAAATATTAACTTCCTAGGAATTAGGCCTATCTGAAAGGGAAATGGCCTAATTTGGGAGACAGTTCCAGATCACTTGGGGGTTTTACTTAGATGCTACATGACTACTTAACAAGTCATAGAGCAGATTTCTGTTCAGACAAGTATTAAATGAGATTCTAATTATCTCATATTCTGAGATTATTTTATTCTAGAAGTATTGAAAAAATACAGACTTTCCTATCTCTCTCTAGGAATGCGGAAGGATGAAATAATAATATTTGAATCCTTTCCAGTGATTGAAATTCTACCTACAAAGATCATAGCCATCTGCAACTACAAAAAGTATGCCCCATTCCAATGATACTCAATTCCATCCCCCCTTTTTCATATTACTGGGAATTCCAGGACTAGAAAATTCCCACATCTGGATTGGCTTCCCTTTTTGCATAGTGTATCTTATTGCCCTCTTGGGAAACATCACCATATTCTGTGTGATACAGACTGAGAAGACACTTCACCAGCCCATGTTCTACTTTCTGGCCATGTTGGCCACCATTGACCAAGGCCTATCAACAGCTACCATTCCCAAGATGTTGGGCATCTTTTGGTTTAGATTGCAGGAAATCAACTTTGGGAACTGTCTCATCCAGATGTTCTTTATACATATCTTCACTGTGATGGAATCAGCTGTCCTGTCTTCTATGGCCTATGATCGCTATGTGGCAATCTGTAATCCTTTACATTACAGCACCGTCCTCACCAACAGAGTGGTGGCCTTGATGGGCATTGGGGTGGTGGTGAGGTCTTTCTTCACAGTGATTCCCTTTGTGTTCCTCATTCTTCGACTTCCTTTTTGTGGAAACCATGTCATTCCTCATACTTACTGTGAACATATGGGCATTGCTCGATTAGCTTGTGCTAGCATCAGAGTCAACATGATCTATGGCCTATGTGCTATTGGGACCCTAATGTTGGACATTGTAGCTATAGCTCTATCCTATATACAGATTCTCCAAGCTGTCTTTCACCTCCCTTCCCAGGATGCCCGGCTAAAAGCCCTGAGTACCTGTGGCTCCCATGTTTGCGTCATCTTGGCCTTTTATACTCCAGCCTTATTCTCTTTCATGACCCACCGCTTTGGCCGTAATGTCCCTCGTTACATCCATATCCTTCTGGCCAATCTTTATGTTGTTGTCCCACCCATGCTTAACCCTGTCATCTATGGGGTTAGGACCAAACAGATCCGAGAAAAGGTATTAAAGATATTACTTACAAAATAAATCAGAATTGGAACTCCAACTTTTTAATTTCCACTTTCCAGGGATCCTTAGGGAATATTCACAGACTAAACATAGTGATCATACCAAGAGAAGACTTTTCCTAAAATAACCTCCTGACATCCCTTTTTAAAGTCATCTGGTGATAGAATTTTATAAGGAGCTAATCACCACATTGGCCTGGACACCTACACACCTTGACAATTAACTCTAATACTATGAACCTGATTCTTCTGAGCTATATATCCATATTTTGGATCCTGACATCTGTTTTAATGCCCCTGTCAGGGAAAATATTGGTTGCCTTTTGAATGAAACAGTGAAGTCAAAATAGTTCATTCCTTACCCTCACTTGTGAGTAGTTTTTGAAAAATCCTTTTTTGGCTTCTCTCATTTACTGTGATGGGTGCTTCAAATATTAGAGCTATTGGCCCATGATCCATGTTCACTCTGATTTCTAAATTCCTTTCACACCTTCTCTGGTTCCTTTACCTTGTATTCTTTCACCTGTTATCTTTTTGCTCCACTACAAAGAAACCAAAAAATAAATAAATAAACTAAAATTTGCCCTAATATGTACCATTGTGCAGACTACTTTGGCATCTCTGATTCTTTTTTATATTCCACCATTTAAACCCTCACAGAATCTAGGATTTTTTTTTCCTTTCTCCATTATGAAAAATTTCCATTAGGAGGAGTAATTTGCAGCTGTTTATGTCCTTTCCTTTGGCACTTTATTTTCTAAGTAATAATGAAGGTCTAGGAGTCCTAATTAAGGTTCTGGGTCCAGGTAAACATGTGTGGAGTACATGACTAAAGATTACTTGAGTAAGGGAGATAAATAATTGTATAGTTACTACTGTATTCGAGGCCTTGTGTTATGTGCTTTACTAAAAAAACCTTATTTGATTCTCACAACAACCCTATGAGATAGGTGATGTTATCAGAAATTTACAGTTGAAAAAATTGAGGGAAATAAAAGTTAAATGAGTTGCCTGACAGATTATGATATCTCATAAGGCAAAGGAACTTGAAGTACAACCAGGGATCAACTACCCAGCAAAATTGATCTGAAGCACACTATTTTATCTTTTGTAATGTTTTTTTTCATGGTTTCGCCTATTCATTTCAATTCTTCTGGGCAATACGACTAATGTG
>JAJHZJ010000461.1:0-51318 GCA_023548195.1 Bettongia penicillata ogilbyi | reverse complement strand
CTGCATATGCAGCACCATTAAACATGGTATTTGTTATTAGAATTATTGTAAACGTTTACGGTTAAATGTTGGAAATGTAATGTTAGTGTGGAGTATTAGCGTGAAACATGTCATAGGAACCTAGATTTTGGTATTAGAGTTTGATAGAGTAGTTTGAAATGGTTGTCTGGTGTTAGAGTATGTGAAAGGAATTATGATGTGGATGTCAGTTTTCCATTTGTATTGCAATATGTGTATAGAGTTGGCATTTGAATCATGAATTGTCATTTGGTATTTGAAAGTACAATTCCTAATACCAAGACATAATAGGAATGAGGCATAATTTTCGTGTAGAATTAGCATGTGCAATTTGGGATAGGGTTATAGAAATTGCATTGGATGAAATAGAGTGGAGTTTGGGTTAGAGTTAGGGTCAAGTGTGAGGGCTTCACTTGAGCATCTGGTTAATAATCAACAACATCTATGGTCATAATCAATGCTTAGGGTTCGGATTAGATTTAGAATCGAGTGAGAAAAATGCGCACATTTACTGTTAAGTTTAGAAGACAGAATTGGAATTGATAAGTTGTAATTGAATTTTGTGTACACAATTGTATTTTGGAAGTGAAATGTGACTTGTGGAGCAGGATGTTGGAAAGAGAATTTGAAGTAAGGAATCAAACTTGCTTTTGAAACTGTAATTTGGAAGTGGAATTTATCCCTAAAATGAGAAACTGGAATTTGGAAATAGAGTTTGGAACAGAAACGTGGAAGTGGAACGTAGAAATAGAATTTACAACTTGAATTTCGAAGTGGAATTTAGAATTGGAATTTGGAAGTGGAATTTAGAGGTGGAATTCAGCATTGGAATTTGGAAGAGTAATTTAGAACTCCAATGTGGAACTGGAATTTCGAGTTAGAATTTGGAACGGAAGCTTGGAAGTGGAAATTACAGTTGGAATTTGGAATTGGAATTTAGAAGTGGAATTTAGATTTTGAATTTGGAAGTGGAATTTCGAATTAGAATTTGGAAATGGAACGTGGACCGGGATGTGGAATTTGAATGATGAACTGGAATTTAGAATTAGACTATTGAAGAAGATATTGTAATTGGAAATTTTATCTTACGTTGCAATAGAAGTGTGAGCTTCGACCTGCTTATGCAGCACCATTAAACATGGTATTGGTTATTAGAATTATTGGTAAAAGCTTACGGTTAAAAGTTGGGAATGTAATGTTAGTGTGGAGTATTAGCGTGAAACATGTCATAGGAACCTAGATTTTGGTGTTAGAGTTTGATAGAGTAGTTTGAAATGGTTGTCTGGTGTTAGAGTATGTGCAAGGAATTATGATGTGGATGTCAGTTTTCCATTTGTATTGCAATATGAGTATAGAATTGGCATTTCAAACATGAATTGTCATCTGGTATTTGAAAGTACAATTCCTAATACCAAGACATAATTGGAATGAGGCATAATTATCATGTAGAATTAACATGTGCAAATTGGGATAGGGTTATAGAAATTGCATTGGATGAAATAGAGTGGAGTTTGGGTTAGAGTTATGGTCAAGTGTGAGGGCTTGACTCGAGCATTTGGTTAATAATCAAAAACATCTATGGTCATAATCAATGCTTAGGGTTCAGTTTAGATTTAGAATAGAGTGAGAAAAATGAGCACATTTAGTGTTAAATTTAGAAGACAGAATTGAAATTGATAAGTAATAATTGGATTTTGTATACCCAATTTTATTTTGGAAGTGAAATGTGATTTACGGAGCAGCATGTTGGAAAGAGAATTTGGAAGGAGGAATCAAACTTGCTTTTGAATCTGTAATTTGGAAGTGGAATTTATCCCTACAATGAGGAACTGGAATTTGGAATTAGAGTTTGGAACTGAAACATGGAAGTGGAACCGAGTAATGGAATTTGGAACTGGAATTTCGAAGAGGAATTAAGATTTGGAAATTGGATGTGGAATTTAGAGGTGGAATTCAGCATTGGAATTTGAAAGAGTAATTTAGAACTCTAATGTGGAACGGGAATTTCGAGTTAGAATTTGGAACGGAACCTTGGAAGTGGAAATTACAGTTGGAATTTGGAATGAGAATTTAAAAGTGAAATTTAGATTGTGAATTTGGAAGTTTAATTTAGAATTAGAATTTGGAATTGGAACGTGGATCTGAGATGTGAAACTTGAATGAAAAACTGGAATTTAGAATTAGACTATTGAAGAAGAAATTGTAATTGGAAATTTTGTCTTACCTTGGAATAGAAGTGTGAGCTTCGACCTGCATATATAGCACCATTAAACATGGTATTTGTTATTAGAATTATTGGTAAAAGCTTACGGTTAAAAGTTGGGAATGTAATGTTAGTGTGGAGTATTAGCGTGAAACATATCATAGGAACCTAGAATTTGGTATTAGAGTTTGATAGAGTAGTTTGAAATGGTTGTCTGGTGTTAGAGTATGTGAAAGGAATTATGATGTGGATGTTAGTTTTCCATTTGTATTGCAATATGTGTATAGATTTGCCATTTCAATCATGAATTGTCATTTGGTATTTGAAAGTACAATTCCTAATACCAAGACATAATTGGAATGAGGCATGATTATCATGTAGAATTAACATGTGCAATTTGGGATAGGATTATAGAAATTGCATTGGATGAAATAGAGTGGAGTTTGGGTTAGAGTTAGGGTCAAGTGTGAGGGCTTGACTCGAGCTTCTGGTTTATAATCAACAACATCTATGGTCATAATCAATGCTTAGGGTTCGGATTAGCTTTAGAATCGAGTGAGAGAAATGTGCACATTTACTGTTAAGTTTAGAAGACCGAATTGGGATTGATAAGTTGTAATTGAATTTTGTGTACCCAATTGTATTTTGGAAGTGAAATGTGACTTACGGAGCAGCACTTCGGAAAGAGAATTAGGTATAAGGAATCAAAATTGCTTTTGAATCTGTAATTTGGAAGTGGAATTTATCCCTAGAATGAGGAACTGGAATTTGGAATTAGAATTTGGAAGTGAAACATGGAAGTGGAACCTAGAATTGGAATTTGAAACTGGAATTTCGAAGTTTAATTTAGAATTGGAATTAGGAAGAAGAATTTAGAGGTGGAATTCGGAATTCGAATTTGGAAGAGTAATTTAGAACTCTAATGTGGAACTGAAATTTCGAGTTAGAATTTGGAATGGAAGCTTGGAAGTGGAAATTACAGTTGGAATTTGGAATTGGAATTTAGAAGTGGAATTTAGATTTTGAATTTGGAAGTGGAATTTAGAATTAGAATTTCGAATTGGAACGTGGATATGAGATGTGAAATTTGAATGAGGAGCTGGTATTTAGAGTTAGACTTTTGAAGAAGATATTGTAATTGGAAATTGTGTCTGACCTTGGAAAAAAGTGGGAGCTTCGACCTGCATATGCAGCACCATTAAACATATTATTTTTTATTAGAATTATTGTAAACGTTTACGGTTAGATGTTGTAAATAAAATGTTAGTGTGTAGTTTTAGCGTGAAACAAGTCATAGGAACCTAGATTTTGGTATTAGAGTTTGATAGAGTAGTTTGAAACGGTTGTCTGGTGTTAGAGTATGTGAAAGGAATTATGATGTGGATGTCAGTTTTCCATTTGTATTGCAATATGTGTATAGAGTTGGCATTTGAATCATGAATTGTCATTTGGTATTTGAAAGTACAATTCCTAATACCTAGACATAATTGGAATGAGGCTTAATTTTCGTGTAGAATTAGCATGTGAAATTTGGGATAGGGTTATAGAGATTGAATTGTATGAAATTGATTGGAGTTTGGGTTAGAGTTAGGGTCAAAGGTGAGGGCTTCACTTGAGCATCTGGATAATAATCAACAACATCTATGGTCATAATCAATGCTTAGTGTTCGGATTAGATTTAGAATCGAGTGAGAAAAATGAGCACATTTAGTGTTAAGTTTCGAAGACAGAATTGGGATTGATAAGTAATAATTGGATTTTGTGTACACAATTGTATTTTGGAAGTGAAATGTGATTTGCCGAGCAGCACTTCGGAAAGAGAATTAGGTATAAAGAATCAAAATTGCTATTGAATCTGTAATTTGGAAGTGGAATTTATCCCTAGAATGAGGAACTGGAATTTGGAAGTAGAGTTTTGAACTGGAACATGGAAGTGGAACCTAGAAATGGAATTTGGAACTGGAATTTCGAAGTTTAATTTAGAATTGGAATTTGGAAGAGGAATTTAGAGGTGGAAATCTGAATAGGAATTTGGAAGAGTAATTTAGAACTCTAATGTGGAACTGGAATTTCGAGTTAGAATTTGGAACGGAAACTTGGAATTGGAAATTACAGTTGGAATTTGGAATTGGTATTTAGAAGTGGAATTTAGATTTTGAATTTGGAAGTGGAATTTAGAATTAGAATTTCGCATTGGAACTTGGAACTGAGATGTGGAATTTGAATGAAGAACTGGAATTTAGAATTAGACTGTTGAAGAAGATATTGTATTTGGAAATTTTTTCTTACCTTGGAGTAAAGTGTGAGCTTCGTCCTGCATATGCAGCACCATTAAACCTGGTATTTGTTATTAGAATTATTGGTAAAATCTTACGGTTAAATATTGGAAATGTAACGTTAGTGTGGAATATTAGTGTGAAACATGTCGTAGGAACCTAGATTTTGGTATTAGAGTTTGATAGAGTAGTTTGAAATGGTTGTCTGGTGTTAGAGTATGTGACAGGAATTATGATGTGGATGCCAGTTTTCCATTTGTATTGCACTATGTGTATGGAATTGGCATTTGAAACATGAATTGTCATTTGGTATTTGAAAGTACAATTCCTAATACCAAGACATAATTGGAATGAGGCATAATTATCATGTAGAATTAACATATGCAATTTGGGATAGGGTTATAGAAATTGCATTGGATGAAATAGAGTGGAGTTGGGGTTAGATTTAGGGTCAAGTGTGAGGGCTTGCCTTGAGCTTCTAGGTAATAATCAACCACATCTATGGTCATAATCAATGCTTAGGGTTCGGATTAGCTTTAGAATCGAGTGAGAAAAATGTGCACATTTACTGTTAAGTTTAGAAGACCGAATTGGGATTGTAAGATGTAATTGAATTTTGTGTACACAATTATATTTTGGAAGTGAAATGTGACTTGCGGAGCAGGGCTTCGTAAAGAGAATTAGGTATAAGGAATCAAAATTGCTTTTGAATCTGTAATTTGGAAGTGGAATTTATCCCTAGAATGAGGAACTGGAATTTGGAATTAGAGTTTGGAACTGAAACATGGAAGTGGAACCTAGAAATGGAATTTGAAACTGGAATTTCGAAGTTTAATTTAGAATTGGAATTTGGAAGAGGAATTTAGAGGTGGAATTCGGAATTGGAATTTGGAAGAGTAATTTAGAACTCTAATGTGGAACTGAAATTTCGAGTTAGAATTTGGAACGGAAGCTTGGAAGTGGAAATTACAGTTGGAATTTGGAATTGGAATTTAGAAGTGGAATTTAGATTTTGAATTTGGAAGTGGAATTTAGAATTTGAATTTCGAATTGGAACGTGGATCTGAGATGTGGTATTTGAATGAGGAACTGGAATTTAGAGTTAGACTTTTGAAGAAGATATTGTAATTGGAAATTGTGTCTGACCTTGCAAAAAAGTGTGAGCTTCGACCTGCATATGCAGCTCCATTAAACATGGTATTTGTTATTAGAATTATTGTAAACGTTTAAGGTTAAATGTTGTAAATGTAAAGTTATTGTGGAATATTAGCGTGAAACATGTCATAGGAACCTCGATTTTGGTATTAGAGTTTGATAGAGTAGTTTGAAATGGTTGTCTGTTGTTAGGGTATGTGAAAGGAATTATGATGTGGATGTCAGTTATCCATTTGTTTTGCAATATGTGTATCGATTTGCCATTTCAATCATGAATTGTCATTTGGTATTTGAAAGTACAATTCCTACTATCAAGACATAATTGGAATGAGGCATAATTTTCGTGTAGAATTAACACGTGCAGTTTGGGGTTGGGTTATAGAAATTGCATTGGAAGAAATAGAGTGGAGTTTGGGTTAGAGTTAGGGTCAAGTGTGAGGGCTTGACTCGAGCATCTGGTTAATAATCAACAACATCTATCATCATAATCAATGCTTAGGGTTCGGATTTGATTGAGAATAGAGTGAGAAAAATGAGCACATTTATTGTTAAATGTAGAAGACAGAATTGAAATTGATAAGTAATAATTGGATTTTGTGTACCCAATTTTATTTTGGAAGTGAAATGTGATTTACGGAGCAGCATGTTGGAAAGAAAATTTGGAATAAGGAATCAAACTTGCTTTCGAATCTGTAATTTGGAAGTGGAATTTATCCCTAGAATGAGGAGCTGTAATTTGAAATTAGAGTTTGGAACTGAAACATGGAAGTGGAACCGAGAAATGGAATTTGGAACTGGAATTTCGAAGAGGAATTAAGAATTGGAAATTGGATGTGGAATTTAGAGGTGGAATTCAGCTTTGGAATTTGAAAGAGTAATTTAGAACTCTAATGTTGTACTGGAATTTCGAGTTAGAATCTGGAAGGGAAGCTTGGAAGTGGAAATTACAGTTGGAAATTGGAATGGGAATTTAGAAGTGGAATTTAGATTGTGAATTTGGAAGTGGAATTTAGAATTAGAATTTGGAATTGGAACGTGGAACTGAAATGTGGAATTTGAATGAAGAACTGGAATTTAGAATTAGACTATTGAAGAAGAAATTGTAATTGGAAATTTTGTCTTACCTTGCAATAGAAGTGTGAGCTTCGACCTGCATATGTAGCACCATTAAACATGGTATTTGCTAATAGAATTATTGGTAAAAGCTTACGGTTAAAAGTTGGAAATATAATGTTAGTGTGGAGTATTAGCGTGAAACATGTCATAGAAACCTAGATTTTGTATCAGTGTTTGATAGAGTAGTTTGAAATGGTTGTCTAGTGTTAGAGAATGTGAAAGGAATTATGATGTGGATGTCAGTTTTCCTTTTGTATTGCAATATGAGTATAGAATTAGCATTTCAATCATGAATTGGCATTTGGTATTTGAAAGTACAATTCTTACTGCCAAGACATAATTAGAATGGGGCATAATTTTCTTGTAGAATTAACATGTGCAATTTGGGATAAGGTTATATAAATTCCATTGGATGAAATAGAATGGAGTTTGGTTTAGAGTTAGAGTCAAGTGTGAGGGCTTGACTCGAGCATGTGGTGAATAATCAACAACATCTATGGTCATAATCAATGCTTAGTGTTCGGATTAGATTTAGAATTGAGTGAGAAAAATGAGCCCATTTAGTGTTAAATTTATAAGACAGAATTGGGATTGATAACTTCTAAGTGAATTTTGTGTACCCAATTGTATTTTGGAAGTGAAATGAGATTTGCGGAGCAGCACTTTGGAAAGAGAATTTGGAATAAGGAATCAAAATTGCTTTTGAATCTGTAATTTGGAAGTGGAATTTATCCCTAGAATGAGGAACTGGAATTTGGAAGTAGAGTTTGGAACTGAAACATGGAAGTGGAACCCAGAAATGGAATTTAGAACTGGAATTGCGAAGGGAATTTCGAATTGGAATTTGGAAGGCTAATTTAGAACACTAATGTGGTACTGAAATTTCGAATGCGAATTTGGAACGGTAGCTTGAAAGTGGAAATTACAGTTGGAATTTGGAATTGGAATTTAGTAGTGTAATTAAATTTTGAATTTGGAAGTGGAATTTAGAATTAGAATTTGGATTTGGAACGTGGAACTGAGATGTGGAATTTGAATGAAGAACTGGAATTTAGAATTAGACTATTGAAGAAGATATCGTAATTGGAAATTTTGGCTTACCTTGGAATAGAAGTATGAGCTTCGACCTGCATATGTAGCACCATTAATCATGGTATTTTCTATTAAAATTATTGGTAAAAGCTTACGGTAAAAAGTTGGAAATGTAAAGTTAGTGTGGAGTATTAGCGTGAAACATGTCATAGGAACCTAGATTTTGGTATTAGAGTTTGATAGAGTAGTTTGAAATGGTTGTCTGGTGTTAGAGTATGTGCAAGGAATTATGATGTGGATGTCAGTTTTCCATTTGTATTGCACTATGTGTATGGAATTGGCATTTGAAACATGAATTGTCATTTGGTATTTGAAAATACAATTCCTAATACCAAGACATAATTGGAATGAGGCATAATTATCGTGTAGAATTAACATGTGCAATTTGGGATAGGCTTATAGAAATTGCATTGGATGAAATAGAGTGGAGTTTGGGTTAGATTTAAGGTCAATTGTGAGGGCTTGACTCGAGCTTCTGGTTAATAGTCAACAACATCTATGGTCATAATCAATGCTTAGGGTTCGTATTAGCTTTACAATCGAGTGAGACAAATGCGCACATTTACTGTTAAGTTTAGAAGAGAGAATTGGGATTGATAAGTTGTAATTGAATTTTGTGTACACAATTGTATTTTGGAAGTGAAATGTGACTTGCCGAGCAGCACTTCGGGAAGAGAATTAGGTATAAGGAATCAAAATTGCTTTTGATTCTGTAATTTGGAAGTGGAATTTATCCATAGAATGAGGAACTGGAATTTTGAATTAGAGTTTGGAATTGAAACATGGAAGTGGAACCTACAAATAGAATTTGGAACTGGAATATCGAAGTTTAATTTAGAATTGGAATTTGGAAGAGAAATATAGAGGTGGAATTCAGCATTGGAATTTGGAAGCGTAATTTAGAACTCTAATGTGGAACTGGAATTTCGAGTTAGAATTTGGAACGGAACCTTGGAAGTGGAAATTACATTTGGAATTTGGAATTGGAATTTATAAGTGGAATTTAGATTTTGAATTTGGAAGTGGAATTTAGAATTAGAATTTGGAATTGGAACGTGGATCTGAGATGTGGAATTTGAATGAAAAACTGGAATTTAGAATTAGACTACTGAAGAAGAAATTGTAATTGGAAATTTTGTCTTACCTTGGAATAGAAGTGTGAGCTTCGACTTGCATATGTAGCACCATTAAACATGGTATTTGTTATTAGAATTATTGGTAAAAGCTTACGGTGAAAAGTTGGAAATGTAATGTTAGTGTGGATTATTAGCGTGAAACATATCATAGGAACCTAAAATTTGGTATTAGAGTTTGATAGAGTAGTTTGAAATGGTTGTCTAGTGTTAGAGTATGTGAAAGGAATTATGATGTGGATGTCAGTTTTCCATTTGTTATGCAGTATGTGTATAGATTTGCCACTTCAATCATGAATTGTCATTTGGTATTTGAAAGTACAATTCCTACTATCAAGACATAATTGGAATGAGGCATAATTTTCGTGTAGAATTAACACGTGCAGTTTGGGGTTGGGTTATAGAAATTGCATTGGAAGAAATAGAGTGGAGTTTGGGTTAGAGTTAGGGTCAAGTGTGAGGGCTTGACTCGAGCATCTGGTTAATAACCAACAACATCTATCATCATAATCAATGCTTAGGGTTCGGATTTGATTTAGAATAGAGTGAGAAAAATGAGCACATTTAGTGTTAAATTTAGAAGACAGAATTGGAATTGATAAGTTGTAATTGAATTTTGTGTACTCCATTGTATTTTGGAAGTGAAATGTGACTTGCGGAGCAACACTTCGGAAAGAGAATTAGGTATAAAGAATCAAAATTGCTTTTGAATCTGTAATTTGGAAGTGGAATTTATTCCTAGAATGAGGAACTGGAATTTGAAAATAGAGTTTGGAACTGAAACATGGAAGTGGTACCTAGAAATGGAATTTGGAACTGGAATTTCGAAGTTTAATTTAGAATTGGAATTTGGAAGAGGAATTTAGAGGTGGAAATCGGAATTGGAATTTGGAAGAGTAATTTGGAACTATAATGTGGAACTGGATTTTCGAGTTAGAATTTGGAACGGAAGCTTGGAATTGGAAATTACAGTTGGAATTTGGAATTGGTATTTAGAAGTGGAATTTAGATTTTGAATTTGGAAGTGGAATTTAGAATTAGAATTTCGCATTGGAACTTGGAACTGAGATGTGGAATTTGAATGAAGAACTGGAATTTAGAATTAGACTGTTGAAGAAGATATTGTAATTGGAAATTTTTTCTTACCTTGGAGTAAAATGTGAGCTTCGTCCTGCATATGCAGCACCATTAAACCTGGTATTTGTTATTAGAATTATTGGTAAAATCTTACGGTTAAATATTGGAAATGTAACGTTAGTGTGGAATATTAGTGTGAAACATGTCGTAGGAACCTAGATTTTGGTATTAGAGTTTGATAGAGTAGTTTGAAATGGTTGTCTGGTGTTAGAGTATGTGAAAGGAATTATGATGTGGATGGCAGTTTTCCATTTGTATTGCACTATGTGTATGGAATTGGCATTTGAAACATGAATTGTCATTTGGTATTTGAAAGTACAATTCCTAATACCAAGACATAAGTGGAATGAGGCATAATTATCATGTAGAATTAACATATGCAATTTGGGATAGGGTTATAGAGATTGAATTGTATGAAAGAGATTGGAGTTTGGGTTAGAGTTAGGGTCAAGGGTGAGGGCTTCACTTGAGCATCTGGTTAATAATCAACAACATCTATGGTCATAATCAATTCTTAGGGTTCGGATTACGTTTAGAATCAAGTGAGAGAAATGCGCACATTTACTGTTAAATTTAGAGGACAGAATTGGAATTGATAAGTTGTAATTGAATTTTGTGTACACAATTGTATTTTGGAAGTGAAATGTGACTTGTGGAGCAGGATGTTGGAAAGAGAATTTGAAGTAAGGAATCAAACTTCCTTTTGAAACTGTAATTTGGAAGTGGAATTTATCCCTAAAATGTGGAACTGGAATTTGGAAATAGAGTTTGGTAGAGAAACGTGGAAGTGGAACGTAGAAATAGAATTTAAAACTGGAATTTCGAAGTGGAATTTAGAATTGGAATTTGGAAGTGGAATTTAGAGGTGGAATTCAGCATTGGAATTTGGAAGAGTAATTTAGAACTCTAATGGGGAAAGGGAATTTCGAGTTAGAATTTGGAACGGAACCTTGGAAGTGGAAATTACAGTTGGAATTTGGAATGGGAATTTAAAAGTGAAATTTAGATTGTGAATTTGGAAGTGGAATTTAGAATTAGAATTTGGAATTGGAACGTGGATCTGAGATGTGGAACTTGAATGAAAAACTGGAATTTAGAATTAGACTATTGAAGAAGAAATTTTAATTGGAAATTTTGTCTTACCTTGGAATAGAAGTGTGAGCTTCGACCTGCATATGTAGCACCATTAAACATGGTATTTGTTATTAGAATTATTGGTAAAAGCTTACGGTGAAAAGTTGGAAATGTAATATTAGTGTGGATTATCAGCGTGAAACATATCATAGGAACCTAAAATTTGGTATTAGAGTTTGATAGAGTAGTTTGAAATGGTTGTCTGGTGTTAGAGTATGTGAAAGGAATTATGATGTGGATGTCAGTTTTCCATTTGTTTTGCAATATGTGTATAGATTTGCCATTTCAATCATGAATTGTCATTTGGTATTTGAAAGTACAATTCCTACTATCAAGACATAATTGGAATGAGGCATAATTTTCGTGTAGAATTAACACGTGCAATTTGGGATAGGGTTATAGAAATTGCATTGGATGAAATAGAGTGGAGTTTGGGTTAGAGTTAGGGTCAAGTGTGAGGGCTTGACCCGAGCATCTGGTTAATAATCAACAACATCTATCATCATAATCAATGCTTAGGGTTCGGATTTGATTTAGAATATAGTGAGAAAAATGAGCACATTTAGTGTTAAATTTAGAAGACAGAATTGGAATTGATAAGTAATAATTGGATTTTGTGTACCCAATTTTATTTTGGAAGTGAAATGTGATTTACGGAGCAGCATGTTGGAAAGAGAATTTGGAATAAGGAATCAAACTTGCTTTCGAATCTGTAATTTGGAAGTGGAATTTATCCCTAGAATGAGGAGCTGTAATTTGAAATTAGAGTTTGGAACTGAAACATGGAAGTGGAACCGAGAAATGGAATTTGGAAGTGGAATTTCGAAGAGGAATTAAGAATTGGAAATTGGATGTGGAATTTAGAGGTGGAATTCAGCTTTGGAATTTGAAAGAGTAATTTAGAACTCTAATGTTGAACTGGAATTTCGAGTGAGAATCTGGAAGGGAAGCTTGGAAGTGGAAATTACAGTTGGAAATTGGAATTGGAATTTAGAAGTGGAATTTAGATTTTGAATTTGGAAGTGGAATTTAGAATTAGAATTTGGAATTGGAACGTGGAACTGAAATGTGGAATTTGAATGAAGAACTGGAATTTAGAATTAGACTATTGAAGAAAAAATTGTCATTGGAAATTTTGTCTTACCTTGCAATAGAAGTGTGAGCTTCGACCTGCATATGTAGCACCATTAAACATGGTATTTGCTAATAGAATTATTGGTAAAAGCTTAGGGTTAAAAGTTGGAAATGTAATGTTAGTGTGGAGTATTAGCGTGAAACATGTCATAGAAACCTAGATTTTGTATTAGTGTTTGATAGAGTAGTTTGAAATGGTTGTGTAGTGTTAGAGTATGTGAAAGGAATTATGATGTGGATGTCAGTTTTCCTTTTGTATTGCAATATGTGTATAGATTTGCCATTTCAATCATGAATTGGCATTTGGTATTTGAAAGTACAATTCCTACTGCCAAGACATAATTAGAATGGGGCATAATTTTCTTGTAGAATTAACATGTGCAATTTGGGATAAGGTTATAGAAATTCCATTGGATGAAATAGAATGGAGTTTGGTTTAGAGTTAGGGTCAAGTGTGAGGGCTTGACTCGAGCATGTGGTGAATAATCAACAACATCTATGATCATAATCAATGCTTAGTGTTCGGATTAGATTTAGAATTGAGTGAGAAAAATGAGCCCATTTAGTGTTAAGTTTATAAGACAGAATTGGGATTGATAACTTCTAATTGAATTTTGTGTACCCAATTGTATTTTGGAAGTGAAATGAGATTTGCGGAGCAGCACTTTGGAAAGAGAATTTGGAATAAGGAATCAAAATTGCTTTTGAATCTGTAATTTGGAAGTGGAATTTATCCCTAGAATGAGGAACTGGAATTTGGAATTAGAGTTTGGAACTGAAACATGGACGTGGAACCTAGAAATGGAATTTGGAACTGGAATTTCGAAGTGGAATTTCGAATTGGAATTTGGAAGGGTAATTTAGAACTCTAATGTGGAACTGGAGCTTGGAAGTGGAAATTACAGTTGGAATTTGGAATTGGAATTTAGAAGTGGAATTAAATTTTGAATTTGGAAGTGGAATTTCGAAATAGAATTTGGAATTGGAACGTGGAAGTGAGATGTGGAATTTGAATGAAGAACTGGAATTTAGAATTAGACTATTGAAGAAGATATTGTAATTGGAAATTTTGTCTTACCTTGGAATAGAAGTATGAGCTTCGACCTGCATGTGTAGCACCATTAATCATGGTATTTTCTGTTAGAATTATTGGTAAAACTTACGTTTAAAAGTTGGAAACCTAATGTTAGTGTGGAGTATTATCGTGAAACATGTCATAGGAACCTAGATTTTGGTATTAGAGTTTGACAGAGTAGTTTGAAATGGTTGTCTGGTGTTAGAGTTTGTGAAAGGAATTATGATGTTGATGTCAGTTTTCCATTTGTATTGCATTATGTGTATAGAATTGGCATTTCAATCATGAATTGTCATTTGGTATTTGAAAATACTATTCCTACTATCAAGACATAATTGGAATGAGGAATAATTTTAGAATTAACATGTGCAATTTGGGATAGGGTTATAGAAATTGCTTTGGATGGAATAGAATGGAGTTTGGTTTAGTGTTAGGGTCAAGTGTGAGGGCTTGACTCGAGCATCTGGTGAATAATCAACAACATCTATGGTCATAATCAATGCTTAGGGTCTGGATTAGCTTTAGAATCAAGTGAGAGAAATGCGCACATTTACTGTTAAGTTTAGAAGACAGAATTGGGATTGATAAGTTGTAATTGAATTTGTGTACACAATTGTATTTTGGAAGTGAAATGTGACTTGCGGAGCAGCATGTTGGAAAGAGAATTTGAAATAAGGAATCAAACTTTCTTTTGAAACTGTAATTTGGAAGTGGAATTTATCCCTAGAATGAGTAACTGGAATTTGGAAATAGAATTTGGAACAGAAAGGTGGAAGTGGAACCTAGAAATAGAATTTGCAACTGGAATTTCGAAGTGGAATTTAAAATTGGAATTTGGAAGTGGAATTTAGAGGTGGAATTCAGCATTGGAATATGGAAGAGTAATTTAGAACTCTAATGTGGAACTGGAATTTCGAGTTAGAATTTGGAACGGAAGCTTGGAAGTTGAAATTACAGTTGGAATTTGGAATGGGAATTTAGAAGTGGAATTTAGATTATGAATTTGGAAGTGGAATTTAGAATTACAATTTGGAATTGGAACGTGGAACTGAGATGTGGAATTTGAATGAAAAACTGGAATTTAGAATTAGACTGTTGAAGAAGATATTGTAATTGGAAATTTTGTCTTACCTTGGAATAGAAGTGTGAGCTTCGACCTGCATGTGCAGCACCATTAATCATGGTGTTTGTTATTTTAATTATTGGTAAAAGCTTACGGTTAAAAGTTGGAAATGTAATGTTAGTGTGAATTATTAGCGTGAAACATGTCATAGGAACCTAGAATTTGGTATTAGAGTTTGATAGAGTAGTTTGAAATGGTTGTCTGGTGTTAGAGTATGTGAAAGGAATTTTGATGTGGATGTCAGTTTTCCATTTGCATTGCAATATGAGTATAGAATTGGCATTTCAATCATGAATTGTAATTTGCTATTTGAAAGTACAATTCCTACTACCAAGACATAAGTGGAATGAGGAATAATTTTCGTGTAGAATTAACATATGCAATCTGGGATAGGGTTATAGAAATTGCATTGGATGAAACAGAGTGGAGTTTGGGTTATAGTTTGGGTTAGAGACCCTAAGGTCAAGTGTGAGGGCTTGACTCGAGCATCTGGTTAATAATCAAAAACATCTATGGTCATAATCAATGCGTAGGGTTCGGATTTGATTTAGAATAGAGTGAGAAAAATGAGCACATTTATTGTTAAATGTAGAAGACAGAATTGAAATTGATAAGCAATAATTGGATTTTGTGTACCCAATTTTATTTTGGAAGTGAAATGTGATTTACGGAGCAGCATGTTGGAAAGAGAATTTGGAAGAAGGAATTAAACTTGCTTTTGAATATGTAATTTGGAAGTGGAATTTATCCCTAGAATGAGGAGCTGTAATTTCAAATTAGAGTTTGGAACTGAAACATGGAAGTGGAACCGAGAAAGGGAATTTGGAACTGGAATTTCAAAGTGGAATTTAGAATTGGAATTTGAAAGTGGAATTTAGTGGTGAAATTCTGCATTGGAATTTGGAAGAGGAATTTAGAACTCTAATGTGGAACGGGAATTTCGAATTAGAATTTGGAACGGAAGCTTGGAAGTGGAAATTGCAGTTGGAATTTGGAATTCGAATTTAGATGTGGAATTTAGATTTTGAATTTGGAAGTGGAATTTAGAATTAGAATTTGGAATTGGAACATGGAACTGAGATGTGGAATATCAATGAAGACCTGGAATTTAGAATTAGACTATTGAAGAAGATATTGTAATTGGAAATTTTGTCTTACCTTGGAATAGAAGTGTGAGCTTCGACCTGCACATGTAGCACCATTAAACATGGTATTTGCTAATAGAATTATTGCTAAAAGCTTACGGTTAATAGTTGGAAATGTAATGTTAGTGTGGAGTATTAGCGTGAAACATGTCATAGAAACCTAGATTTTGTATCAGTGTTTGATAGAGTACTTTGAAATGATTGTCTAGTGTTAGAGTATGTGAAAGGAATTATGATGTGGATGTCAGTTTTCCTTTTCTATTGCATTATGAGTATAGAATTTGAATTTCAATCATGAATTGGCATTTGGTATTTGAAAGTACAATTCCTACTGCCAAGACATAATGGGAATGAGGCATAATTTTCGTGTAGAATTATCATTTGCAATTTGGGATAGGGTTATAGAAATTGCATTGGATGAAATAGAATGGAGTTTGGTTGAGAGTTATGGTCAAGTGTGAGGGCTTGACTCGAGCATCTGGTGAATAATCAACAACATCTATGGTCATAATCAATGCTTAGGGTTCGGATTAGATTTAGAATCGAGTGAGAAAAATGAGCCCATTTAGTGATAAGTTTATGACAGAATTGGGATTGATAACTTCTAATTGAATTATGTGTACGCAATTGTATTTTGGAAGTGAAATGAGATTTCCGGAGCAGCACTTTGGAAAGAGAATTTGGAATAAGGAATCAAAATTGCTTTTGAATCTGTAATTTGGAAGTCGAATTTATCCCTAAAATGAGGAACTGAAATTTGGAATTTGAGTTTCGAACTGAAACATGGAAGTGGAACCCAGAAATGGAATTTAGAACTGGAATTGCTAAGTGGAATTTAGAATTGGAATTTGGAATTGGAACGTGGAACTTAGATGTGGAATTTGGAACTGGAATTGCGAAGTGGAATTTAGAATTGGAATTTGGAAGTGGAATTTAGAGGTGGAATTGCGAAGTGGAATTTAGAATTGGAATTTGGTAGGGTAATTTAGAACTCTAATGTGGAACTGGAACTTCCAGTTAGGATTTGAACGGTAGCTTGGAAGTGGAAATTACAGTTGGAATTTGGAATTGGAATTTAGAAGTGGAATTAAATTTTGAATTTGGAAGTGAAATTTAGAATTAGAATTTGGAATTGGAACGTGGAACTGAGATGTGGAATTTGGAACTGGAATTTCGAAGTGGAATTTAGAATTGGAATTTAGAGGTGGAATTCAGCATTGGAATTTGGAAGAGTAATTTAGAACTGTAATGTGGAACTGGAATTTCGAGTTAGAATTTGGAACGGAATCTTGGAAATGGAAATTACAGTTGGAATTTGGAATGGGAATTTAGAAGTGGAATTTAGATTGTGTATTTGGAAGTGGAATTTAGAATTAGAATTTGGAATTGGAACGTGGAACTGGGATGTGGAATTTGAATGACGAACTGGAATTTAGAATTACACTATTGAAGAAGATATTGTAATTGGAAATTTTATCTTACATTGCAATAGAAGTGTGAGGTTCGACCTGCTTATGCAGCACCATTAAACATGGTATATGTTATTAGAATTATTGGTAAAAGCTTACAGTGAAAAGTTGGGAATGTAATGTTAGTGTGTATTATTAGCGTGAAACATGTCATAGAAACGTAGATTTTGGTATTAGAGTTTGATAGAGTAGTTTGAAATGGTTGTCTCGTTTTAGAGTATGTGCAAGGAATTATGATGTGGATGTCAGTTTTCCATTTGTATTGCAATATGTGTATGGAACTGGCATTTGAAACATGAAACGTCATTTGGTATTTGAAAGTACAATTCCTACTACCAAGACATAATTGGAATGAGTCATAATTATCGTGTAGAATTAACATGTGCAATTTTGGATAGGGTTATAGAAATTGCAATAGTGTGCAGTTTGGGTTAGAGTTAGGGTCAAGTGTGAGGGTTTGACTCGAGCTTCTGCTTAATAATCAGCAACATCTATGGTCATAATCAATGCTTAGGGTACGGATTAGCTTTAGAATCGAGGGAGAGAAATGCGCACATTTACTGTTAAGTTTAGAAGACAGAATTGGGATTGATAAGTTGTAATTGAATTTTGTGTACACAATTGTATTTTGGAAGTGAAATGTGACTTGTGGAGTAGCACTTCGGAAAGAAAATTAGGTCTAAGGAATCAAAATTGCTTTCGAATCTGTAATTTGGAAGTGGAATTTATTCCCTAGATTGAGGAACTGGAATTTGGAAGTAGAGTTTGGAACTGAAACGTGGAAGTGGTACCTAGAAATGGAATTTGGAACTGGAATTTCGAAGTTAAATTTAGAATTGGAATTTGGAAGAGAAATATAGAGGTGGAAATCGGAATTGGAATTTGGAAGAGTAATTTAGAACTCTAATGTGGAACTGGAATTTCGAGTTAGCATTTGGAACGGAAGCTTGGAATTGGAAATTACAGTTGGAATTTGGAATGGGAATTTAGAAGTGGAATATAGATTGTGAATTGGAAGTGGAATTTAGAATTAGAATATCGTATTGGAACTTGGAACTGAGATGTGGAATTTGAATGAAGAACTGGAATTTAGAATTAGACTGTTGAAGAAGATATTGTAATTGGAAATTTTGTCTTACCTTGGAGTAAAGTGTGAGCTTCGAACTGCATATGCAGCACCATTAAATCTGGTATTTATTATTAGAATTATTGGTAAAATCTTACAGTAAAATATTGGAAATGTAATGTTACTGTGGAGTATTAGTGTGAAACATGTCATAGGAAGCTAGAATTGGGTATTAGAGTTTGATAGAGTAGTTTGATATGGTGGTCTTGTGTTAGAGTATGTGAAAGGAATTATGATGTGGTTGTCAGTTTTCCATTTGTATTGCAATATGTGTATGGAATTGGCATTTGAAACATGAATTGTCATTTGGTATTTGAAAGTACAATTCCTACTACCAAGACATAATTGGAATGAGCAATAATTTTCTTGCAGAATTAACATGTGCAATTTGGGATAGAGTTATAGAAATTTCATTGGATGAAATAGAGTGGAGTTTGGGTTAGAGTTAGGGTCAAGTGTGAGGGCTTGACTCGAACATCTGGTGAATAATCAACAACATCTATGGTCATAATCAATGCTTAGGGTTCGGATTAGATTTAGAATCGTGTGAGAAAAATGAGCCCGTTTAGTCTTAAGTTTATAAGACAGAATTGGTGTTGATAACTTCTAACTGAATTTTGTGTACCCAATTGTATTTTGCAAGTGAAATGTGATTTGCAGAGCAGAACTTTGGAAAGAGAATTTGGAATAAGGAATCAAAATTGCTTTGAATTTGTAATTTGGAAGTCGAATTTATCCCTAGAATGAGGAACTGGAATTTGGAATTAGAGTTTCGAACTGAAACATGGAAGTGGAACCTAGAATTGGAATTTGGAAGGGTAATTAGAACTCTAATGTGGAACTGGAATTTCGAGTTCGAATTTGGAACGGTAGCTTGGAAGTGGAAATAATAGTTGGAATTTGGAATTGGAATTTAGAAGTGGAATTAAATTTTGAATTTGGAAGTGGAATTTAGAATTAGAATTTGGATTTGGAACGTGGAACTGAGATGTGGAATTTGAATGAAGAACTGGAATTTAGAATTAGACAATTGAAGAAGATATTGTAATTGGAAATTTTGTCTTACCTTGGAATAGAAGTATGAGCTTCGACCTGCATATGTAGCACCATTAATCATGGTATTTTCTATTAGAATTATTGGTAAAAACTTACGGTTAAAAGTTGGAAACATAATGTTAGTGTGGAGTATTAGCGTGAAACATGTCATAGGAACCTAGATTATTGTATTACAATTTCATAGAGTAGTCTGAAATGGTTGTCTGGTGTTAGAGTATGTGAAAGGAATTATGATGTTGATGTCAGTTTTCATTTTGTATTGCAATATGGGTATAGATTTGGCATTTGAAACATGAATTGTCATTTGGTATTTGAAAATACTATTCCTACTATCAAGACATAATTGGAATGAGGAATAATTTTCGTGTAGAATTAACATGTGCAATTTGGGATAGGGTTATAGAAATTGCATTGGATGGAATAGAATGGAGTTTCGTTTAGAGTTAGGGTCAAGTGTGAGGGCTTGACTCGAGCATCTGGTGAATAATCAACAACATCTATGGTCATAATCAATGCTTAGGGTTCGGATTAGCTGTAGAATCAAGTGAGAGAAATGCGCACATTTACTGTTAAGTTTAGAAGACAGAATTGGGATTGATAAGTTGTAATTGAATTTGTGTACACAATTGTATTTTGGAAGTGAAATGTGACTTGCGGAGCAGCATGTTGGAAAGAGAATTTGAAATAAGGAATCAAACTTGCTTTTGAAACTGTAATTTGGAAGTGGAATTTATCCCTAGAATGAGTAACTGGAATTTGGAATTAGAATTTGGAACAGAAAGGTGGAAGTGGAACGTAGAAATAGAATTTGCAACTGGAATTTCGAAGTGGAATTTAAAATTGGAATTTGGAAGTGGAATTTAGAGGTGGAATTCAGCATTGGAATATGGAAGAGTAATTTAGAACTCTAATGTGGAACTGGAATTTCGAGTTAGAATTTGGAACGGAAGCTTGGAAGTTGAAATAACAGTTGGAATTTGGAATGGGAATTTAGAAGTGGAATTTAGATTATGAATTTGGAAGTGGAATTTAGAATTACAATTTGGAATTGGAACGTGGAACTGGGATGTGGAATTTGAATGAAGAACTGGAATTTAGAATTAGACTATTGAAGAAGATATTGTAATTGGAAATTTTGTCTTACCTTGGAATAGAAGTGTGAGCTTCGACCTGCATGTGCAGCACCCTTAAACATGGTGTTTGTTATTTTAATTATTGGTAAAAGCTTACGGTTAAAAGTTGGAAATGTAATGTTAGTGTGAATTATTAGCGTGAAACATGTCATAGGAACCTAGAATTTGGTATTAGAGTTTGATAGAGTAGTTTGAAATGGTTGTCTGGTTTTAGAGTATGTGAAAGGAATTTTGATGTGGATGTCAGTTTTCCATTTGCATTGCAATATGAGTATAGAATTGGCATTTCAATCATGAATTGTCATTTGCTATTTGAAAGTACAATTCCTACTACCAAGACATAAGTGGAATGAGGAATAATTTTCGTGTAGAATTAACATGTGCAATTTGGGATAGGGTTATAGAAATTGCATTGGATGAAATAGAGTGGGGTTTGGGTTATAGTTTGGGTTAGAGACCCTAAGGTCAATTGTGAGGGCTTGACTCGAGCATCTGGTTAATAATCAAAAACATCTATGGTCATATTCAATGCGTAGGTTTCGGATTTGATATAGAATAGAGTGAGAAAAATTAGCACATTTAGTGTTAAATTTAGAAGACAGAATTGAAATTGATAAGCAATAATTGGATTTTGTGTACCCAATTTTATTTTGGAAGTGAAATGTGATTTACAGAGCAGCATGTTGGAAAGAGAATTTGGAAGAAGGAATCAAACTTGCTTTTGAATATGTAATTTGGAAGTGGAATTTATCCCTAGAATGAGGAACTGGAATTTGGAATTAGAGTTTGGAACTGAAACATGGAAGTGGAACCGAGAAATGGAATTTGGAACTGGAATTTCAAAGTGAAATTTAGAATTCAATTTGAAAGTGTAAATTAGTGGTGAAATTCTGCATTGGAATTTGGAAGAGGTATTTAGAACTCTAATGTGGAACGGGAATTTCGAGTTAGAATTTGAAACGGAAGCTTGGAAGTGGAAATTGCAGTTGGAATTTGGAATTCGAATTTAGAAGTGGAATTTAGATTTTGAATTTGGAAGTGGAATTTAGAATTAGAATTTGGAATTGGAACATGGAACTGAGATGTGGAATATCAATGAAGACCTGGAATTTAGAATTAGACTATTGAAGAAGATATTGTAATTGGAAATTTTGTCTTACCTTGGAATAGAAGTGTGAGCTTCGACCTGCACATGTAGCACCATTAAACATGGTATTTGCTAATAGAATTATTGCTAAAAGCTTACGGTTAAAAGTTGGAAATGTAATGTTACTGTGGAGTATTAGCGTGAAACATGTCATAGAAACCTAGATTTTGTATCAGTGTTTGATAGAGTACTTTGAAATGTTTGTCTAGTGTTAGAGTATGTGAAAGGAATTATGATGTGGATGTCAGTTTTCCTTTTCTATTGCATTATGAGTATAGAATTTGAATTTCAATCATGAATTGGCATTTGGTATTTGAAAGTACAATTCCTACTGCCAAGACATAATGGGAATGAGGCATAATTTTCGTGTAGAATTATCATTTGCAATTTGGGATAGGGTTATAGAAATTGCATTGGATGAAATAGAGTGGAGTTTGGGTTAGAGTTATGGTCAAGTGTGAGGGCTTGACTCGAGCATCTGGTTAATAATCAACAACATCTATGGTCATAATCAATGTTTAGGGTTCGGATTAGATTTAGAATCGAGTGAGAAAAATGAGCACATTTAGTGTTAAGATTAGAAGACAGAATTGGGATTGATAAGTAATAATTGAATTTTGTGTACCCAATTGTATTTTGGAAGTGAAATGTTATTTTTGGAGCAGCATGTTGGAAAGAGAATTTGGAATAAGGAATCAAACTTGCTTACGAATCTGTAATTTGGAAGTGGAATTTATCCCTAGAATGAGGAGTTGTAATTTGAAATTAGAGTTTGGAACTGAAACATGAAATTGGAATCGAGAAATGGAATTTGGAACTGTAGTTTCGAAGTGGAATTTAGAATTGAAATTTGGATGTGGAATTTAGAGGTGGAATTTAGCATTAGAATTTGGAAGAGTAATTTAGAACTCTAATGTGGAACTGGAATTTCGAGTTAGAATTTGGAACGGAAGCTTGGAAATGGACTTGGAATTTGGAATTGGGATTTAGAAGTGGAATTTAGATTGTGAATTTGGAAGTGGAATTTAGAATTAGAATTTGCAATTGGAACGTGGAACTGAGATGTGGAATTTGAAGGAAAAACTGGAATTTAGAATTAGACTATTGAAGAACATATTGTAATTGGAAATTTTGTCTTACGTTGGAATAGGAGTGTGAGCTTCGACCTGCTTATGCAGCACCGTTAAACATGGTATTTGTTATTAGAATTATTGTTAAAAGCTTACGGTTAAAATTTGGGAATGTAATGTTAGTGTGGAGTATTAGCGTGAAACATGTCATAGGAACCTAGATTTTGGTATTAGAGTTTGATAGAGTAGTTTGAAATGGTTGTCTGGTGTTAGAGTATGTGAAAGGAATTATCATGTGGATGTCAGTTTTCCATTTGTATTGCAATATATGTATAGAGTTGGCATTTGAATCATGAATTGTCATTTGGTATTTGAAAGTACAATTTCTAATACCAAGACATAATTGGAATGGGGCATAATTTTCGTGTAGAATTAGCATGTGCAATTTGGGATAGGTTATAGAGATTGCATTGGATGAAATAGAGTGGAGTTTGGGTTAGAGTTAGGGTCAAGTGTGAGGGCTTGACTCGAGCTTCTGGTTAATAATCAACAACATCTATGGTCGTAATCAATGCTTAGGGTTCGGATTAGCTTTGGAATCGAGTGAGAGAAATGCGCACATTTACTGTTAAGTTTAGTAGACAGAATTGGGATTGATAAGTTGTAATTGAATTTTGTGTACCCAATTGTATCTTGGAAGTGAAATGTGACTTGCGGAGCAGCACTTCAGAAAGAGAATTAGGTAGAAGGAATCAAAATTGCTTTTGAATCTGTAATTTGAAAGTGGAATTTATCCCTAGAATGAGGAACTGGAATTTGGAATTAGAGTTTGGAACTGAAACATGGAAGTGGAACTTAGATATGGAATTTGGAACTGGAATTTCGAAGTTTAATTTAGAATTGGGATTTGGAAGAGGAATTTAGAGGTGGAATTCGGAATTGGAATTTGGAAGAGTAATTTAGAACTCTAATGTGGAACTGAAATTTCGAGTTAGAATTTGGAACGGAAGCTTGGAAGTGAAAATTACAGTTGGAATATGGAATTGGAATTTAGAAGTGGAATTTAGATTTTGAATTTGGAAGTGGAATTTAGAAATAGAATTTCGAATTCGAACGTGGAACTGAGGTGTGGAATTTGAATGAAGAACTGGAATTTAGAGTTAGACTATTGAAGAAGATATTGTAATTGGAAATTTTGTATTACCTTGGAAAAAAGTGTGAGCTTCGACCTGCGTATGCAGCACCATTCAACATGGTGTTTGTTTTTAGAATTATTGTAAAAGTTTACTGTTAAATGTTGGAAATGTAATGTTACTGTGGAGTATTAGCGTGAAACATGTCATAGGAACCTAGATTTTGGTATTAGAGTTTGATAGAGTAGTTTGAAATGGTTGTCTGGTATTAGAGTATGTGAAAGGAATTATGATGTGGATGTCAGTTTTCCATTTGTATTGCAATATGTGTGTAGACTTGGCATTTGAATCATGAATTGTCATTTGGTATTTGAAAGTACAGTTCCTAATACCAAGACATAGGCATAATTTTCGTGTAGAATTAGCATCTGCAATTTGGGGTAGGGTTATAGAGATTGAATTGTATGAAATAGAGTGGAGTTTGGGTTAGAGTTAGGGTCAAGTGTGAGGGCTTGACTTGCGCATTTGGTTAATAACCAACAACATCTATCATCATAATCAATGCTTAGTGTTCGGATTAGATTTAGAATCGAGTGAGAAAAATGAGCACATTTAGTGTTAAGATTCGAAGACAGAATTGGGATTGATAAGTAATAATTGGATTTCGTGTACCCAATTTTATTTTGGAAGTGAAATGTTATTTTTGGAGCAGCATGTTGGAAAGAGAATTTGGAATAAGGAATCAAACTTGCTTACGAATCTGTAATTTGGAAGTGGAATTTGTCCCTAGAATGAGGAGTTGTAATTTGAAATTAGAGTTTGGAACTGAAACATGAAAGTGGAACTGAGAAATGGAATTTGGAACTGTAGTTTCGAAGTGGAATTTAGAATTGAAATTTGGATGTGGAATTTAGAAGTGGAATTTAGCATTAGAATTTGGAAGAGTAATTTAGAACTCTAATGTGGAACTGGAATTTCGAGTTAGAATTTGGAACGGAAGCTTGGAAATGGACTTGGAATTTGGAATTGGGATTTAGAAGTGGAATTTAGATTGTGAATTTGGAAGTGGAATTTAGAATTAGAATTTGCAATTGGAACGTGGAACTGAGATGTGAAATTTGAAGGAAAAACTGGAATTTAGAATTAGACTATTGAAGAACATATTGTAATTGGAAATTTTGTCTTACGTTGGAATAGGAGTGTGAGCTTCGACCTGCTTATGCAGCACCGTTAAACATGGTATTTGTTATTAGAATTATTGTTAAAAGCTTACGGTTAAAATTTGGGAATGTAATGTTAGTGTGGAGTATTAGCGTGAAACATGTCATAGGAACCTAGATTTTGGTATTAGAGTTTGATAGAGTAGTTTGAAATGGTTGTCTGGTGTTAGAGTATGTGAAAGGAATTATCATGTGGATGTCAGTTTTCCATTTGTATTGCAATATGTGTATAGAGTTGGCATTTGAATCATGAATTGTCATTTGGTATTTGAAAGTACAATTCCTAATACCAAGACATAATTGGAATGGGGCATAATTTTCGTGTAGAATTAGCATGTGCAATTTGGGAAATGGTAATAGAAATAGCATTGGATGAAATAGAGTGGAGTTTGGGTTAGAGTTAGGTTCAATGTGAGGGCTTGACTCGAGAATCTGGTTAATAATCAGCAACATCTATGGATATAATCAATGCTAACTGTTCGGATTAGCTTTAGAATCGAGTGAGAGAAATGTGCACATTTACTGTTAAGTTTAGAAGACAGGATTGTGTTTGATAAGTTGTAATTGAATTTTGTGTACACAATTGTATTTGGAAGTGAAATGTGACATGCGGAGCAGCATGTTGGAAAGAGAATTTGAAATAAGGAATCAAACTTGCTTTTGAAACTGTAATTTGGAAGTGGAATTTATCCCTAGAATGAGGAACTGGAATTTGGAATTAGAGTTTGGAACAGAAACATGGAAGTGGAACGTAGAAATAGAATTTGCAATTGGAATTTGGAAGTGGAATTTAGAATTGGAATTTGGAAGTGGAATTTAGAGGTGGAAATCAGCATTGGAATTTGGAAGAGTAATTTAGAACTGTAATGTGGAACTGGAATTTCGAGTTAGAATTTGGAACGGAAACTTGGAAGTGGAAATTACTGTTGGAATTTGGAATTGGAATTTAGAAGTGGAATTTAGATTGTGAATTTGGAAGTGGAATTTAGAGTTAGAATTTGGAATTGGAACGTGGAACTGAGATGTGGAATTTGAATGAAGAACTGGAATTTAGAATTAGACTATTGAAGAACATATTGTAAATGGAAATTTTTCTTACGTTGGAATAGAAGTGTGAGCTTCGACCTACTTATGCAGCACCATTAAACATGGTATTTGTTTTTAGAATTATTGTTAAAAGCTTACGGTTAAAAGTTGGGAATGTAATGTTAGTGTGGAGTATTAGCGTGAAACATGTCATAGGAACCTAGATTTTGGTATTAGAGTTTGATAGAGTAGTTTGAAATGGTTGTCTGGTGTTAGGGTATGTGCAAGGAATTATGATGTGGATGTCAGTTTTTCATTTGTATTGCAATATGTGTATAGAGTTGGCATTTCAATCATGAATTGTCATTTGGTATTTGAAAGTACTATTCCTACTATCAAGACATAATTGGAATGAGCAATAATTTTCGTGTAGAATTAACATGTGCAATTTGGGATAGGGTTATAAAAATTTCATTGGATGAAATAGAGTGGAATTTGGGTTAGAGTTAGGGTCAAGTGTGTGGGCTTGACTCGAGCATCTGGTTAATAATCAACAACATCTATGGTCATAATCAGAGTTTAGGGTTCGGATTAGATTTAGAACAGAGTGAGAAAAATGAGCACATTTAGTGTTAAGTTTAGAAGACAGAATTGGATTGATAAGTTGTAACTGAATTTTGTGTACCCAATTGTATTAAGGAAGTGAAATGTGTTTTGCGGAGCAGAACTTCGGAAAGAGAATTTGGAATAAGGAATCAAAATTGCTTTTGAATCTGTAATTTGGAAGTGGAATTTATCCCTAGAATGAGGAACTGGAATTTGGAATTAGAGTTTCGAACTGAAACATGGAAGTGAAACCGAAAAATGGAATATGGAACTGGAATTTCGAAGTGGAATTTAGAATTCGAATTTAGAAATGGAATTTAGAGGTGGGATTGAGAATTGGAATTTGGAAGAATAATTTAGATCCCTAATGTGGATCTGGAATTTCGAGTTAGAATTTGGAACAGAAGCATTAATGTGGAGATTACAGTTGGAATTTGAAATTGGAATTTAGAAGTGGAATTTAGATTTTGAATTTGGAAGTGGAATTTAGAATTAGAATTTGGAATTGGAACGTGGAACTGAGATGTGGAATTTGAATGAAGAACTGGAATTTTGAATTAGACTATTGAAGAAGATATTGTAATTGGAAATTTTGTCTTACCTTGGAATTGAAGTGTGAGCTTCGATCTGCATAGGCACCACCATTAAACATGGTATTTGTTATTAGAATTATTGGTAAAAGCTTACGGTTAAAAGTTGGAAATGTAGTGTTAGTGTGGAGTATTAGCGAGAAACATGTCATAAGAACCTAGAATTTGGTATTAGAGTTTAACAGAGTAGTTTGGAATGGTTGTCTAGTGTTAGGGTATGTGAAAGGAATTATGATGTGGATGTCAGTTTTTCTTTTGTATTGCAATATGAGTATAGAGCTGGCATTTGAATAATGAATTGTCATTTGGTATTTGAAAGTACAATTCCTACTGCCAAGACATAATTGGAATTAGGCATAATTTTCGTGTAGAATTAACATGTGCAATTTGGGATAGGGTAATAGAAATTGCATTGGATGAAATAGAGTGGAGTTTGGGTTAGAGTTAGGGTCAAGTGTGAGGGCTTGACTCGAGCTTCTGGTTAATAATCAACAACATCTGTGGTCATAATCAATGCTTAGGGTTAGGAATAGATTTAGAATCGAGTGAGAAAAATGACCACATTTAGTGTTAAGTTTATAAGACCGAATTGGGATTGATAAGTTGTAATTGAATTTTGAGTACCCAGTTGTATTTTGGAAGTGAAATGTTATTTGCGGAGCAGCAGTTCGGAAAGAGAATTGGGAATAAGGAATCAAACTTGCTTTTGAATCTCTAATTTGGAAGTGGGATTTATCCCTAGAATGAGGAACTGGAATTTGGAATTAGACTATTGAAGAAGATTGTAATTGGAAATTTTGCCTTACCTTGGAATAGAAGTGTGAGCTTCGACCTGCATATGCAGCACTATTAAACATGGTATTTGTTATTAGAATTATTGTTAAAAGCTTACGGTTAAAAGTTGGGAATGTAATGTTAGTGTGGAGTATTAGCGTGAAACATGTCATAGGAACCTAGATTTTGGTATTAGAGTTTGATAGAGTAGTTTGAAATGGTTGTCGGGTGTTAGAGTATGTGAAAGGAATTATGATGTGGATGTCAGTTTTCCATTTGTATTGCAATATGTATATGGAATTGTTATTTGAATCATGAATCGTCATTTGGTATTTGAAAGTACAATTCCTACTACCAATACATAATTGGAATGAGGCATAATTATCGTGTAGAATTAACATGTGCAATTTGGGATAGGGTTATAGAAATTGCATTGGATGAAATAGAGTGGAGTTTGGGTTAGAGTTAGGGTGAAGTGTGAGGGCTTGACTCGAGCATCTGGTTAATAATCAACAACAGCTATGGTGATAATCAATGCTTAGGGTTCTGATTAGCTTTGGAATCGAGTGAGAGAAATGCGCACATTTACTGTTAAGTTTAGTAGACAGAATTGGGATTGATAAGTTGTAACTGAATTTTGTGTACCCAATTATATTTTGGAAGTGAAATGTGACTTGCAGAGCAGCATGTTGGAAAGAGTATTTGAAATAAGGAATCAAACTTGCTTTTGAAACTGTAATTTGGAAGTGGAATTTATCCCTAGAATGAGGAACTAGAATTTGCAATTAGTGTTTGGAACAGAAACGTGGAAGGGGAACCTGGAAATGGATTTGGAACTGGAATTTCGAAGTCTAATTTAGAATTGGAATTTGGAAGAGGAATTTAGAGGTGGAAATCGGAATTGGAATTTGGAAGAGTAATTTAGAACTCTAATGTGGAACTGGAATTTCGAGTTGGAATTTGGAACGGAAGCTTGGAAATGGAAATTACAGTTGGAATTTGGAATTTGAATTTAGAAGTGGAATTTAGATTTTGAATTTGGAAGAGGAATTTAGAATTAGATTTTGGAATTGGAACGTGGAACTGAGATGTGGAATTTGAATGAAGAATTGGAATTTAGAATTAGACTATTGAAGAAGATATTGTAATTGGAAATTTTGCCTTACCTTGGAATAGAAGTGTGAGCTTCGACCTGCATATGCAGCACTATTAAACATGGAATTTGTTATTTGAATTATTGGTAAAAGTTTACGGTTAAAAATTGGAAATATAATGTTAGTGTGGAGTATTAGTGTCAAACATGTCATAGGAACCTAGATTTTGGTATTAGAGTTTGATAGAGTAGTTTGAATTGGTTGTCGGGTGTTAGAGTATGTGAAAGGAATTATGATGTGGATGTCAGTTTTCCATTTGTATTGAAATATGTATATGGAATTGTTATTTGAATCATGAATCGTCATTTGGTATTTGAAAGTACAATTCCTACTACCAAGACATAATTGGAATGAGGCATAATTATCGTGTAGAATTAACATGTGCAATTTGGGATAGGGTTATAGAAATTGCATTGGATGAAATAGAGTGGAGTTTGGGTTAGAGTTAGGGTCAAGTGTGAGGGCTTGACTCGAGTATCTGGTTAATAATCAACAACATCTATGGTCATAATCAATGCTTAGGGTTCGGATTAGATTTAGAATCGAGTGAGAAAAATGCGCACATTTACTGTTAAGTTTAGAAGACAGAATTGGGATTGATAAGATGTAATTGAATTTTGTGTACCCAATTGTATCTTGGAAGTGAAATGTGACTTGCGGAGCAGCACTTCGGAAAGAGAATTAGGTAGAAGGAATCAAAATTGCTTTTGAATCTGTAATTTGAAAGTGGAATTTATCCCTAGAATGAGGAACTGGAATTTGGAATTAGAGTTTGGAACTGAAACATGGAAGTGGAACTTAGAAATGGAATTTGGAACTGGAATTTCGAAGTTTAATTTAGAATTGGAATTTGGAAGAGGAATTTAGAGGTGGAATTCGGAATTGGAATTTGGAAGAGTAATTTAGAACTCTAATGTGGAACTGAAATTTCGAGTTAGAATTTGGAACGGAAGCTTGGAAGTGAAAATTACAGTTGGAATATGGAATTGGAATTTAGAAGTGGAATTTAGATTTTGAATTTGGAAGTGGAATTTAGAAATAGAATTTCGAATTCGAACGTGGAACTGAGGTGTGGAATTTGAATGAAGAACTGGAATTCAGAGTTAGACTATTGAAGAAGATATTGTAATTGGAAATTTTGTATTACCTTGGAAAAAAGTGTGAGCTTCGACCTGCGTATGAAGCACCATTCAACATGGTGTTTGTTTTTAGAATTATTGTAAAAGTTTACTGTTAAATGTTGGAAATGTAATGTTACTGTGCAGTATTAGCGTGAAACATGTCATAGGAACCTAGATTTTGGTATTAGAGTTTGATAGAGTAGTTTGAAATGGTTGTCTGGTATTAGAGTATGTGATAGGAATTATGATGTGGATGTAAGTTTTTCATTTGTATTGCAATATGTGTGTAGATTTGGCATTTGAATCATGAATTGTCATTTGGTATTTGAACGTACAGTTCCTAATACCAAGACATAATTGGAATGAGGCATAATTTTCGTGTAGAATTAGCATGTGCAATTTGGGGTAGGGTTATAGACATTGAATTGTATGAAATAGAGTGGAGTTTGGGTTAGAGTTAGGGTCAAGTGTGAGGGCTTGACTTGAGCATCTGGTTAATAATCAACAACATCTATGGTCATAATCAATGCTTAGTGTTCGGATTAGATTTAGAATCGAGTGAGAAAAATGAGCACATTTAGTGTTAAGATTCGAAGACAGAATTGGGATTGATAAGTAATAATTGGATTTCGTGTACCCAATTTTATTTTGGAAGTGAAATGTTATTTTTGGAGCAGCATGTTGGAAAGAGAATTTGGAATAAGGAATCAAACTTGCTTACGAATCTGTAATTTGGAAGTGGAATTTATCCCTAGAATGAGGAGTTGTAATTTGAAATTAGAGTTTGGAACTGAAACATGAAATTGGAATCGAGAAATGGAATTTGGAACTGTAGTTTCGAAGTGGAATTTAGAATTGAAATTTGGATGTGGAATTTAGAGGTGGAATTTAGCATTAGAATTTGGAAGAGTAATTTAGAACTCTAATGTGGAACTGGAATTTCGAGTTAGAATTTGGAACGGAAGCTTGGAAATGGACTTGGAATTTGGAATTGGGATTTAGAAGTGGAATTTAGATTGTGAATTTGGAAGTGGAATTTAGAATTAGAATTTGCAATTGGAACGTGGAACTGAGATGTGGAATTTGAAGGAAAAACTGGAATTTAGAATTAGACTATTGAAGAACATATTGTAATTGGAAATTTTGTCTTACGTTGGAATAGGAGTGTGAGCTTCGACCTGCTTATGCAGCACCGTTAAACATGGTATTTGTTATTAGAATTATTGTTAAAAGCTTACGGTTAAAATTTGGGAATGTAATGTTAGTGTGGAGTATTAGCGTGAAACATGTCATAGGAACCTAGATTTTGGTATTAGAGTTTGATAGAGTAGTTTGAAATGGTTGTCTGGTGTTAGAGTATGTGAAAGGAATTATCATGTGGATGTCAGTTTTCCATTTGTATTGCAATATATGTATAGAGTTGGCATTTGAATCATGAATTGTCATTTGGTATTTGAAAGTACAATTTCTAATACCAAGACATAATTGGAATGGGGCATAATTTTCGTGTAGAATTAGCATGTGCAATTTGGGAAAGGTTATAGAAATTTCATTGGATGAAATAGAGTGGAGCTTGGGTTAGAGTTAGGGTCAAGTGTGAGGGCTTGACTCGAGCTTCTGGTTAATAATCAACAACATCTATGGTCATAATCAATGCTTAGGGTTAGGATTAGATTTAGAATCGAGTGAGAAAAATGACCACATTTAGTGTTAAGTTTATAAGACCGAATTGGGATTGATAAGTTGTAATTGAATTTTGAGTACCCAATTGTATTTTGGAAGTGAAATGTTATTTGTGGAGCAGCAGTTCGGAAAGAGAATTGGGAATAAGGAATCAAACTTGCTTTTGAATCTCTAATTTGGAAGTGGGATATATCCCTAGAATGAGGAACTGGAATTTGGAATTAGACTATTGAAGAAGATATTGTAATTGGAAATTTTGCCTTACCTTGGAATAGAAGTGTAAGCTTCGACCTGCATATGCAGCACTATTAAACATGGTATTTGTTATCAGAATTATTGTTAAAAGCTTACGGTTAAAAGTTGGGAATGTAATGTTAGTGTGGAGTATTAGCGTGAAACATGTCATAGGAACCTAGATTTTGGTATTAGAGTTTGATAGAGTAGTTTGAAATGGTTGTCGGGTGTTAGAGTATGTGAAAGGAATTATGATGTGGATGTCAGTTTTACATTTGTATTGCAATATGCATATGGAATTGTTATTTGAATCATGAATCATCATTTGGTATTTGAAAGTACAATTCCTTCTACCAATACATAATTGGAATGAGGCATAATTATCGTGTAGAATTAACATGTGCAATTTAGGATAGGGTTATAGAAATTGCATTGGATGAAATAGAGTGGAGTTTGCGTTAGAGTTAGGGTCAAGTGTGAGGGCTTGACTCGAGCTTCTGGTTAATAATCAACAACATCTATGGTCATAATCAATGCTTAGGGTTCGGATTAGCTTTAGAATCGAGTGAGAGAAATGCGCACATTTACTGTTAAGTTTAGAAGACAGAATTGGGATTGATAAGATGTAATTGAATTTTGTGTACCCAATTGTATCTTGGAAGTGAAATGTTACATGCGGAGCAGCACTTCGGAAAGAGAATTTGGTATAAGGAATCAAAATTGCTTTTGAATCTGTAATTTGGAATTGGAATTTATCCCTAGAATGAGGAACTGGAATTTGGAATTAGAGTTTGGAACTGAAACATGGAAGTGGAACCTCGATATGGAATTTGGAACTGGAATTTCGAAGTTTAATTTAGAATTGGAATTTGGAAGAGGAATTTAGAGGTGGAATTCGGAATTGGAATTTGGAAGAGTAATTTAGAACTCTAACGTGGAATTGAAATTTCGAGTTAGAATTTGAATCGGAAGCTTGGAAATGAAAATTACAGTTGGAATTTGGAATTGGAATTTAGAAGTGGAATTTAGATTTTTAATTTGGAAGTGGAATTTAGAATTAGAATTTGGAATTGGAACGTGGAACTGAGATGTGGAATTTGAATGAAGAACTGGAAGTTAGAGTTAGACTTTTCAAGAAGATATTGTAATTGGAAATTTTGTCGTACCTTGGAAAAAAGTGTGAGCTTCGACCTGCATATGCAGCACCATTCCACATGGTGTTTGTTTTTAGAATTATTGTAAAAGTTTACGGTTAAATGTTGGAAATGTAATGTTACTGTGGAGTATTAGCGTGAAACATGTCATAGAAACCTAGATTTTGGTATTAGAGTTTGATAGAGTAGTTTGAAATGGTTGTCTGGTGTTAGAGTATGTGAAAGGAATTAAGATGTGGATGTCAATTTTCCATTTGTATTGCAATATGTGTATAGATTTGCCATTTGAATCATGAATTGTCATTTGATATTTGAAAGTACAGTTCCTAATACCAAGACATAATTTAAATGAGGCATAATTTTCGTGTACAATTAGCATGTGCAATTTGGGGTAGGGTTATAGACATTGAATTGTATGAAATAGAGTGGAGTTTGGGTTAGAGTTAGGGTCAAGTGTGAGGGCTTGACTTGAGCATCTGGTTAATAATCAACAACATCTATGGTCATAATCAATGCTTAGTGTTCGGATTAGATTTAGAATCGAGTGAGAAAAATGAGCACATTTAGTGTTAAGATTCGAAGACAGAATTGGGATTGATAAGTAATAATTGGATTTCGTGTACCCAATTTTATTTTGGAAGTGAAATGTTATTTTTGGAGCAGCATGTTGGAAAGAGAATTTGGAATAAGGAATCAAACTTGCTTACGAATCTGTAATTTGGAAGTGGAATTTATCCCTAGAATGAGGAGTTGTAATTTGAAATTAGAGTTTGGAACTGAAACATGAAATTGGAATCGAGAAATGGAATTTGGAACTGTAGTTTCGAAGTGGAATTTAGAATTGAAATTTGGATGTGGAATTTAGAGGTGGAATTTAGCATTAGAATTTGGAAGAGTAATTTAGAACTCTAATGTGGAACTGGAATTTCGAGTTAGAATTTGGAACGGAAGCTTGGAAATGGACTTGGAATTTGGAATTGGGATTTAGAAGTGGAATTTAGATTGTGAATTTGGAAGTGGAATTTAGAATTAGAATTTGCAATTGGAACGTGGAACTGAGATGTGGAATTTGAAGGAAAAACTGGAATTTAGAATTAGACTATTGAAGAACATATTGTAATTGGAAATTTTGTCTTACGTTGGAATAGGAGTGTGAGCTTCGACCTGCTTATGCAGCACCGTTAAACATGGTATTTGTTATTAGAATTATTGTTAAAAGCTTACGGTTAAAATTTGGGAATGTAATGTTAGTGTGGAGTATTAGCGTGAAACATGTCATAGGAACCTAGATTTTGGTATTAGAGTTTGATAGAGTAGTTTGAAATGGTTGTCTGGTGTTAGAGTATGTGAAAGGAATTATCATGTGGATGTCAGTTTTCCATTTGTATTGCAATATATGTATAGAGTTGGCATTTGAATCATGAATTGTCATTTGGTATTTGAAAGTACAATTTCTAATACCAAGACATAATTGGAATGGGGCATAATTTTCGTGTAGAATTAGCATGTGCAATTTGGGAAAGGTTATAGAAATTTCATTGGATGAAATAGAGTGGAGCTTGGGTTAGAGTTAGGGTCAAGTGTGAGGGCTTGACTCGAGCTTCTGGTTAATAATCAACAACATCTATGGTCATAATCAATGCTTAGGGTTAGGATTAGATTTAGAATCGAGTGAGAAAAATGACCACATTTAGTGTTAAGTTTATAAGACCGAATTGGGATTGATAAGTTGTAATTGAATTTTGAGTACCCAATTGTATTTTGGAAGTGAAATGTTATTTGTGGAGCAGCAGTTCGGAAAGAGAATTGGGAATAAGGAATCAAACTTGCTTTTGAATCTCTAATTTGGAAGTGGGATATATCCCTAGAATGAGGAACTGGAATTTGGAATTAGACTATTGAAGAAGATATTGTAATTGGAAATTTTGCCTTACCTTGGAATAGAAGTGTAAGCTTCGACCTGCATATGCAGCACTATTAAACATGGTATTTGTTATCAGAATTATTGTTAAAAGCTTACGGTTAAAAGTTGGGAATGTAATGTTAGTGTGGAGTATTAGCGTGAAACATGTCATAGGAACCTAGATTTTGGTATTAGAGTTTGATAGAGTAGTTTGAAATGGTTGTCGGGTGTTAGAGTATGTGAAAGGAATTATGATGTGGATGTCAGTTTTACATTTGTATTGCAATATGTATATGGAATTGTTATTTGAATCATGAATCATCATTTGGTATTTGAAAGTACAATTCCTTCTACCAATACATAATTGGAATGAGGCATAATTATCGTGTAGAATTAACATGTGCAATTTAGGATAGGGTTATAGAAATTGCATTGGATGAAATAGAGTGGAGTTTGCGTTAGAGTTAGGGTCAAGTGTGAGGGCTTGACTCGAGCTTCTGGTTAATAATCAACAACATCTATGGTCATAATCAATGCTTAGGGTTCGGATTAGCTTTAGAATCGAGTGAGAGAAATGCGCACATTTACTGTTAAGTTTAGAAGACAGAATTGGGATTGATAAGATGTAATTGAATTTTGTGTACCCAATTGTATCTTGGAAGTGAAATGTTACATGCGGAGCAGCACTTCGGAAAGAGAATTAGGTATAAGGAATCAAAATTGCTTTTGAATCTGTAATTTGGAATTGGAATTTATCCCTAGAATGAGGAACTGGAATTTGGAATTAGAGATTGGAACTGAAACATGGAAGTGGAACCTCGATATGGAATTTGGAACTGGAATTTCGAAGTTTAATTTAGAATTGGAATTTGGAAGAGGAATTTAGAGGTGGAATTTGGAATTGGAATTTGGAAGAGTAATTTAGAACTCTAACGTGGAATTGAAATTTCGAGTTAGAATTTGAATCGGAAGCTTGGAAGTGAAAATTACAGTTGGAATTTGGAATTGGAATTTAGAAGTGGAATTTAGATTTTTAATTTGGAAGTGGAATTTAGAATTAGAATTTGGAATTGGAACGTGGAACTGAGATGTGGAATTTGAATGAAGAACTGGAAGTTAGAGTTAGACTTTTCAAGAAGATATTGTAATTGGAAATTTTGTCGTACCTTGGAAAAAAGTGTGAGCTTCGACCTGCATATGCAGCACCATTCCACATGGTGTTTGTTTTTAGAATTATTGTAAAAGTTTACGGTTAAATGTTGGAAATATAATGTTACTGTGGAGTATTAGCGTGAAACATGTCATAGAAACCTAGATTTTGGTATTAGAGTTTGATAGAGTAGTTTGAAATGGTTGTCTGGTGTTAGAGTATGTGAAAGGAATTAAGATGTGGATGTCAATTTTCCATTTGTATTGCAATATGTGTATAGATTTGCCATTTGAATCATGAATTGTCATTTGGTATTTGAAAGTACAGTTCCTAATACCAAGACATAATTTAAATGAGGCATAATTTTCGTGTACAATTAGCATGTGCAATTTGGGGTAGGGTTATAGACATTGAATTGTATGAAATAGAGTGGAGTTTGGGTTAGAGTTAGGGTCAAGTGTGAGGGCTTGACTTGAGCATCTGGTTAATAATCAACAACATCTATGGTCATAATCAATGCTTAGTGTTCGGATTAGATTTAGAATCGAGTGAGAAAAATGAGCACATTTAGTGTTAAGTTTCGAAGACAGAATTGGGATTGATAAGTAATAATTGGATTCCGTGTACCCAATTTTATTTTGGAAGTGAAATGTTATTTTCGGAGCAGCATGTTGGAAAGAGAATTTGGAATAAGGAATCAAACTTGCTTACGAATCTGTAATTTGGAAGTGCAATTTATCCCTAGAATGAGGAGTTGTAATTTGATATTAGAGTTTGGAACTGAAACATGGAAGTGGAACCGAGAAATGGAATTTGGAACTGTAGTTTCGAAGTGAAATTTAGAATTGAAATTTGGATGTGGAATTTAGAGGTGGAATTCAGCATTAGAATTGGGAAGAGTAATTTAGAACTCTAATGTGGAACTGGAATTTCGAGTTAGAATTTGGAACGGAAGCTTGGAAATGGAAATTACAGTTGGAATTTGGAATTGGGATTTAGAAGTGGAATTCAGATTGTGAATTTGGAAGTGGAATTTAGAATTAGAATTTGGAATGGAAACGTGGAACTGAGATGTGGAATTTGAAGGAAAAACTGGAATTTAGAATTAGACTATTGAAGAACATATTGTAATTGGAAATTTTGTCTTACGTTGGAATAGAAGTGTGAGCTTCGACCTGCTTATGCAGCACCGTTAAACATGGTATTTGTTATTAGAATTATTGTTAAAAGCTTACGGTTAAAAGTTGGAAATGTAATGTTAGTGTGGAGTATTAGCGTGAAACATGTCATAGGAACTTAGATTTTGGTATTAGAGTTTGATAGAGTAGTTTGAAATGGTTGTCTGGTGTTAGAGTATGTGAAAGGAATTATTATGTGGATGTCAGTTTTCATATGTATTGCAATATGTGTATAGAGTTGGCATTTGAATCATGAATTGTCATTTGGTATTTGAAAGTACAATTCCTAATACCAAGACATAATTGGAATGAGGCATAATTTTCGTGTAGAATTAGCATGTGCAATTTGGGAAATGGTAATAGAAATTGCATTGGATTAAATAGAGTGGAGTTTGGGTTAGAGTTAGGTTCAATGTGAGGGCTTGACTCGAGCATCTGGTTAATAATCAACAACATCTATGGATATAATCAATGCTAACGGTTCGGATCAGCTTTAGAATCGAGTGAGAGAAATGAGCACATTTAGTGTTAAGTTTGGAAAACAGAATTGGGATTGACAAATTGTAATTGAATTTTGTGTACTCAATTGTATTTTGGAAGTGAAATGTGACATGCGGAGCAGCATGTTGGAAAGAGAATTTGAAATAAGGAATCAAACTTTCTTTTGAATCTGTAATTTGAAAGTGGAATTTGTCCCTAGAATGAGGAGTTGTAATTTGAAATTAGAGTTTGGAACTGAAACATGGAAGTGGAACCGAGAAATGGAATTTGGAACTGTAGTTTCGAAGTGGAATTTAGAATTGAAATTTGGATGTGGAATTTAGAGGTGGAATTCAGCATTAGAATTTGGAAGAGTAATTTAGAACTCTAATGTGGAACTGGAATTTCGAGTTAGAATTTGGAACGGAAGCTTGGAAATGGAAATTACAGTTGGAATTTGCAATTGGGATTTAGAGGTGGAATTTAGATTGTAAATTTGGAAGTGGAATTTAGAATTAGAATTTGGAATGGAAAGGTGGAACTGAGATGTGGAATTTGAAGGAAAAACTGGAATTTAGAATTAGACTATTGAAGAACATATTGTAATTGGAAATTTTGTCTTACGTTGGAATAGAAATGTGAGCTTCGACCTGCTATGCAGCACCATTAAACATGGTATTTGTTATTAGAATTATTGTTAAAAGCTTACGGTTAAAAGTTTGGAATGTAATGTTAGTGTGGAGTATTAGCGTGAAACATGTCATAGGAACCTAGATTTTGGTATTAGAGTTTGATAGAGTAGTTTGAAATGGTTGTCTGGAGTTAGAGTATGTGAAAGGAATTATGATGTGGCTGTCAGTTTTCCATTTATATTGCAATATGTGTATAGAGTTGACATTTGAATCATGAATTGTCATTTGGTAATTGAAAGTACAATTCATAATACCAAGACATAATTGGAATGAGGCATAATTTTCGTGTAGAATTAGCATGTGCAATTTGGGAAATGGTAATAGAAATTGCATTGGATGAAATAGAGTGGAGTTTGGGTTAGAGTTAGGTTCAATGTGAGGGCTTGACTCGAGCATCTGGTTAATAATCAACAACATCTATGGATATAATCAATGCTAACGGTTCGGATTAGCTTTAGAATCGAGTGAGAGAAATGCGCACATTTACTGTTAAGTTTGGAAGACAGAATTGGGATTGATAAGTTGTAATTGAATTTTGTGTACGCAATTGTATTTTGGAAGTGAAATGTGACATGCGGAGCAGCATGTTGGAAAGAGAATTTGAAATAAGGAATCAAACTTGCTTTTGAATCTGTAATTTGAAAGTGGAATTTATCCCTAGAATGAGGAACTGGAATTTGGAATAAGAGTTTGGAACAGAAACATGGAAGTGGAACGTAGAAATAGACTTTGCAACTGGAATTTGGAAGTGGAATTTAGAATTGGAATTTAGAGGTGGAATTTAGAGGTGAAAATCAGCATTGGAATTTGGAAGTGTAATTTAGAACTCTAATGTGGAACTCGAAATTCGAGTTAGAATTTGGAACGGAAGCTTGGAAGTGGAAATTACAGTTGGAATTTGGAATTGGAATTTAGAAGTGGAATTTAGATTGTGAATTTGGAAGTGGAATTTAGAATTAGAATTTCGAATTGGAACGTGGAACTGAGATGTGGAATTTGAATGAAGAACTGGAATTTAGAATTAGACTATTGAAGAACATATTGTAATTGGAAATTTTGTCTTACGTTGGAATAGAAGTGTGAGCTTCGACCTACTTATGCAGCACCATTAAACATGGTATTTGTTTTTAGAATTATTGTTAAAAGCTTACGGTTAAAATTTGGGAATGTAATGTTAATGTGGGGTATTAGCATGAAACATGTCATAGGAACCTAGATTTTGGTATTAGAGTTTGATAGAGTAGTTTGAAATGGTTGTCTGGTGTTAGGGTATGTGCAAGGAATTATGATGTGGATGTCAGTTTTTCTTTTGTATTGCAATATGTGTATGGAATTGGCATTTCAATCATGAATTGTCATTTGGTATTTGAAAATACTATTCCTACTATCAAGACATAGTTGGAATCAGCAATAATTTTCGTGTAGAAAGAACATGTGCTATTTGGATAGGGTTATAAAAATTGTATTGGATGAAATAGAGGGGAGTTTGGGTTAGAGTTAGTGTCAAGTGCGTGGGCTTGACTCGAGCATCTGGTTAATAATCAACAACATCTATGGTCATAATCAACCTTAGGGTTCGGATTAGATTTAGAACAGAGTGAGAAAAATGAGCACATTTAGTGTTAAGTTTAGAAGACAGAATTGGATTGATAAGTTGTAACTGAATTTTGTGTACCCAATTGTATTAAGGAAGTGAAATGTGTTTTGCGGAGCAGCACTTCGGAAAGAGAATTTGGAATAAGGAATTAAAATTGCTTTTGAATCTGTATTTTGGAAGTGGAATTTATCCCTAGAATGAGGAACTGGGATTTGGAATTAGAGTTTCGAACTGAAACATGGAAGTGAAACCGAAAAATGGAATATGGAACTGGAATTTCGAAGTGGAGTTTAGGATTCGAATTTGGAAGTGGAATTTAGAGGTGGGATTCAGAATTGGAATTTGGAAGAATAATTTAGATCCCTAATGCGGATCTGGAATTTCGAGTTAGAATTTGGAACAGAAGCATTAATGTGGAGATTACAGTTGGAATTTGGAATTGGAATTTAGAAGTGGAATTTAGATTTTGAATTTGGAAGTGGAATTTAGAATTAGAATTTGCAATTGGAACGTGGAACTGAGATGTGGAATTTGAATGAAGAACTGGAATTTAGAATTAGACTATTGAAGAAGATATTGTAATTCGAAATTTTGTCTTACCTTGGAATAGAAGTGTGAGCTTCGATCTGCATATGCACCACCATTAAACATGGTATTTGTTATTAGAATTATTGGTAAAAGCTTACGGTTAAAAGTTGGAAATGTAATGTTAGTGTGGAGTATTAGCGTGAAACATGTCATAAGAACCTAGAATTTGGTATTAGAGTTTAATAGAGTAGTTTGGAATGGTTGTCTAGTGTTAGAGTATGTGAAAGGAATTATGATGTGGATGTCAGTTTTTCTTTTGTATTGCAATATGAGTGTAGATCTGGCATTTGAATAATGAATTGTCATTTGGTATTTGAAAGTACAATTCCTACTGCCAAGACATAATTGGAATTAGGCATAATTTTCGTGTAGAATTAACATGTGCAATTTGGGATAGGGTAATAGAAATTGCATTGGATGAAAGAGAGTGGAGTTTGGCTTAGATTTAGGGTCAAGTGTGAGGGCTTGACTCGAGCTTCTAGCTAATAATCAACAACATCTGTGGTCATAATCAATGCTTAGGGTTAGGAATAGATTTAGAATCGAGTGAGAAAAATGACCACATTTAGCGTTAAGTTTATAAGACCGAATTGGGATTGATAATTTGTAATTGAATTTTGAGTACCCAATTGTATTTTGGAAGTGAAATGTTATTTGCGGAGCAGCAGTTCGGAAAGAGAATTGGGAATAAGGAATCAAACTTGCTTTTAAATCTCTATTTTGGAAGTGGGATTTATCTCCAGAATGAGGAACTGGAATTTGGAATTAGACTATTGAAGAAGATATTGTAATTGGAAATTTTGCCTTACCTTTGAATAGAAGTGTGAGCTTCGACCTGCATATGCAGCACTATTAAACATGGTATTTGTTATTAGAATTATTGTTAAAAGCTTACGGTTAAAAGTTGGGAATGTAATGTTGGTGTGTAGTATTAGCGTGAAACATGTTATAGGAACCTAGATTTTGGTATAACAGTTTGATAGAGTAGTTTGAAATGGTTGTCAGGTGTTAGAGTATGTGAAAGGAATTATGATGTGGATGTCAGTTTTCCATTTATATTGCAATATGTGTATGGAATTGGCATTTGAATCATGAATTGTCATTTGGCATTTGAAAGTACAATTCCTACTGCCAAGACATAATTGGAATGAGGCATAATTTTCGTGTAGAATTAACATGTGCAATTTGGGGTAGGGTTATAGAAATTTCATTGGATGAAATAGAGTGGAGTTTGGGTTAGAGTTAGGGTCAAGTGTGAGGGCTTGACTCGAGCTTCTGGTTAATAATCAACAACATCTATGGTCATAATCAATGCTTAGGGTTCGGATTAGCTTTAGAATCGAGTGAGAGAAATGCGCATATTTACTGTTAAGTTTAGAAGACAGAATTGGGATTGATAAGATGTAATTGAATTTTGTGTACCCAATTGTATTTTGGAAGTGAAATGTGACTTGCGGAGCAGCACTTCGGAAAGAGAATTAGGTATAAGGAATCAAAATTGCTTTTGAATCTGTAATTTGGAAGTGGAGTTTATCCCTAGAATGAGGAACTGGAATTTGGAATTAGAGTTTGGAACTGAAACATGGAAGTGGAACCTAGATATAGAATTTGGAACTGGAATTTCGAAGTTTCATTTAGAATTGGAATTTGGAAGAGGAATTTAGAGGTGGAATTCGGAATTGGAATTTGGAAGTGTAATTTAGAATTCTATTGTGGAACTGAAATTTCGAGTTAGAATTTGGAACGGAAGCTTGGAAGTGAAAATTACTGTTGGAATTTGGAATTGGAAGTTAGAAGTGGAATTTAGATTTTGAATTTGGATGTGGAATTTAGAATTAGAATTTCGAATTGGAACGTGGAACTGAGATGTGGAATTTGAATGAAGAACTGGAATTTAGAGTTAGACTTTTGAAGAAGATATTGTATTTGGAAATTTTGTCTACCTTGGAAAAATGTGTGAGCTTCGACCTGCATATGCAGCACCATCAAACATGGTGTTTGTTTTTGGAATTATTGTAAAAGTTTACCGTTAAATGTTGGAAATGTAATGTTACTGTGGAGTATTAGCGTGAAACATGTCATATGAACCTAGATTTTGGTATTAGAGTTTGATAGAGTAGTTTGAAATGGTTGTCTGGTGTTAGAGTATGTGAAAGGAATTATGATGTGGATGTCAGTTTTCCATTTGTATTGCAATATGTGTATAGAGTTGGCATTTGAATCATGAATTGTCATTTGGTATTTGAAAGTACAGTTCCTAATACAAGACATAATTGGAATGAGGCATAATTTTCGTGTAGAATTAGCATGTGCAATTTGGAATAGGGTTATAGAGATTGAATTGTATGAAATAGATTGGAGTTTGGGTTAGAGTCAGGGTCAAGTGTGAGGGCTTGTCTTGAGCATCTGGTTAATAATCAACAACATCTATGGTCATAATCAATCCTTAGTGTTCGGATTAGATTTAGAATCGAGTGAGAAAAATGAGCACATTTAGTGTTAAGATTCGAAGACAGAATTGGGATTGATAAGTAATAATTGGATTTCGTGTACCCAATTTTATTTTGGTAGTGAAATGTTATTTTCGGAGCAGCATGTTGGAAAGAGAATTTGGAATAAGGAATCAAACTTGATTTCGAATCTGTAATTTGGAAGTGGAATTTATCCCTAGAATGAGGAGTTGTAATTTGTAATTAGAGTTTGGAATTGAAACATGGAAGTGGAACCTAGAAATGGAATTTGGAACTGTAGTTTCGAAGTGGAATTTAGAATTGAAATTTGGATGTGGAATTTCGAGGTGGAATTCAGCATTGGAATTTGGAAGAGTAATTTAGAACTCTAATGTGGAACTGGAATTTCGAGTTAGAATTTGGAACGGAAGCTTGGAAATGGAAATTACAGTTGGAATTTGGAATTGGGATTTAGAAGTGGAATTTAGCTTTTGAATTTGGAAGTCGAATTTATAATTAGATTTTGGAATTGGAACGTGGAACTGAGATGTGGAATTTGAAGGAAGAACTGGAATTTATAATTAGACTATTGAAGAACATACTGTAATTGGAAATTTTGTCTTACGTTGGAATAGAAGTGAGAGCTTCGACCTGCTTATGCAGCACCATTTAACATGGTATTTGTTATTAGAATTATTGTTAAAAGCTTACGGTTAAAAGTTGTGAATGTAATGTTAGTGTGGAGTATTAGCTTGAAACATGTCATAGGAACATAGATTTTGGTATTAGAGTTTGATAGAGTAGTTTGAAATGGTTGTCTGGTGTTAGAGTATGTGAAAGGAATTATCATGTGGGTGTCAGTTTTCCATTTGTATTGCAATATGTATATAGAGTTGGCATTTGAATCATGAATTGTCATTTGGTATTGGAAAGTTCAATTCCTAATACCAAGACATAATTGGAATGAGGCATAATTTTCGTGTAGAATTAGCATGTGCACTTTGGGGTAGGGTTATAGAAATTGAATTGTATGAAACAGAGTGGAGTTTGGGTTAGAGTTAGGGTCAAGTGTGAGGTGAGGGCTTGACTTGAGCATCTGGTTAATAATCAACAACATCTATGGTCATAATCAATGCTTAGTGTTCGGATTAGATTTAGAATCGAGTGAGAAAAATGAGCACATTTAGTGTTAAGAATCGAAGACAGAATTGGGATTGATAAGTAATAATTGGATTTCGTGTACCCAATTATATTTTGGAAGTGAAATGTTATTTTCGGAGCAGCATGTTGGAAAGAGAATTTGGAATAAGGAATCAAACTTGCTCACGAATCTGTAATTTGGAAGTGGAATTTATCCCTAGAATGAGGAGTTGTAATTTGAAATTAGAGTTTGGAACTGAAAAATGGAAGTGGAACCGAGAAATGGAATTTGGAACTGTAGTTTCGAAGTGGAATTTAGAATTGCAATTTGGATGTGGACTTTAGAGGTGGAATTCAGCATTAGAATTTGGAAGAGTAATTTAGAACTCTAATGTGGAACTGGAATTTCGAGTTAGAATTTGGAACGGAAGCTTGGAAATGTACATTACAGTTGGAATTGGGAATTGGGAATTAGAAGTGGAATTTCGATTGTGAATTTGGAAGTGGAATTTAGAATTAGAATTTGGAATTGGAACGTGGAACTGAGATGTGGAATTTGAAGGAAAAACTGGAATTTAGAATTAGACTATTGAAGAACATATTGTAATTGGAAATTTTGTCTTACGTTGGAATAGAAGTGTGAGCTTTGACCTGCTTATGCAGCAGCGTTAAACATGGTATTTGTTATTAGAATTATTGTTAAAAGCTTACGGTTAGGGGCGGAGCCAAGATGGCGGAGTAGAAGGACGCACGTTTACGAGCTCCGAAACCAAAGCCCATGGAATTGGTATAGAAAGAGTCCCCCATAGATTCTGGGTGAGTGCAAGTTGTGCAGAGGCAGAGTGGAGGAGATTTCCGTCCCAGGGGGCCCTCAAGACCCGTCCGCAGGGTCCGGCGCGCCCCGGAGAGTAAACCCGACCCCCAGCACTGCCCTGGCCGAGGCCTCAGAGAAGCGGATCGGAGCAGGCTTCAGAGACGGAAGCTGAAGCAACCGGGAAAGTCCCTCCGCCCACAGAAGCAGGTCAGTGAGAGAGGCCGGGCTGAAGGAGAGGGGAAGCAGGGTGTCTGTGACTCGGGCCCCCTCGGGAGGAAGCGGCGGCGGCAGGGACGGGGGCAGGAAGCGGTGGCGGCAGAGGCGTGGGCTGGGGCTGAGGCGGCAGCGGCCCGGGACTCAGGAATCCCCCAGCGGCAGGCGGGATCTTCATTACGGAAGATTCCCGCATAAAACCTGACGGAGCTGAGCCTGGGAAACGGCCCTGCCCCCAGCCCGCTCTGTTGCTGAAGACTTCTGCTCGGGACCCCCAAGGGAGCTGAGATTGGGAGGCGGGCCCCCCACCCCGCCCCCACCCGCTCCATTCTTGAGAGTCTCTGCATAAAGCCCCCCCCCCCCCCCCTCCGAGGGATCAGAGTCTCGGAGACAGCCCTGGCCCCGCCCCAGCACCTGAACTAAAGCTCACTGATTGACAGCCAGCAGGAGGAAAGCCCATTTAAATCTCAGAGGCCAAGCACTAGATCCAGGCAGGGGTGGAAAGGAATCTCAGAAGTCAAGTAACTGGCTGGGAAAATGCCTAGAAAGGGGAAGAAAAATAAGACTTTAGAGAGTTTTTTCCAACAAATGCAAATGATCCCAACCTTCGGATCTGATGGGGAGGACGAGAACGTATTTTTCCCATCAGGGAAAGATGTGGAGGGCGGGGCCTCAGTACCCCAGACACCCCAGGGGGGTGTTGGGTGGGCTCAGGCCTTGGAAGAGCTTAAAAAGGATTTTGAAAAGCAAGTTAGACAGGTGGAGGAAAGACTGGGAAAAGAAATGACAAAGATGCAAGAAGAGTATGAAAAAAAGGTCAATATCTTGGTAAAGGAGACCCAAAAAAATGCTGAGGAAATTAACACCTTGAAAAATAGGCTCACTCAATTGGCAAAAGAGGTTCAAAAAGCCAATGAGGAGAAGAATGCATTCAAAAGCAAAATGAGCCAAATGGAAAAAGAGGCTCAAAAGCTCACTGAATTTAATAGTTCTCTCAAAATTAGAATGGAACAGATGGAGTCTAATGATTTTATGAGAAACCAAGAAATCACCAAACAAAACCAAAAGAACAATAAAATGGAAGAGAATGTGAAATATCTCATGGGAAAAACAACTGACCTGGAAAATAGATCAAGGAGAGACAATTTAAAAATTATGGGACTACCTGAAAGCCATGATCAAAAAAAGAGCCTAGACATCGTCTTGCATGAAATTATCAAGGAAAACTGCCCTGACATTCTAGAACCAGAGGGCAAAATAAGTATTGAAAGAATCCATCGATCACCACCTGAAAGAGATCCAAAAAGAGAAACTCCTAGGAACATTGTGGCCAAATTCCAGAACTCCCAGCTCAAGGAAAAAATCTTGCAAGCAGCCAGAAACAAACAATTCCAGTACTGTGGTAATACAATCAGGATAACCCAAGATCTAGCAGCTTCTACATTAAGGGATCGAAGGGCGTGGAATAGGATATTCCAGAAGGCAAAGGAACTAGGACTCAAACCAAGAATCACCTACCCGGCTAAACTGAGTATAATATTTCAAGGGAAAATATGGTCTTTCAATGAAACAGAGGACTTTCAATCATTCTTGATGAAAAAACCAGAGCTGAAAAGAAAATTTGACTTTCAAACACAAGACTGAGAGGAAGCATGCAAAAGTAAATAGCAAGGAGAAGTATTAAGGGACTTACCAGAAATGAACTGTTTGCATTCATACATGGAAGGACAATATTTCTAACTCTTAAAACTTTTCAGTATCTGGGTGGTTGGTGGGACCACACATACACATGTACACGCATGCACACACATACACACATGCATTCACATGCAGAGACAGAGAGCACAGATTGAACTGAATAGGATGGGACCATACCTTAAAAGGAATTAAGGTAAATGATGAGAGAGAAATGTAGTGAGAGGAAAGAGGGAGAAATGGAAGGGGGTAACTATATGTCATTTAAGAGGCAAGTAGGAGATGTTTTTAATGGAAGGAAAAAGAGGAGAGCTGAAGAAAAAAAAAAAAACAAAAACAAAAACAAACAAACAAACAAACAAAAGTTTACCCTCATCACATTTGACTAAACGAAGGAGTGAAATGCACACTCATTTTGGTATGAAAACCTATCTTATAGTATAAGAAAGCGGGGGAGAAGGAGATATTGGGGGGGGATGATGGAAGGGAGGGCAAAGGGAGGAGGGAGTAATTGAAAGTCAACACTTGGGGAGGGACAGGATCAAAGAGAAACAATGAGGGGCAGGTGAGGAGGGATGGCAATTCAGTTAGTCTTACACAACACGACTATCAGGAAGGTCATTTGCAAAGCTACACAGATATGGCCTATAATGAATTGCCTGCCGTACCAAAGGGAATGGGTGGGGAGGGAGGGATGGGGAGAATTTGGAACTCAAAGTTTTAGGAACAATTGTTTAGTATTGCTGTTGCAACTAGGAAAGAAGACATACAGTTAATGAGGAATAGAAAGTCATCTGGCCCTACAGGAGAAAAGAGAAGATAGAGACAAGGGAAGGGAGGGATGACAGAAGAGAGGACAGATTGGAGATAGGGAAAATTAGATTGCTTGGGGTATTGGGGTGGGGGGAGGGGAGAAAAAGGGAGAAAATTTGGAACCCAAAAATTTGTGAAAATGAATGTAAAATAAATAAATAAATAAATAAATAAAAAAAAAAAAAAAAAAAAAAAAAAAAAAGCTTACGGTTAAAAGTTGGGAATGTAATGTTAGTGTGGAGTATTAGCGTGAAACATGTCATAGGAACCTAGATTTTGGTATTAGAGTTTGATAGAGTAGTTTGAATGGTTGTCTGGTGTTAGAGTACGTGAAAGGAATTATCATGTGGATGTCAGTTTTCCATTTGTATTGCAATATGTGTATAGAGTTGGCATTTGAATCATGAATTGTCATTTGGTATTGGAAAGTTCAATTCCTAATACCAAGACATAATTGGAATGAGGCATAATTTTCGTGTAGAATTAGCATGTGCAATTAGGGAAATGGTAAGAGAAATTGCATTGGATGAAATAGAGTGGAGTTTTGGGTTAGAGTTAGGTTCAATGTGAGGGCTTGACTCGAGCATCTGGTTAATAATCAACAACATCTATGGTCATAATCAATGCTAACGGTTCGGATTAGCTTTAGAATCGAGTGAGAGAAATGCGCACATTTACTGTTAAGTTTAGAAGACAGAATTGGGACTGATAAGTAATAATTGGATTTCGTGTACCCAATTTTATTTTGTAAGTGAAATGTTATTTTCGGAGCAGCATGTTGGAAAGAGAATTTGGAATAAGGAATCAAACTTGCTTACCAATCTGTAACTTGGAAGTGAAATTTATCCCTAGACTGAGGAGTTCTAATTTGAAATTAGAGTTTGGAACTGAAAAATGGAAGTGGAACCGAGAAATGGAATTTGGAACTGTAGTTTCGAAGTGGAATTTAGAATTGAAATTTGGATGTGGAATTTAGAGGTGGAATTCAGCATTAGAATTTGGAAGAGTAATTTAGAACTCTAATGTGGAACTGGAATTTCGAGTTAGAATTTGGAACGGAAGCTTGGAAATGGAAATTACAGTTGGAATTTGGAATTGGGATTTAGAAGTGGAATTTAGATTGTGAATTTGGAAGTGGAATTTAGAATTAGAATTTGGAATAGGAACGTGGAACTGAGATGTGGAATTTGAATGAAGAACTGGAATTTAGAGTTAGACTTTTGAAGAAGATTTTGTAATTGGAAATTTTGTCTTACCTTGGAAAAAAGTGTGAGCTTCGACCTGCATATGTAGCACCATTCAACATGGTGTTTGTTTTTAGAATTATTGTAAAAGTTTACGGTTAAATGTTGGAAATGTAATGTTACAGTGGAGTATTAGCGTGAAACATGTCATAGAAACCTAGATTTTGGTATTAGAGTTTGATAGAGTAGTTTGAAATGGTTGTCTGGTGTTAGAGTATGTGAAAGGAGTTATCATGTGGGTGTCAGTTTTCCATTTGTATTGCAATATGTGTATAGATTTGACATTTGAATCATGAATTGTCATTTGGTATTTGAAAGTACAGTTCCTAATACCAAGACATAATTGGAATGAGGCATAATTTTCGTGTAGAATCAGCATGTGCAATTTGGGGTAGGGTTATCGACATTGAATTTTATGAAATAGAGTGGAGTTTGGGTTAGAGTTAGGGTCAAGTGTGAGGGCTTGACTTGAGCATCTGGTTAATAATCAACAACATCTATGGTCATAATCAATGCTTAGTGTTCGGATTAGATTTAGAATCGAGTGAGAGATGCGCACATTTACTGTTAAGTTTAGAAGACAGAATTGGGATTGATAAGTTGTAATTGAATTTTGTGTACACAATTGTATTTTGGAAGTGAAATGTGACATGCGGAGCAGCATGTTGGAAAGAGAATTTGAAATAAGGAATCAAACTTGCTTTTGTATCTGTAATTTGAAAGTGGAATTTATCCCTATAATGTGGAACTGGAATTTGGAATTAGAGTTTGGAACAGAAACATGGAAGTGGAACGTAGAAATACAATTTGCAACTGGAATTTGGAAGTGGAATTTAGAATTGGAATTTGGAAGTGGAATTTAGAGGTGGAAATCAGCATTGGAATTTGGAAGAGTAGTTTAGAACTCTAATGTGGAACTGGAATTTCGAGTTAGAATTTGGAACGGAAGCTTGGAAGTGGAAATTACAGTTGGAATTTGGAATTGGAATTTAGAAGTGGAATTTAGATTGTGAATTTGGAAGTGGAATTTAAAATTAGAATTTCGAATTGGAACGTGGAACTGAGATGTGGAATTTGAATGAAGAACTGGAATTTAGAATTAGACTATTGACGAACATATTGTAAATGGAAATTTTGTCTTACGTTGCAATAGAAGTGTGAGCTTCGACCTACTTATGCAGCACCATTAAACATGATATTTGTTTTTAGAATTATTGTTAAAAGCATACGGTTAAAAGTTGGGAATGTAATGTTAATGTGGAGTATTAGCGTGAAACATGTCATAGGAACCTAGATTTTGGTATTAGAGTTTGATAGAGTAGTTTGAAATGGTTGTCTGGTGTTAGGGTATTTGCAAGGAATTATGATGTGGATGTCAGTTTTTCTTTTGTATTGCAATATGTGTATGGAATTGGCATTTCAATCATGAATTGTCATTTGGTATTTGAAAGTACTAATCCTATTATCAAGAAATAATTGGAATGAGCAATAATTTTCGTGTAGAATGAACATGTGCAATTTAGATAGGGTTATAAAAATTGCATTGGATGAAATAGAGGGGAGTTTGGGTTAGAGTTAGTGTCAAGTGTGTGGGCATGACTCGAGCATCTGGTTAATAATCAACAACATCTATGGTCATAATCAAGCTTAGGGTTCGGATTAGATTTAGAACAGAGTGAGAAAAATGAGCACATTTAGTGTTAAGTTTAGAAGACAGAATTGGATTGATAAGTTGTAACTGAATTTTGTGTACCCAATTGTATTAAGGAAGTGAAATGTGTTTTGCGGAGCAGCACTTCGGAAAGAGAATTTGGAATAAGAAATCAAAATTGCTTTTGAATCTGTATTTTGGAAGTGGAATTTATCCCTAGAATGAGGAACTGGAATTTGGAATTAGAGTTTCGAACTGAAACATGGAAGTGAA